>CM046802.1:6957427-7230331 GCA_025617405.1 Perca schrenkii | reverse complement strand
CTGTATGTAGAGCTCCTGCTTGTTGTATATTAGTTTTGTTGCTGTGATATTTTCTGAACTTCCTCATACTCATACAAGACATTACAAGTCTTCTCTTATCATTTCATATTTGATCATGTTTGTTTTGTTCCTGTCATTTTGTAGTTCAAAAAAAGTCATGAGAACATGTAAATAGGCAGATTTAACCTGAGCTTTTTTATGTTAATTTGCTGATTGGATTATGTTAACAAAGTCAAACAATTGAGTTAAGTTGACTTTTAAGAATGAATAAAGTATTTGGCTTGTTTGTTCTGATGTCTTTGTCTCTGTTATGACATGCTCGCGGGCCACAACATAGGAGGGAGACGCACGCCAAACTTAATTTTAAAGTTATGGTGCGTAGTTTCTGTCTCCTCCATGCACTAAAGAATGACAAAAACACTGTCACCCCCACACCTCCTCCACACATTTGCTATTGTCTTAAGGAGGACACTAAGGATTAAAAAAAACATGATTGACTCTTCAGAGGAGGTATTTATCTTTTTTAAGCCAAGGACCGCTTTACTGAGAGAGATGGATCAGGGACCCCCTACTATAATGTATAAAATTAAGTTGCATATTAAACTGGGCCTAAAATAATGTGTGGGTGACCTAAAGCCTTTATACATACCTTTTTAGTGGATAGAATACCAAGCTATCAAAATAATAATTGTTGGCATGATTTTAAAAAATCATGTTTTTTTATTTTATTTTTTTTTTTTTTATCAACTTTCTTTATTGGGAGCAAATTCACAGGCAACAGCATTACAGTTCCATGTAACAGAAGGCTTCCATTCTTTCTTTTTTTTCCCCCCTTAATCTTTTTATCCCTCCCACAATCCCACCCCACCCGAGAGAGAACAATTCTCAAGGTAAAACCAAAATTGACAAAAACAGATATAAATAAATCATGTTTTAATGTTAAAACATACATTTGGCACGGCGAATGCTACGGTGGCCGACAGGGGCAAACACGCTGCAACTCAAAAAACAACACATGCAAATAGGAAAAACACAAGCAAATTAAGAAAACATTTTCATTAAAAGCTGTTTTATGGTTCTGCGTTCTGTGTGTGTGTGTGTGGGGGGGGAGTGAGAGAGTGACATAAAAAGGCCTTAATTTGACAGCGCATGCGCAGCATTTAGCATACACGCTGCAAATACACACAACACAACCAAATACACAAACAGAAAAACGCTGCATCCAGTTTACACACCGGACGTTCTCCAGGTCTCTAGGGGGAGTGCTACGTGGGACAGCTTGATTTTTGACCCCACCGAGTGTCACAAGTTGCAGGGAATGGAGGACCCAAATGCAGAGAGCAGGATGGAGTTTGTTGCTTGAGGATTTATTTCCCACACAAAAAGGAAGTTCATACCAAAAGAGTGCAGAAAGTAATAGGCAAAACTAAGTCCAGAACAACAGAACAGGATCTCAAAACTGGAACTCCACGACAAAAGGTAGACTCCATGCACAAACACAGCAAGAGGCTACACAGCAACAGACTACAATAAACCGACAAGAGACAAATTAATGTGACTATTATCGCCACTGTTCATCACACCCCCAACCGGCCCGTCAGACACCGCCTACCAAGAGCCTGGGTCTGTCCGAGGTTTCTTCCCAAGAGGGAGTTTTTCCTCGCCACTGTCGCACTGCTTGCTCTTGAGGGAATTACTGTAATTGTTGGAATTGTTGGTTGCTTTGTAAATTATAGAGTGTGGTCTAGACCTACTCTATCTGTAAAGTGTCTCAAGATAACCTATGTTATGATTTGATACTATAAATAAAATTGAATTGAATTGAATTGAAAGACAGAACTGAGACTAAATAGACCAGGGGCCTATACCATGAAGCTGGTTTAGGTGGCTATCCAGCTATGTTTCAGTTTAGTTTCCACCAACCCTGGGTTTTAGGTACTATGAAAGTAGCTCGGCTTTAATCGGTGTTCGTTGCCATGGTATCTTACGCTGCACGGCTAACCTGCTCCGGGGGCAGGTTATGTTCTGATTTGAGATCTCAGTCTGAAGTTTGACCAATCAGCGGTGAGCAAAGAAACATATAGGTGACGTAATTAATTCCCAGCTGCTGTTCTCTGTTGCAATCATTGCAATGGCTTCACCTTTTGCTGCAAAGAAGTGTTTGTGATAAAATATTCACAAAAATAATAAAAGGTTGTGATAAATACTCACCACTTTGAATTATATTTTTATATTTTGTCTTGATCTGCTGCCAAGAACGTTTGGAGTTGGGGTTGCATCTAAAAAATCAATTAATATTAATCTTTCTTAGGATGTCAAAGCCAATACATTCACATTTTACAAACATACATATATATATATATATATATATATATATATATATATATATATATACACATTTTCATTTTATTTAATACATTTTTAATATGATTAGCCTATATTCATAATTTCACATTAATGGCCTATAGAATGTATTTCTTTAACTTACGCATTAACGCAATCAGCAATCTTCCTCCAAGATTGGTCTCTTGCTTTGGCAGCAGAGACTGTATTACTGCGTGCTTGAAAAACATTTTTATATTCTAAAATAATTTCTTGCTCCTTCGCGGAAAAATATATTGCTCTCGCTCTATCCATATTGAACGTGATTGGTTGTTCGGTGCCGACGTCACTCTTTTATGTGCACACGCGCGGGATCAAAGCCTGAGTTGACAGAGAAAGTTGATGAGCTGCATCATGGTACCAATAAAGCCTGATTGCATCGGTTTGGTTTTGTCAACTCTAAACCAATCCTGCAACCCTGAGTTTGTTCAACCACCATCATGGTACAGGCCCCTGGTAATGAGGACTAACAAGGGTAAAACAAGTGAAACACATAAGACAATCACAAGAGCGGGAAACTAAAGACAGGAAGTAAAACTAGACAAGACAAGGGAGAAAACAGATTTCAAAATAAAACAGGAAATAGAACATAACAGAAACTTTCAATCATGACACCGAGAGAGAGAGAGAGAGAGAGAGAGAGAGAGAGAGAGCAGATGAGAGGCTTGTTTTGGAAATGGAAAGAAAAGTGTAGTAAAGAGGTGAAATAAAAAGGTGCATAGTCATTTTTACATCTGGCCCTAGTCTTAATTAACAATTAAAAACAATATTATAAAAAAGCAACAGGTTTACCGTGTTAGAGACTGATTTCTACAAGAGCTTGCCAGCTAACACTAGTTTAAAGGTGCTCTAAGCGATGTTGGGTGACGCAAACGTGTGACTTCGCTAAGAGCACCTTTAAAAGCCTATATATGTTACTGACAAATAGAACCAAAAAATTGAAAACAAACTATCCGCTCTCTCCGACATAATCTCGCCTTCCGTTGTGTAAACTGAATGCAGCGTTTTTTTGTTGTTGCATTTGTTCTTCGGGGTTTGTGTGCTTTTCATTTTACAGCGTTTCTGTATTTGCAGCGAGTTTGTGTATTTGGCTGTGTGTGTGTGTGTGTGTGTGTGTGTGTGTGTGTGTATTTGGTAAATGCTGCGCATGTGTTGTTTTTTCTATTTGCGTGCATGTGTTTCCTTAAGTAGCATTGCGTTTGCCCCTGTCGGCCACCGTAGTATTTCTACTGTATCTGTGGATGGCTGCCTTGGTGTCTAGCTTACCTATTGGCACGTAATCCTATCGTACATTTTAATTTCACAAATAGGCTAATTTATCTTTGCTAATAATATGTTGGATTTATGTTAAGGATTTTTCATTTTTTATAAAAACTCTGAGGACCTCCTAGGGGTCCCGGACCCTCTTTTGAAGCTTGCTTTCCTAGTAGCTCAGATTCATGACACAGGGCCCCCCCAGGGACATTTAACAAACCGATAGGAGGTTTAGGATTTGGAGGCAGTGGCACGTAAGGGTAGCCTTTTGATCAGGCTTTCATTAAACAGACACTACCCAAACACTACACTTCAACAACTAGAAACAAGAAGAAGAGAAATTAGGTAAAATAAGCAGGTAGGAAGTTGAACCAACCGACATTGCCTGTAGCCTGTAACAGAAAACTAAGCTAATGGGGTCACCTGGTGGTACAACATAGACATGACAAAGAGGTCCAACCCAATAAAACCGTGAAGTGGCTTCAATATGTTTGTAGCATTCCGTCCCCTTTTTCTAAAGGGACAGGGATGGGGGAAAGGGAATGTTTAGGGGGAGATAGCAGGTCAGCAGTAAATGCCACATAGACGTGTATAGTGTACAGCATCTGATTAGCTGGGAACCTGACGATTAGCTTGACATGCACCAGAGCCTTGTTTGTCAAGTTTTTCTAGTCCTCAATCAGAAATCTAACTTAATGAATTGATCAATTCATTACAAATAAATCGTGAAATACTATAAGGGCTTAGTACATTATGATATGAGTTTGTGATGGCCATTCTTCCGCCCACCTATGTCTCATAAGTTGTTGCAGCAGTTTAGGGGTTGATACTATTTCTTACAACGTTTAACCATTTTTTTTACCACTTGAGCATTGATAAAAAATGGTCAAGCCTACCTTCAAAGTTCAACAGTAAGACACCAATACCTTAAGGAACACCATAGAAAAATGCATGCTGTATTTTGGTATGAAACACTTGAAATTTCTGCAAGAATATCAATTTGGCGATTGGATGGCGAGCACTTTGTTTTGGAAACCTCTGAGACAGCGGTGTAGTGGGGGGGGGTAGATAGACTGATTTTTTTTACGTTTCTCAATGAATTGAAGAACCGATTGTGTAACAGGCTATATGTATCCGCTATTTCATCAAATTACATGTTCACTGTCGGGATTATTTAGTTCTTCTACTTTTTGCAATCCCATCAGACCTTAATGGGGGTAAAAAATAATTTCCCCACACTTGAGTAAAAAGTGTGAAAAGGCAGTCACCCCCAGATGTTTTGTTTGACTTGGTGCCACGCACCAATTATGTTTCTAACAATGGGGATTTATTGTGTCCTTTTTAAGCTTTTTAACATTGGTAAATGGGCAGAGGTAAACTCAACAGGAGGCATTGTATCTCCCTCCACAAGGGGCATCCTACTCTGTAAAACAGAACATCAGAGTTCTGAACTGTGCTGAGTACTTTAGTTAATTGGCTCTGGAGGAGAGTCTTTTCGTCATATGATTTCTAAGCAGATTTATGGACATTTATTCACAGAGGATACCTGAGATCATGACTCTGAAAGTCAAATTGAATTAAAAATGTGTACAGAACTAGTATTATGTCTACCTTTTTTTAGATTTGTCTTAGTAAACCAAGCACTGCTGGATACTGAATGTGCTTAGCACCTGGAAATAAAGAATTGCTGTAAACTCATGATACTATTAAACCAACTCAGTTAGAAGACTGTGCTCGGCTAATGTTCAATATTTTTTAATACTAATTCCATAAATTGTTAAGAAAAATTTTAAAAGAAATTTGTTTCGGTAAGTATTACAACCTCAATAATTCAAACTAAAGTGAAGTGACAGCGGAGTCTGTGTATCTTTGGGTCCCAGTAAAGTAACACAAAAGGGGGTTTATTTTACAGTAGGTGGATGCAGAGAAAAACACCACACTAGTCACACCTGAATAATGCTCCTTTCAAAAAAAAATTAAAATAAAATTCAGGCTTTCCAAATCTGGGATAAGACACGACACAAGAAAGACTAAACAAACAGAAGAACAGAAGCCAACCAATGGCATTAGAGATGTTACAGACCCCCCACCCTTTACATCCAATAACCCTCATTTACAATACGCTACAATAACACTTTGTTAGTCCAAAGGCACTTTCTCCTTCTCACTTGTCCCTCAGTGGGCTCAGCTGGCTCTGATTCTGAGTGATTATAGTGTAGGACGGAGGATCTTAATGTACCCAAACTGTAGCTTTGAATGTTTTTGCCCATTTACCACAAATAATGTTTCACACCATCAGTTCTCCCTCCAGGTAGTTTCCATTATAGGCACGTGATAGCTAACACCTTCCATTACATTATGTAAAACAACCACATGAAAATATCTGGTTTTTGGCAGAATTAAATAGCCCTAATATGGATACCAAAACTATACATTTTGATACCTTAGAGAAAGTAAGCATTGGTATACGTGCAGTTTAGTGTCCCAAATTCCCCGTAACGTAACCCCATTTGTACAGGTCTTATCCCCTGACCAATCGACTATCCTAACCTTAACCACTCGAGGTCAAATGCCTAACTAACCCCAACCAATCGAGCTGCTTCGTAGGGCGGGTCTTGGCGTGGCCATAGTGGCATTTGGGACACTAAACTGCACGTAAACCATAAGCATTATTGTTTTAGCAAACCCATTTTTTTTTTTTAACAACATGAACCTTTGAACTTCTTAAATAATTAAGTTTAATTTTGTCTCATCATAAAAGAGCTGTACAAAAACTCCAAAAAAGGTTGACTTATTTAAATCAGGAAGTCATCCAAACTACAAATCCGACCAGACTTTAGAAACCAGCTCCAGGGACTACAGAGCTGAAACTATTAGTCGATTCATCGATTAGTTGATTGACAGAAAAACTATCTGCAACAATTAGGTGATAAATACATTTTTCAAAAGAAATTTTCAAAGCAAAAAATTACAAAAAACATCCTGTTTCCAGCTTCTTCAATGTGAGGATTTGCAGTTTTTTTCTGTTTGATATCGTTGTAAGTGTAGCATGTTGTTTGTTTCTGGGGCTCATGGCTGAACAGCCAGCTCCTGCAGCAGCCTCTCCTTTTCCCGCTGCAGCTCCGCGATGCTCTGCTTGTTCTGCTCCAGCCGGTCCTCCAGCCACTGCAGCAGCGGCCCGCTCACCGCCGACATCTGGCTGCACAGGTTCTTGGTGAACACCGAGCCGTTGTGGATCTTGGTGACGGGGTCCAGGTGCGCCAGGCTGTGGATCTTGCGGTACGTGTCCTGCTCCTCCTGGCACAGGATCCGCGGCAGCTCCACGGCCGACTCCAGGCACACCTTGCCGATGGCTTCGCGGGGCACGACGTGCACGGGGATCTCCACGCGCTCGTACTCGGAGCCCTTCTGCGCCTGCACGGACTGGAAGCAGGTGTACAGCACCCGGCCCGTCTTGGTGTTCTTGTCCTCTATGAAGCAGGAGAAAATGAGGCCCACGAAGCACTGGTCCAGCATCTGGTACATGGCCTGGGTCCTCACGTCGACGTGGGAGGGCCACACGGTGATGTGCGGGTGGGAGTGGTACCAGCCGACCACCCGCAGCGGCCTGCCGGTGATGTCGGCCAGCCTCTCCGCCTCCGTGGAGGCCGCGGACAGCTGCTCGGGGGAGATCTCCACCCGGTCCTTCCTCTTGTCCGAGCGGCGGAGGATGATGACCGAGTAAATATGGACGATACGGGTGACTTCCACTTCTCCGATACACAAACCCATCACCTCTTCTTTTTCCGTGCTCAGCGCGTGATTCATACACACCAGAAAGGCGTCTGACTCCAGGTGAACGGCGCTCACCGCCATACTGTCTCACAGAGGAAGCCGTCTAGCTGCGAAATACGTAAACATAAACACAACAGGAGCAGCAGCTTCTCTTCCGTGTTCAGAAGTGCCGCACGCAAACATTCCGTGTTGTTGCAGCTGGGCTCTTCCATCGACTGAAGGTTCCGCTTATTTTTCAAGCGTTGTAAAAAATAAATAATAATAAAAAACGTTGATAGGCCATATTTGTTATCGATTTTTGTGTCTCCATGTTATGTGTACATCATGAGTTTCTTTGGGTGAAATAGGTTCTGTCCGAATCCACTGTGATTCGAATGTAATAAATTAATGCAAAATAATAGGCTACATTACAAACGGACAAATGTCCACTGCAAGTATAAATCATGCATTCAAACGGCAAAGTGTAGCCTACTTGAGTAACACAAGTAAAAGTTCTCAATAGGCAGCACAATAATAGCCAGTGTCATATTATTAATGCTATTATGATTATTATTAATAAAGTAAAGCATTATAAATGTACATTGTAATGTAGTCATAGTAGAGTAGTAGCCTATAGCCTACATAGGCTACAGTGTGTTGTATGCACAATCTACAGCTGTCAAATTAATATTTTAAAAAGTATGCTATATTTGCCTCTGAATGCAGTGAAGTGTAGGCTACTTAAAGTGACTATAGTAACTTTTAAATGTTTCTGAAACTTTGTAATTTTTCATCTGGTGATCATAAATGACCCGTAACAGCAAACATGACTTACAGTGAAAAGAACACTATTTTTATATAGTTTTTATTAATAACTTTGCCCGGTCCGATTTTTCCCACAAAGTCACAGAATGATTTGCGGCAGAGAACACATTCTGACGGGTCGCAGATTTCTTTGTAACCCCGGAAAAGCCTGAGATTTCTTTATATAGGCCTAATTGTATTTACATTTTATTTTAGAAGTTATCTGTTATAGTTATGGCTGATACTGGAGCAGGGCCATCACAGGAAAAAAGGAAATAAACAAAGAACAACTAGAAGCTAAAAGGGAAAGACAACGGGCGAAACCGAGTCAACTTCTGTCGGGTTTTCAACAGATGGAGACAATTACGGGATTGTAAATGATTCCAAAAACATCCCCGAATTGGCCCTCAGATATGTAATATGTCTATTTCAATCATAAAATAATTTTAGAATGTGGTTATACATCAGTAGCCAAATTAAATTACATCCCCCTTCCATTTAGCATGGACGTTTTATTCCTTTTAGTCCGTGTTTGTGTTGGCTTACTATTTCCTTCTACCTTGTCCCCCTCTAGTTGTGTAAATCGTCCTTGGGTTTCATAAAATGCGCTATATAAATCAAAGTTATTATTACGTTGGTTGCTACAACGAACTCTTATTGCTTTGGCTTGTGACCCAGTGACAGTGATAACATTACCCGGCTTAGCTCACGAGACATTCAAAGTAGACTAAGTTACACTGGAAATGCAACGATACCTCTAAAACATATTCTCTTATTTTAAATGAATGATTTTCTGTCTGAGCAAAACATTCATCGCAACTATATGACCTCCCGGTAACGCTCACTCAGTAATCTACAGTGGGCAATACAGCACCATAAAGACAAGACCTTTACGACCATTGTTTTATATCTATGTTTACGACAGCAGGTGTGGTAAAAAAAATTACCTTCTTTTGTCCAAAGGGGCCGCTAGAATCAACACAAACTGAAAGTTACATATAGCCACTTTAATACAAAAAACATTTAACTCACGATTTTAAAGGACAATTCCGGCGCAAAACGAACCTAGGGGTTATTAACTGATGTGTACCTACTCTGTCGCTCTATGGGACATGTTTTCATGCTAATCAAATGAGTTTGGAGCTTTGACGAGGCTACCGCGGACCACTGGTTAGCTTACAATGCTAGTATTTGGGGCATGGGGGACACTCAAATTAAATCGTTACTTAATACCACTAAAAAGGCTCGAAATATCACCACACCATAACCAACGTTAGCATAATGAGGGTCCCTAAATGTGAACCGAAGCATTGACAACATTGTAAGTGTACAGATAGTTTATTAAAAAGATAGATTATAAAGACAGTCACATTCATGTTTACTTGCAGGAGCCATCTTGGAAACCAGTCATGATTAGTCGAACGCTGTGCAACGTGGAATCTCCATAGACAGTATGGGAATCTCAGATTTGCACGGCACTCGTTTTTTCGACTATCATGACTGGTTTCCAAGATGGCCCCCGCAAGTAAACATGAACTCTTTATAAGTCTTTTTAATAAACTATCTGTACAATTACAATGTTGTCAATGCTTCGCTTCACATTTAGGGACCCTCATTATGCTAACATTATGGTGTGGTGATATTTCAAGCCTTTTTAGTGGTATTAAATAACAATTTAATTTGAGTGTCCCCATGCCCCAAATACTAGCATTGTAAGCTAACCAGTGGTCTGCGATAGCCTCGTCAAAGCTCCAAACTCATTCGATTAGCATGAAAACATGTCCCAGAGAGCGACAGAGTAGGTACACATCAGTTAATAAACCCTAGGTTCGTTTTGCGCAGGAATTGTCCTTTAAGGCAGCCTGTTGGCAACAGGCTTTAGGTTGTCAATGTTTTTAGAGTGCGATCAAATGGTAAATATCATGATCAAGGAAGCCAAATGGACAATATAAAGTTTATTTGCAAAGTGCTTTTTGTCACCATCACATTGATCATAAAACAGGTTTATATAAAAGCTAAAATATTACTTCAATCAAAAGTGAAAGTGCAATACATCAGAGTAAGTAAGGGTGCAATGTTCTTTGCAAAGAAAAAATATTTATATACAAAATAGTGCAATAAGTGCACTGGCTTTGCTCTGCCCTTCAGCTACAGTATATGTCGTACCTAAGGCTACTACCTTTGGAATGTAGTAAAGAAGAATGTGTTGAAAGACAGCAACTCTGAACTTTCATTGACTGGAGTAAAGATTAGAGTGTAGTATAGTGAGTTTCTGCAAACATACAAATAAATCACATCTAACTGTGTGTTGGATGACTGACTGTAAATGCAACCATATATCAATTGGTGATTTTTTTCCCCCTTCATAATAAAAATGTACAGGGACTAACACATTTGATAAGCATAAACATGGCAGAGAAAGACAGCAACCAGATTGTATCTAACCCTTCACATAAATCCAATGGGCCATATTTTGGCTTCCCAAAGGAAGAAGAGCAGCTGCAGTAAACATTGCTTCCTCAAACACTTAATGTCTTTTGACACATAATGGTTATACAACCCTGACTCACAGCTGACTCGAATAATAAATGACATAGTCAGATCGAATCAGAAAGAAAAAGCAACGCCTGTTCTTAATCGTCGTCATGAGGCGAGTTCAATCATTGTGAAGCTACTGACACCTCTGCGCCAAGGTTATTGTAGTAAACTCAAACTAAATAATTAGTGAACAATATTGTTAGTAAACTGAAACTAAATAAAAACTAAAACCTTTAAGAAAAACTCAAACTAAACTGAAACTATATTGCCTAGTTAAAAACTCATAACATAACTAATAGAAATTAATCATTTCAGTTTTAGTTTTTTTAGCTATAATGTTTCACTACTTAAAAAGGAGACAGCATGATTAAACCTTGTGACATTAAACCACAGAAATTGAACGGACTTGACATGCTGTAGCCTAATCGGACAAAAGTAGCCCAAAGATGAAACATTATGGCTATTTTCCAACCATGTATTATATGTGGCTACATATTTCTGAGACATTATACCTGGCCCTTACATAAACAACCTAAAACTGCTTTAAAATGAAATATGTAGCTCAGCGTTTATTCTTTCAGGGAGACTTCAATAACTTTATCACTTTTCTCTTAAACTGATCAGCAGTTAAACCAATCAGATTCGGCCTCGTATTTCACAAGCCAATCACGGCATGACATCCATGTTTTAAATCTGTTCTCTCCTCTGCGGCTGTCAGTTGTCATTTAAGGCAAGAGTGCGACCCTCCTCCTCCTCCCCCTTCCACCTCCAGGCATCTTCACCCACGTCACTCTCGGTTTTCTTCCGGCTGACCGCTCCCTTCAAGTCCTTCGTCCTGGTCTTCGTGCCCCTTTCACCACCACCACCAGTGTCTAGACTCCATCGGGGATATGTCCAGGTTTTTTCTAACCCTTTTAAATATCTCCATTTTATACGACGTAGTCTAATCTCCAAAGACTATGTACATTTCATATTTTGTGTAACTTACAAATAAATCTTGCATATCTGCAACAAAGTCTGTCCTGATTGAAATATAAAAACAAAACCTTTCTGAAAATCTATAACTTGAACTAGCAAACTGAAAAAAAAATGAAGTCAAAAATAAAATCAAATTGAACGAATTCCTAAAGTCCTAAAAACGAATTGAAAATTCTAAACTTTTATAACCTTGCCGTGCGCTCACTGTCTCCCACTGTTGTAGTCAAGTCACCAGCTGTCGAGTCTGAGTCGAGTCTCGAGTCCCTGGTGTTCGATTCCAAGTCTGAGTCACCAAAGAAGAGTCCAAGTTAAGTCGTGTCACCATTACTTGAGTTTGAGTCAGAGAAAAGTGACCCATCGGGACTCGAGATTTCCAACACTGCCTACTACACACAAAAGTAGTCAGAAACTTCGTCCAACTTCTGAATCCTATTTCATGAATGCTTGAGTCCGAGTCTAAGTCCGAATCACCAAAGAGGAGTCAGAGTCCGAGTCGAGTCACCATTAGCTGAGTTCGAGTCAGAAAATAGCTCTAGTCAAGGACTCGAGTCCGAGTACTCCATCAAGGCCTACTACGCACAAAAGTAGTCCGAAACTTCATCCAACTTCCGAGTCCGATTTCATGAATCCTCGAGTCCAAGTTTAAGTTTAAAGGTGCGATGCCACACAACACTGGTTTTACTTGTATTTTTTTAAATATGTTAGGTCCATATGTGTTTGTGTTTGGTCGTGAATGTGAAAATGAACTGGTACCTCCTCTGTCAGCTCTAGCCACTGAAAAGAAATAAGCAGAGAAATCAGGCCAATTACAAAAGCTGGTCAGTCTGATGTGGTGTTGCCTGAGCTCATTACTATTCTGAGCTCGCCCAGTTGCGCTGGGTAAAGGATGCTGATAGCCAATCAGAGTCAAGCAGCTTAGCTCGTTGAATATTAATGAGAACTGGCACAAATCTTCCTGCAGGCTTTCTGTACCACGCTAGAATGGCTTGAAACAAGGTAACCAAGGCATTTTTTTCCACAAAAACATTTTACAGAGTCCATGGTAGAACTTCAGACATTACCACAAATGTAATGAAATACGTGTGGCAGGGCACCTTTAAGTTTATCATAAGGATCCCCAATAGCTGACACCTAGATGACCAGCTAGTCTTCCTGGAGTCCAAGTCATCAGTCCAAGTCGAGTCACAAGTCCAGAGAATAGCAACTCGAGTCAGACTCAAGTCCAGGACTCAAATACTCCATCACTGCTGCCTCCTAACTTCTATCTACTCGAGTTTAGAGAACGTAGCAGCAGAACCATTTCTATATGTAGCAAAAACTCCCAGTGCTGGATATAGAGGCTGAGTGAATGTGGTCTGGACTCTGTGGAGGAGAGTCATGGTTTTAGAGACGCTGTAAAAGGACAGAACACCTCCCCTGTGATCCAGGTACACTCCCACTCTGGGGGACTGAGGGCCTGAGATAATAGTGGTAATACTGTTGTGTCTGAACTCATACCTGTTGTTGAAACACTCTAACGCCCAACACTTGTCATCGTTTCCGAAACCACTTTTGTACCCTGTTCTGCTGATATCCCTGTATGTGACTGCTACTGAAACCTCATATCCGCTCCTCTCCACCTCCCAGTAATGACGTGCGCTCAGACTCTCTCTACTCAGAACTTGAAACATGTCAGTAAATCTGTCTGGATGACTAGTATACACCTGTTTTCCAATCGTCACTGTTGCTTTTGTGTCCCCTTCGGATAACAACAACCGCGTGTTCGCTGTGTTTGGATCCAGCCTGGTCTGATGTGAATATCGTAAGAATTCAGCTCGGCTTTTCGGCTCTGCCTGTGGCAGCAAAACATCCACTTCAGGCTCGGATATCTTGGTCCACACGTCGCTCAGAATGTCCTGTAGTTTATCTCTGACCTCCGACACAGCTGCAGTCACGTCCTCAAAGTATCGCATAGGGCAGTTAATGCTGGGCGAGTCTGTAGTTTTCCTAAGACATGACAGCGTGGGGTACTTCTGTAGAAACTCGGCGTGGTCTTTTCTGTGTGAGAGCTGCTCCAGCTCAGCGTCGTTCCTCCTCAGTTGGGTGATCTCCTGCTGCAGCTTGTCCTGAAGCTCTCTGACTTGACTCACTTTAGTTTTCTGACGACCTCTGATCTGCTGCTTCGCATCTGCGCTTCTTTTCTCAATGAGACAGACGAGATCTGCGAAGATCTTCTCGCTGTCCTCCACAGCTTCATCAGCGGAGTGGTCGATAGCCTCCTCCTCCTGCCGATGCAGCTTCACTTCTTTCTCTCGGGTCTGGATTCTCTGCTGGATCTTTTGCCGACTCGCCCCGAGCTCTCCCTGCTTCTCGGTCCTTTCTGTTGAAGCCAGGACTGTGTTGTGGCCTTTATGTTCATCCAAGGAGCAGTGGATACATATACACCGCTGATCAGTGCGGCAGAAAATCTTCATCACCTCGTTGTGACGAATACAGACATTCTCCTGGAGCTTCTTGGAGGGGTCAACCAGCTTGTGTTTTCCAAAGGCAGGGGATTCATAGTGAGGCTGGAGGTGCTGCTCACAGTAAGAGACCAGACACTGCAGACAGGACTTGAGAGCTTTCAGCTTTCTCCCAGTGCAGAAATCACAGGCCACATCTTCAGGTCCGGCATAGCAGTGATCAGCCGGAGCCGGTTGGAGTCCTGTCTTCTTCAGTTCCTCCACTAAATCTGCCAACATGGTGTTTTTCACCAGGGCAGGCCTCGGTATAAGGAGCTGTCTGCACTGAGGACAGCTGTAGATTTCCTTCTGATCCTCTTCATCCCAGCTGTGTTTAATACAGCTCATACAGTAGCTGTGTCCACAGGGAATAGTCACTGGATCCTTCAGTAGATCCAGACAGATCGCACAGCAGAGTTTTTTCCGATCCATTACGGTTTGTTGCTGTGCCATTTACCCTTCGAAGAGACGGAGAATGTGAAATAGTTTCACTTTCTCATCCAAAAGGAAAACCGAGAACTGATCCAAACACTTGCTGTAGTTCCCTTTCTTCATGTTTGCTTGCTGATCTGCAGTGAATGGGGATTCCCTTTACAACATGTGGGCCACACTCATCTGTACACTGGTAGATCTGCGAAAGAGGCAGGAAGCAGGAAGTATCTGGACTAAATGGGACTGGCTGTACTGGACAGCAGGAAGAGGAGGGAGGGGTTAGTACACTCCGACTCATTCCAGGAAGAGGGGCCGTTAAAACTAACCCCAGGATGAGGAGTTTGTTGACTCAACACTTTGGTCTGTTTGGAGCAAGGACTCCGTTCAAGTTTCCTCGATTGCTTCATCACCCCACTCGGAACCTTTTCATGTCAGCCTTCAGTGCTGACCCAAATTCATGAAATGTGTTCCACACACTCATCTTTTATTAACTTGACATGCATACAGAAGAAATGTTAAAGTGGTGCAATATAGATAACTCAATGGGTTGTAAACAAAATGCAGTTAACCTCATTAACCTCATTGTCCATTAAAAATGTGTCTGTGTTGCCTTTGCTTTAGTGAATGATTCACTTATTAGAGCACAGGGACTGTTACAGTGGATGCCGATTGACCAATCAAAGAGCACCTCATCCCACTTTGTTTGTGTCTGTTTTAATGTATGAAAGGCATCTTCCTTGCAGCCTGTCAGCAGTTGGTTTAAATGTTAGGGCTATTTACAGGCTTCTTTCTCATGTCTGTGTTTCACCACCAGGTGTCCCCCTTGGCTTGATGTCTATTCAGGGTCACCAGTTTTAGTCCTCGCCAGTTTGATTCCCTCAGTTTGCTTAGCTCATCTTTGCAGCTCAGTTTCTTCCTTTCTGTTATGTGTCTTGTTGTTGACCTGTTTGCTTAATTCCATTGCTCATTTACCTTAACAGACTATTGTATTCCCATAGTGCAGAGCACAGTAATCAACTAACTAACATTACATTAGAGTTACACTATTGATGTAGCATCCAGTCAATATTGAGAAGGCCAGAACTGATGGTTAAATGACCTTTATTGCCGTCCGTGTCATCAACCAACGTAAGAGCTGGGTAAAACAAATAAACCACGCATTACAGTCACATTTCAACCGTTACACAGCTCCTTACATTAGCTTCAATACGTTAGCATTATCAGATTATACATTTCACAATAAACATTTCAAGTAGCTCAAATATATTTCTCATTAAATCTACAAACCTTGTTCTCCAATTGACCGAAGCTAAACCTTGTAGTTTTAACTGTATTTCCGTGGCCCTTTACTGTTCTTGATCATGAACATTTTCAGACATTTTCTTTCGTCTTCTTCGCCGTATTTTTCAAGCTGATTTCCGTTACCATGCTTCCGGTTTCTGTGGTTACCAAAATAAAAGCTTGATACCATAATAATAAAACATTGTAGCGTAGCTATAGTCAAAATAGTGCTTAGCTACCCTGTTGGCCTTTACACTCCCACCAAATTATATGCTGTTACACACATAAAAACACAAATAATTTCTTCAAGTTAATTAACCAAATATAGAAATAACCTACATGTTACAACTGTAACTTCTACACTTAAGCATCGTAAATTTACTTTTCACAATCTTCTAGTAGCAGAACTAACTTATGAACTGGGCGTTCTACTACAGACATTTTGTTCACACGTTGACCCGTTTTGGTAAGATTTCTGTCTGCAAAGCCTATTTTGACCTTTCTGACGAGTCCATCTGTATCTTTTACAGTGTCCAATATTCGTCCAAGTTTCCACTGGGATCGTGGTTGCATTTCATCCTTGTCCATTACTATGTCGCCTATTTGCATGTTTCTTTTGGGCTTGTGCCATCTTTGTCTGACCATTATGTTCTGCAGGTACTCCCTTTTCCATCTGTTCCAAAACTGTTCGAGCAAGTACTGTACTCGACGCCATCGTTTTTGCGCATACAAATCCTCCTTAACGAACTGTCCTGGGGGAGGCAGAGGGGGTGAGGTTTTCATTGTGACAAGATGATTTGGAGTAAGCGGCTCCAAACTGTTTGGATCGTTGAGACTGTCTGTTGTAAGAGGGCGGCTGTTTACTATAGCAGCTGCTTCATACAAGAAGGTTCTGAGTGAAGAGTCGGTGAGTTGACCTGGTGCGAGAGCCAATGTGGCATTAAGAACGTTTCTCACAGTCCGTATCTGTCGTTCCCATACTCCACCTGCGTGACTAGCATGAGGGGTGTTTAGGACAAAATCGCATTGTTTTTCTGCAAGGAAGGTTGTCAGTTTGTCAGTGTCAATTTCACCTTGTGCTGCATTCAGTTCGTTTTTGGCACCTACAAAGTTAGTACCCTGATCGCATTTTATTTGTCTGACAGAGCCTCTTACAGCGATAAAGCATCTGAGTCCATTTATGAAAGCGTCCGTTGATAGGTCCTCTAACATTTCGACATGAATTGCACGTGAATAAAAGCATGTGAAAAGGAGGCCATACCTTTTATATTCTTTCCTTGCTTGTTTGGTTAGGAACGGTCCAAAAACGTCCATACCACAGTATGTGAAAGGCGGAGAGGGTTCAATTCTTTCTGTGGGTAAGTCTCTCATTTTTTGTCCTTCCACAGGTCTCCTTTGTTTCCGACAAAACACACACTGTCGAATGTAGGATGCAACCGTTTGACTCAACTTTGGAATCCAATAGCCATTGGATCGTATCTCGTTCATTGTGAAGCTCTTTCCCTGATGATTAATCCTTTCGTGACAGTGAGCAATTATCAGTTTTGTGACGTGATGTTCTCTGGGAATGATTGTTGGATGTTTAAATGAGCTGGGCAGAGATGAGTGATGGAGCCTTCCTCCCACCTTGAGCACAATGTCCTTGTCCAAAAAGACATCCAAGTTGTACATTTTGTTGTTCTTTGAAAGTTGTTTGCCTTTGTTTAATGTTTCTATTGTGTTTTGATATGCTTGTCTTTGTAAGTCTTTGATAATCACTGTTTCTGTGTTTTGTCTTTCAGTTACAGTTGTGAGTGTCTTTGATTTGTCTTTGAGCAGATATCGTCTGAGACGTGCGACTGCGCTGACTGCACGGGACCAGGATGAGAACTTTGTGAGCCGGTCACTAAGGCTTGTATGTTCAACTGTTTCTGTGCTTAGTGACTGTACCTTTCTCACCTCTGGGTCTCCTACTGGAAGTACAACGGTCTCTTTTGTTGGAAGCTGTATTTCCTTTTCCCACAGGAAGGGAGGGCCAGTGAACCAATTAGAAGAAAGCAGTTCATTTACAGATGTGCCCCTGGATGCCATGTCTGCTGGGTTCTCGCTGGTAGGCACATAAAACCATTGTTGCAGTGAGGTACTGTTGCGGATTTTCTGCACTCTATTAGCAACAAACGTGTGAAACCGTCTCGCATCGTTGTTTATGTATCCTAGTGTGACCTTTGAGTCTGTCCAGAAGAACTCCTCAACATTGTCATAGAGCAGTTCCTCTCTTAGCGTGTTACTTACAGAGACTGATACTGCGGCTGTGGTAAGTTCTAACCTCGGGATTGTGGTGATCCTTGTTGGAGAGACGCGTGCTTTGCCCATGATAAAGGTACAGTGGACGTCTTCCCTTTTGTTTATGAGCCTGAGATAAGAACATTGTCCATATCCTGTGGTGCTTGCATCAGAAAAATGGTGTATTTCTCTTTTTACCACTTCTCCAAAATCGGCAGGAACATAACATCTGCTGATTTGCACATTTTTTAGATTGTGTAGATCTCTTTTCCAGCACTCCCACCGTGGCTTAAGATGTTCAGGTAACGGGTCGTCCCAGTCTGTTCCTTGACGACACATTTCTTGGAGAATCCCCTTTCCCTTGAGCACATAGGGAGCAATGAAGCCAAGGGGGTCGTATATTGCTGAGACTGTGGACAAGATACCACGCCTGGTTGGTGGTTGGTCCTTTAGAGTGATGTTGAATGTAAAGCAATCCTTCTTCACATTCCAATAAATGCCAAGTGCTCTCTCGGTTTGTGTTTTCATCAAACGTCAAGTTCTTTGTTTTTGTGTCTGTTGCATGCTCTGAAGCTGGAATGCTTTTTAAAACTTCAGGGTTGTTGGACACAAATTTATGCAACATTAGTCCACCCTTTGCACATAGTTCACGTGCTTCCTTTGCCAGTTGTATAGCATCCTTTACTGTCTCTGCGCTGATGACTCCGTCATCTACGTAGAAGTCTCTTGCTATGAACCGTGAGCCAACTGGATATGCAAAACTGTTCTCTTTGGCTAAATGTTTGAGTCCATAGTTGGCACAACCGGGTGATGAAACGGCGCCAAAGAGGTGTACTGTCATCCTGTACGCTTGTGGTTGGCTGTTCATGTCTCCATCTTTCCACCATACGAAGCGCAAGTAGTTGCGATCATTTTCTTTGACTTGGAATTGGTGAAACATTTTTTCAATGTCGCACATGAGAGCTACTTGGTGCTGTCTGAAGCGCACAAGCACACCAGTTAGGTTGTTGATCATGTCAGGACCGTTCAGTAAATGCTCGTTAAGACAGGTACCTTTGTGCTTTGCAGAGCAGTCGAAGACTACGCGTAACCTCTCAGGTTTCTTTGGATGATAGATGCCGTGGTGCGGTATGTACCATGTCTCTCCGGGTGGTCCATTATCATCAGTTTCTTCGGCATCACCGTTTTTGATGATGTCGCTCATGTACTTCATGTAGTCCCCTTTGTATTTTTCATCTTTCATAAATTTGCGTTTGAGCTGGTTTAGTCTGGTCTCAGCGAGTTGTCTGTTATCTGGCATTTGTGGTCTCTCTTTAAATGGTAATGGCATTTCAAAATGTCCATTTTCAGTCTGTGTTATGCCATGCTCGAGTTTCTGAAGGAATACTAAATCATCTTGTGACACAGTCTTTTCATACCCATCAGTCCCTTTAAAATCTCTTTCCAAAGCACGTATTGCATCTGCTGGAGTGAAGGGAGAGATTTCTTTAACAGTGACTCTGTGACAGAGACTGCTCGCTGAATCTGTTTCGTTGCATGGTGTTGAGTTGCCGACTATGCTCCATCCCAAGTCAGTGTGAATGGCATAGGGCTCATTTTCTTTGCCTAAGATTACTTGTTTGGGTGCAAGAGCTCTAGGACAAGTATAACCTATGAGGAGACTTACTTCCCAACTGAGGAGTGGAGGGACCTCGTTTACAATCGGTAGCAAGTGACTCCATTGCTTGGCTGTTTCACAGGTAGGTATGTGTTCTCTGTTAGCAGGTATGTAGTCCTTTGTGTATGCAGTGGGGAGCTTTATGACTGTGGCTGAGTTATAACCTCTCACTTAGAGATCAGACACCTTTCCACTGCTTACAACTGCATTTCTACCATCATAGTAGTTAGTTTCAGCTTTACTGGACAAACATCTGCCTGCAGCTCATGTGTGACATCCTGATCAATGAATACAGTGTCACTCTGTGTCTAATAACGCATAGACCAGTTTTTCCTTGAGTGGGTTAGTGGTAGTTGACAGCCACACTGGAACTATCATTGAGGTGCTGACTGACTGTTCAGATCTGGCAACATTAAATGACATAGCTGTAGCTGTTTGGGGTGAGTTACTTTGAGCTGCATTGTTTGTGCTCACACATGTTTCTCTTTGCAGACCGTTTCTGTAATTTTCATCATGAAGACATGTTGGGTGTCGCTTTGTGCAAGTTTCACAAGCGAGGCGGCGTTTGCATGGAGAGCCGTTAGATGGAGCCGTTAGATGTTTTTGTTATTGTCCTTTTATCACTTTGTGCAGTTGTATTTGTGTTAAATACACTTGCCTTGTTTCCTTTGATTTCCTTTGTGTTCCTTTTGTCGCTGTTTGTTTCAGTGCAGCGAAGTGCATGAATGGAGGTGACTGGGTTGCAGGCGACTTCAGCTTCTAATGAGAGGAAAGAGGCAAAAGCACTAAAACTTGGAAACTCACCACCCTCCATTAAAGTCTTTGTTACCTGCCTGTTCCATCTCGCATTTATCCAGTCTGGTAGTTTGTGCAACAGTTTTTGGTTTTCTTCGCTGTCATTGAGTATTTGTAGCCCCTTTACATTAGGCATTGCAAGCAAACATGCATTTATGAAATCTGCAAATGCCCTTAGTCCATAGCATCTCTAGGCTGCACCTTAGGCCAGTTTGATAGCCTTTCTCTAAATGCCTTCTGTATCACAAATGGCTGGCCGTACCTATGGTTTAGTTTGTCCCAAGCGTCTTTGTATGCCTCCTCATCGTTTCTAAAGAAAGTCCCTTCAAGGCATTTTCGAGCTGGGCCCGCTACATATCTTTTCAAATAGTACAACTTATCTGCTGCTGAGATGCCCTTTTGTTCAATCAGTGATATGAACGTAGATTTCCATTCAATAAAGCTTATTGGTTCGCCACTAAACACTGTTGGTTCTGGCGTGGGAAGTCTGTTCAGTTTAATGCTGTCTTGCACTGCTTGAGCTAGTTGAGTGACATTAGGAGGAGTTGTTTGCACAGGAATGGAAGACACTGCTTGAGCTAGCTGAGTGACATTAGGAGGAGTTGTTTGCACAGGAATGGAAGAAAGTGCTGGTGTGGGCTGTTTGGGTGTGAAGTATGGGCTCACCTGTTCACCCTTTGTTGACTGTACATCATCCACCTGTGATGACGCTCTATCATATGCTTCAAACCTGGCTCGAGCTGCTTTCACGTTCTTCTGTGCTTTCAAGCGTTCCAACTCTGATGTTTGAGCTGCCATTTGTTTCTTGTGCTCCTCTTCTAGAGCTTTTATCTTTTCCTGTTGTCTTAGTTCCTGTAGTACAGTCTCATATTCAGCTTCTTTTGCAGCTAACTCTGCCGCTGCGTCGGCTCTTTTTGCTGTGAGCTGTGAAGCTGAGGACCGTTGGCTGCGATTTGATGCTGCGGTTGAGCCGTATATGGACTGGGCGTAGTCATGCTTTAAAAGTCCACTTAAACGAGTTCTTTCGCGCTCTGCATCAAAATCCTCATCAACACCACTTAATCTTTCCAGAATGATCCTTATAATGTCATGAGTTATTGCATCACATGCATCAATCTTTCTCCTTACATCAGATGATGGTGCCATTTGGTTTCTTATTTCTGAATATAGCTTTAATAAATCATCTCTCTTTTGCTCTATTGTGTCTGCAAGTTCTGACATCTCCTTGTCTGTGATATCTAACTTTAACCTTTCTCTTGTTTCGCGTACCTGTGTTTTCCATTGTTCATAAAGAGTTATTAGTCTTTTTTCCCTTTTACTCATTTCTTCCTTTTGAAATGTTATCATCCTTTCCGTTTGTATTTTAGCTCTTTCGGAACGTCTTGGCAACTCTGACATGCTTTGAGCTTTGTCTTGAAGCTCTGTTAAGATTTGTTCTTTGCATGTGATTGAGTCTTTAATGTTTTGTCTACCCTCACTTTCAGCTTTAAGGGAGTCCTTTAAAGCTTGAATTTCTTGTTGTAAACTTGTGATCTGTTCATTTATGTCCATTTGACTTACTGAAGCAGCCTGTGATCCTTCCATTTTGAGCACTTTTCGTTGAACTGTTTTATTTTCTGACCAACTTCTGCCATTTGCTGGACGTTGCGGGTGTTGCCGTTGGATCTCGTAGCTACGTCGTGCAGCATGTGGCGGTGGTCAAGCTCTTACTGTAGTATCCAGTCAATATTGAGAAGGCCAGAACTGATGGTTAAATGACCTTTATTGACGTCCGTGTCATCAACCAACGTAAGAGCTGGGTAAAACAAATAAACCACGCATTACAGTCACATTTCAACCGTTACACAGCTCCTTACATTAGCTTCAATACGTTAGCATTATCAGATTATACATTTCACAATAAACATTTCAAGTAGCTCAAATATATTTCTCATTAAATCTACAAACCTTGTTCTCCAATTGACCGAAGCTAAACCTTGTAGTTTTAACTGTATTTCCGTGGCCCTTTACTGTTCTTGATCATGAACATTTTCAGACTTTTTCTTTCGTCTTCTTCGCCGTTTTTTGTCAAGCTGATTTCCGTTACCATGCTTCCGGTTTCTGTGGTTACCAAAATAAAAGCTTGATACCGTAATAATAAAACATTGTAGCGTAGCTATAGTCAAAATAGTGCTTAGCTACCCTGTTGGCCTTTACAATTGATATTCCATCATCTACATCTACAGCTAACAATGAAGCAAGGCTCAGCTACTGGGAATCCATGTATTCACTATCTAAAACGTTTTATTTTGTTAACTTAGTAAAATGGAGCATAAGGTCACCAATGCTAACTGATTAACTTATTTGGGGAATGCCTCCCCTAAAATCACTTAATGCAAATCTAAATAGTAATATTACTATTTCTATGTGCGTTAATTCATAAGGAGTGAGAAAGTGGAAGCTGTGAAATCTCATTATTTTTGCCTGTCTTACTTGAGCCTGTCCCTTTATCTGCATTCATGCCTAGTTGGGAATAATAGGATGGGTTCAACTTATGACTTTACTACACGTTATTCCACTGCACTCGCTACGACTTTGGGAAACAACAACAACCTTGGAGCGAGCAAGCTACACGCTGAAAATGGCAAGTTTTCAATTCAATTCAATTAAATTTTATTGATAGTATCAAATCATAACAAGAGTTATCTCGAGACACTTTACAGATAGAGTAGGTCTAGACCGCACTCCATAATTTATAAAGTCCAAACAATTCTAGTAATTCCCCCAAGAGCAAGCATAGTGCGACGGTGCGACAGTGGCGAGGAAAAACTCCCTTTTAGGAAGAAACCTTGGTAGACCCAGACTCTTGGTAGGCGGTGTCTGACGGTGCCGGTTGGGGGTGTGATGAACAGTGGCAATAACAGTCACAATAATGATAAGGGAACATTGACTAAAAATGATAGTCGTAGTAGTTTGTGTCATAGCAGGGCACTGCAGGGCGTTACAGGATGTAGCGTGGCACAGCAGAGCATAGCTGGACGTAGCAGGATGCAGCAGGGTTCAGCAGGGTGCAGCAGGGCGCAGCAGGGTGCATCAGGGTTCAGCAGGGTGCAGCAGGGCGCAGCAGGGTGCATCAGGGTTCAGCAGGGTGCAGCAGGGTGCAGCAGGGTGCATCAGGGTTCAGCAGGGTGCAGCTGCAACCAAGATCTTGGTGCCAACCTAGTCCAAGGAAAAATGCTGGGAAAAATATAAGGACTATATAAGGACTCCGGGGAGTAAACTCCCCAGAGCTAGGTTATTAAAAAGCATTTCTGGATCTCCTCACTCCCTAACTATAAGCTTTATCAAAGAGGAGGGTTTTCAGTTTATTCTTAAATGTGGTGACACTGTCTGCCCCCCGAACCCAGACTGGGAGCTGGTTCCCCAGGAGAGGACCCTGGTAGCTGAAGGCTCTGGCTCCCAGTCTACTTTGAGAGACTCTAGGAACCACTAGTAGCTCTAAATGCTCGGAGCGTAGTGCTCTAGTGGGACAATAAGGTATTAAGATCTCTTCTAGATATGATGGTGCTAGACCATTTAAAGCTTTATAGGTCAGGAGAAGGATTTTAAATTCAATCCTGGATTTTACAGGAAGCCAATGCAGGGAAGCTAATACAGGAGATATATGATCTATTTTCTTAGTTCTTGTCAGAAGACGCGCTGCAGCATTCTGGATCAGCTGGAGAGTCTTAAGGGACTTATTTGAGCAACCTGACAGTAGGGAATTACAGTAGTCCAGCCTGGAAGTAACGAATGCACAGACTAGTTTTTCAGCATCGTTTTGATACAGGATGTTCTTAATTTTGGCAATGTTACGAAGGTGAAAAAAGGCTGTTCTTGAGGTTTGTTTTAAGTGGGCGTTAAAGGATATATCCTGATCAAATGAATGCATGCGTGGTGTTGCCACACCTTATTCCACAGCGCTGCGGAGATTGGTCGGGCAATGCGAGGTTAGTTAGCCCAAAGTATGTAGGATATATTAAGACAAAAGGCAATTTTTTAGCCTGATGTCATCATACTCAGATTCTAGTCAGAATAGGAGTCTGATGCTGCTCCATTGGGCTGTGATTATGGGGCGTGTTTCAACCGAACCAGGAAAGAAAATGCCTCTGCACTCAATTGGATAGACCTACAACCAATCAGAGCAACGGAGCTGATGAATTAAACTTTTGCGAAATCCCGTAGGAAGGACGGCAAAACCATCTTTCCGATCGACAAATTCCTTGATCGCGGTTCTCTGTTCCTCTTTTAAAATGAATGCGCTGTCGATATCTTCTATAACGGACGCGATGGCGGAATCTACACATCACAATTCTCCAGCAGCAGCCATCTTTGTTGTAAACGAATTCAACCCAAGCGCTCTTTGTTGATCATCTGTCCATCATCGTATAAATCCCGCCCTGACAATCTGATTGGTCCAAACAGCTCTGGTTCGAGCATACGGATCAAGTCCAGACCGAACTTCCCGAACTCAAATGGTGTAGGTGGGGCTAAGTTCGGCTGCCATCCAGGATAGGCGTTTTTTTGCAGGATATGTGAGAAGTGAAAGTAATAGCTATAAAAAAACACGTTGTGGGGTGAAGCTGGATGTCACATTCAGGTTCCGTGACAGACGTAACCTTATTGTTTACAAAATGCAAATCCACATGCAGTTGCAGTTTCTCCAGTTTTTTCTTTTGTTCAGTATCGTTTGGATTTTGATTTAACACGACAGAGTCTCTGTGTTTCCTGAATAATTAGACTCGAGAAAGATGACACACTGTAACCACTTTCATGTCTCCATGGCAACAGGTTGTGGTGGTAAAACTTTGATCCCGAACGTGGCTTGACATTACATACATGATCAAATGTGAGTTCACTCAAGCATGCCTACATCACACACAAACACACACACACAAACACACACACACACACACACACACACACACGTACAGCACAGACCAACACCGTGCCAACTAATAGTCACAATTAGTTTGCTAAAAAAGATGTGTGTACGTGTATTCAGTATGCAATAGTTGATAGAGCATTTGCTTTGGCAGTTCACATGTTTGCAGAGGCGCTTGGTATCCATGACGACTAAGATGCTGCCAGTAGCACTTAGTATTATTAAGTATGGTTTGAAATGAAAACTATTACATTTGTGAAATCAAAAAGTCTATTAGGACTGCAACGAATGGTTATTTTCATAGTCGATTAATCTGTCGATTATGTTCTCGATTAGTTGTTTGGTCTAAAAAAATGTCAAAAAATGTGTTTTCCCAAAGTCCTCAAATGTCATGTTTTGGCCACAACTCAAAGATATTCAGTTTACCGTCACACAGGAGTGAAGAAACTAGAAAATATTCACATTTAACCTGGAATCAGCGAATCAAACCGATTAATCGGTCATTAGAATAGTTGGTGATTAATTTAATAGTTGATAAACTAATTGATTAATCGATTGATCCTTGCAGATCTATGTAAGACTCTCCATTGTAGAAACAAAGCTAGATAGACACAACAGTTCTTCTCCCACAGCAAAGTTAAGCCAGTAGCAGTAACACATTCTACCCAAGAGAAATTTCTCCTATAGGAGACAATTAAGTTATTCAAACAGCACTGAACTGCATTTATTGGGGACTATTTTCAGATTTACGACAGCGGTACAGAATAAATGTATTTCCTGTATTTCACCTTTTTATAAGGCAAAAAAAAAAAGAAATTGGCAGGTAAAAAGTCTGTGTGGCAAGTGGTTTCTAAAATCCACCTGCCACAGGCTGGTGGCCAAACAAGTTAACTTCAGGCCCTGCAGACAACCTTCTGTTTTTATTTTTTAAATGTTATGGCACTCATTTTTACCAAAAAAAAAGAACTGATGCAGCTCATCAGTTATTTAGCTTTAAAGTGCTCATATTATGCTCATTTTCAGGTTCATAATTGTATTTAGAGGTTATATCAGAATAGGTTTACATGGTAGCCTGGTTGACACCAGACCCACTCTCAGTTGTAACTGAGAGTGGGTCTGGGCAAGGTTCATTCACAGCTCATTTCCAAAGGGGGCGTCACCAACGGACACCGCTCAAATGCCTCTGGGCATTTGATTGGATAGTCCTTCAACCAATCACATTGGCATAGAGCTTAGATCGGGCCCAAAAAATCAAGCCCGACCCTGCCCGAGCCCGTGCACGTTGTGTCCGAGCCCGGCCCGGCCCGACACATTAACTGGAATTATGAGCCCGAGCCCGATTTCAACCCGACACTTTTTTAATCCGTGGGCCGTTATAACTGACGTTCTCAACTACAATTCAGAGTTGTTTGAACTGCAGAAATCTGTTTAAAATTATCTTAATGAATAATGCAACAAGAGCGAAGCATGTAAACTGCGCTGTTTGTTTATTCAGAATGGAACGGATCGCAAATGGATCTGAATGAAGAAACGTAAAAAAAAAACTCATCGTATTTCTCTGTGAGTGCTTGCCTCGCCCTCAGGGGTAGCCTATGCTTGGAGAAGTAACAAAAGAGGACGTTGAAGGCTGACCATCATCTTTTCTGCCACGGCGAGACTGCTTCATGTGTCTGTTCATCATCCACTTCTCCGTTTTATCAGCTGTCATAGGCGAACAGCGGCCGCACTTAATGCACTCAACAAAGCCGACACATATGTTGTCACTGCCCACGACTTGTTTAAAATGGCTCCATTCGACTTTCCTCCAAACTTGCTCAAAGGTAATTCTCCTGTTTTTCTTTTTTTTTTTACATCCTCAAGCTCCATGTTGCACTTAACTCCACCATACAGCCCACAGCCCCGGGGTGATGCGTGCGAGAGGAGGAGACTCCGCGCATGACACATGTTGCATTTTGTAACTGTAGTCCAACTTGTGTAACTTTTTGGACACATTTGTTAGGCTACTTTGGCCTAAATATAGCCTATATAGATACTAGTTCTGATTATGGCATAGCTTTCTCCCCACCCAATTAGGCTAAAGTAATGATAAAAAAAAACACAAATGCTTGATCAAGGGTCCGGCCCGGCCCGGCCCGGCCCGAGGATAGTGGCGGAAAATAACGGGCTCGGGTCGGGCTCGGGCTCGGGCAGAGAATCTAAACTCTACATCGGCATCAACGGGTTGCTGCACTTCGGTGGCCGTCATGTTTCATGTAGAGACTGCCTCAACGGTTGCGATTGGTGCCTCGATTTGGAAAAATTGGAAATGGGGTTGAATGGGCTCTTGGCCAGACTGACTTGTATCTCAAATTTGCCGGAAGTTCTTTTCACCCTGTGGGTTGAGCTCTCTGTTTTAGCTACAGAGTGAGGCATCTCACTTCTGTTCCATCTTTGTTAGGAGTCGCACATGCTCAGCAGCTAGGTAAGGACTACTAGCCAGTCAGAAGCAGAGTATAAGGGAGTGCCATGCTAGCAGCTAGGCGAGCATTATAACGTGCGTTACAAAGTGACGAGCGTCTGTCTCTGAAGTAAAGGCTGGACTACAATAGAGCTGTTTGGAGCAGTTTGTGAACAGTGTTTTCTGTTTGAGATGGTATCCTTTGGGATTTTTCACTTTGTAAACCTATAACGTGCACAAAAAGATATATAACACAATGAAGGAAAGGGAAAAAGCCAAAAAGCATAAAATGAGCACTTTAAATTAAGGTAACTAAGGGAAGCAGGTGTGGAATAAGTGTACAGTAAATGTTGAGTTAATGAGTCAGCTACTGATGAGTACAACATTTGACCTTTTCTACACAAATTAACGAGAGATAATTTATTACTCAAAAAGCATAAAATGAGCACTTTAAATTAAGGTAACTAAGGGAAGCCCAAGGACACTGCAGGTGTGGAATAAGTGTACAGTAAATGTTGAGTTAATGAGTCAGCTACTGATGAGTAGAACATTTGACCTTTTTACACAAATTAACGAGAGATAATTTATTACTCAAAAACGTGCCTGGTTTGCTCATCAGTGTGCTTTAAAAAAAAATGTAACCTGTCAAAATGGGTCAGAGATTATTTCCTGTTCCAGTGTTGGCAAATATCAAGCAGTGACAGGAAATGAGGCTGTTTCCTAGCAACCTTTTTCCACTATATGGGTCTTTGGAGATTGACCTTGGCATCATGTTGCACAAATCAGATTTTATTCATCTTTCTTCCTTGTTGACTTACTTTTTTTTTTTTTTTTTGTTGGGCAGACATTTTTATATTTCATGACAATATGAAAACAAGGTTTTTATTCATCTTTTCATAATGCACAGGCTACTGGATCCATTTCAGCACGCATCTGCATATTTGACCATCTCATTCACCGCCTTGACTTTATTTTTCTGTTGATGAATCAGTGGTTTGAATTAGAAAAAAATTTAATATCTGTGTTTTTAATATATAGATTAGCTGAAAAAAAATATACTGTAATTTACTGCAAACCACAAAAAAGAGCATCCCATTTTTTTTTTATTCTCTGCTTCAACATCCCAAAAAAACATTTTTTTTCCAATTCTTATCTTTTATTTAGTCATGTACAGTATCAGTATTGTTTGTGTTTCCACCTGTTGAACATTTAGGCCACTGTGAATGAGCAAGTAATTGGTCGGCGCTAGGACCCTGTTGGCTTACGTCTTTTCAGGTTACACGGGTTGCACACACGATGCTGCCTTCACATGCTGCAGGAATGATCAGCTTTACATTTCGTATGTGTGGTGACTTCTAATTTGGTCAAAAAGTGTGAATTTTCTTAATAATCAACCAATATAAAACAAATCAGTGAGTGCATCTTAAAGAGGACAATGATTTCCACGAGTTTTGAAAAGTCTACACCGTGATGGCGGTTATGCTGCAAACAAGATCACACAGGGCCAAATGACAGCATCGGTTATGGCATTCATTTAAATTTTATGACAGACTGTTGGTGTTTTATTTTTGAACAAACAACCCGAGAAAAAAGACATCGGACATTCGGCATGGGGGTAGGCTACGTAGTTTTTATTCTTTTACTTTTACGAAAAAAAGGCCCAGAACAACTTCAAATTAAATTCCGGTATAATGTATAACAGCTCTTCTGTTCACACTGTTAGCAATAAAAGTAGCCTATAGTTTTAATTTCATGAACCAAAGAGAAAGAAAAATGAGTAGCCTATTACTAGAGTAGACTGTAGCCCTATAGTGTAGTCAAAATTTATTAATACATTTGGCTTTAATTAGGATTCAAATGAATCAGATCAAATCCATTAAAATTTAAATATACAGCATTGACAGTCCACAAAATGTCAAGAAACACAATTGTTTTTAAATGTAGTTTAAATAAAAAAAAGTTTTAATGAATCCAATTTTGAAGAAACATATTTGTGGGGTAACCTACGCTACTTTTCCCAGCAAATATTGGAAATAAAGTTATTATTGTACAAAGTTGCATATACGTAGAGTGCATGAATTAGCCTACTCTGTTGTTCTTTTTATGGATTGTAGAAAAGCATATTTTACCTGGTTGGTCAGTCGTCTGAGTCCAGCAAGAAATAGGTTTATTAGTTACGTGTTCAAATGTAAATGAAAATCTGATTCGCCAGTAAAATTATTCAGAAATAAACAAAGAACAAAAGACTGACTTTTGTATGGCACATAGCCCAAAACGATTGAACATTCATGGCGGGAACATTTGTGCTTGTGAATAACACTCTTTTAACGTTACTTTAACAGCAGCATTAAATCATCAGAAGCACATAGCGTAGCCGAGAAATCTGAGTTTCCGAGGAGTCCCTGAATGCTGCAAGAGCGTCAACCCTCCACCCCTCGAGGAAGCCGAGCGACATCCATCAGACTCGTTGCAATCTCAGAGGCACTCTCGAGCACTTCTCAGGCGGCGCTCCACTGAACACTTCACCGGGCCGTCACGTCGAGCTCCGGCCAGGTCTCGGTGGTCTCTGGCGGTTTTCCCCTCTCCTTCAGAACTGTGGGAGAGATGCGACGTCTCGGAGGAGGAGGAGACCAACTGGCCAAGCAGCAGCAGCAGCAACAGCAGCAGCAGCAACAGCAGCAGCACACACCTGCGAGCAGGGTCTGAGTTTGTTTCGATAACGTCAAAGAAAGGTAAGTGTCAAAGGAGGAAGAGAAAGGAATGTTCCCGGAACATCCTTCGGGCTCGTTTTGGGCTTGTTGTTTATTGGTGCGTTTCGGTGTTACTTGCCGTTTTTCCAGCATTAGTAGACGGCAGGCGGTATGAGTCATAGCCCGGCGCAGGGCTGCTGGAGGATCTGCTGAGGAGCAGAGTGTCTGCAGCCTCCTAACCCACGGTCCGTTATCAGCGCTGTGCTGTCTAGGCAAATGACTTGTGTGTGTGTGTGTGTGTGTGTGTGTGTGTGTGTGTGTGTGTGTGTGTGTGTGTGTGTGTGTGTGTGTGTGTGTGTGTGTGTGTGTGTGTGTGTGTGTGTGTGTGTGTGTGTGTGAGACATGGTAATTCACTAAGCAACAGTGGTGGAAGAAGGATTTAGAACCAGATCCTTTGGGCTACTACTAAGTAAAAGTAGGCCTAATACCACTCTGTAAACATACTGTTGTTACAATTAAAAGGCCTGCATTGAAATGTTACTTAAAATAAAAGTATGTAGCTGAGCATCATCAGGAAAATGTACTTAAAGTAGGCTATCAAAAGTAAAACCGCTCAATGCAACAACAAAAATCCTCACATTTTAGAAACCCGAAAAGATCCAAAACATTGTACTTACTTTGTAAAGTAACTAGTATCTAAAGCCGTCAGATTAATGTAGTGCAGTAAAAAGTACAATACTTCCCATTTGAAGAAGTAGAAAGTGGCATGAAAAGAAAAGACTACAGCAAAGTACCTCAAATTTGTACCTAAGAAGCTTACAGAACATGAGTAAATATATTTAGTTCCATTCCACCATTGCTTTGAGTATACTTAGTTCCATTCCACCGCTGTTTAGCAAGAATTTGCGTTAGAGTTTAGATTCTCTGCCCAAGCCCGAGCCTGAACTTGACCCAATATTTTTTTTTAATCATTACTTTATTAGCCTAATTGGTTGGGGAGAAAGCTATGCCATAATCCGAAATAGGCTATTATATAGCCTATATTTTTAGGCCTAAGTAACAAATGTGTACAAAGTTGCACAAGTTAGGCTACGAAGTTTATGGATCTTTGAAAAGGTGTACCTGCATTATTATGCCATTATCATTATATTGGATGAATATGGTCTCAGAACGACAATATTATCGTTTATCGCAATAATTTCTGGGACATTTTTTCGCCCAGCAAATGTTTTTATCGTGACAGGTCTAGTTAGAGTGTATGAGAATAAAATCCATAAGGGTCTATAAGAAATGAGGTGTTAAACGTCACAAAAGTAGAAATGAATTTCGGAGGTCAAAAGTGCTGTATGTGGACAGCCCTGGTCTGGTCTGGGGCTGTTTAGTGATGGTTTGGTTTTGGCTAGAGGTGGGCGATATATCGTTTAGACGATAATATCCAAATTGTTGTCTGGACGATATGCAAAATTGGGATATCGAATATTTCATAATTTGTACAATCCGACCCCCCAAACATGAAAAGAGCTGAAGGAAGTTAAGGAGAAAACAAATAGCGCACACTATAACCTTCTAAACAATTCTATGTAGCGATTTTAATACTGTAGGGGTTTGTTTGACTGTATTTTTTTGTACAAAATCACGATCGTCCCGCACGAGAGTAAGCTGCTATAGTTCTTACCTTGCGCGTTATGACGTTCACTCATGTCAACAAAGATGGCGATGCGCGACTGTGCAGTGGCTCTCCTGTCGGTGTATATTTATACAAGTACGTACAGCCACACTGAACTAATCAATACAGGACCACGGTACAACACAGCCGTTACGAGAGCCTTCCAGGCGGCTCATAACATCCCGGAGGAAATAGCCTGACCGAGCCCTCCAGCTTGTTGTCGGCGCTAGCACGCCGAGCTAGCTAGCTACCGGCAGAATGAGAACATAACTCTGGCACGAGTCAGACCAGAGGCGGAGGACTGCATATATGTGCACAATGAATGTAGTACCAACTGCAGGATTGTTGCCCAGTACGGCTCACCTGACCTGGAGCCCGTGTCGGTAATATACTGACCATTTTATTTACTACGAAAACAGCACACTGCCGTCTACATAGCCCCCGATGCTAACTTTAGCAAAAGTTTGGTTCACTGCTAACCATAGTGAACAAACTGCAGCGCGATCACCTGGATACGGGATACAGGGGACTTTAACAAGGCGTCCTTAAAGTCTGTTCCCCTCTAGCTTTCTCTCAGCATGTAGATTGTGTTACTAGAGGGAAGAACACACTAGACCATGTATACTCTAACATCAAAAAAGCACACAGAACTGCTCCTCTCCCTCACCTGGGCCAGTCAGATCACATCCAACTCCTGATCCCAGCATAAATCCCGGTCAGAAGGACTATACAGCCCAGTAGAAGGACTATCAGAACCTAGTCTGACCCGGCCCTGTCCCAGCTCCATGACTGCTTCCAATAAGGACATGGTTGTGTGCAATATGTTACAGAACAGAGCCCTTTGTATATTGTTATGATTTCATCTTGCTTGTACATTTTCCCAAGAGAATCACTGAAATAGCCTCCGAACAGGGCTTCTTTTAACTTCTAGAAGGATTTCAAAAATATCGTCTGAATATCGATATCGAGATATTGAAAAAAAATATCGAGATATTCATTTTTGTCAATATCTCCCACCCCTAGTTTTGGCCCTATAGTTCCAATGAAGGGACTTCTTAATGCTACTGTACAGCGTACTGATATTTAAGACAACAGTGCGTGGCAACAGTTTGAGTTTGACCCTTTTGTTGTGTTAACACAATGACGTTCCCGTGCATGAAGCCAGCTGCGTTAAGAAATGGTTTCCCCGGTTTGATGTGGAAGAACTTGACTGACCTCAACCACGTCCAAATACTTTTGGGATGTTACTGGAGCGCCGACTGTGAGCCAGACCTTACTATCCGCCAACGTCAGTGTTGGAGCTCACTAATGCCCCTGTGGCTGAATGGAAACATGTTATAGCAGCAGATGTATGCCAATGGTTTTGAAAAGTGTTCATCTGTCACATATGGGTGCATTGTTTCAAGGCCCCAAACGTGAATTTCACGTAATCAATCAGCTTTTTACTATGATGGATGGGTTCCTAAATGAAACGGAATGAACAGTTTGGGGTATTACATAGGGGTGTAAGAAAAAATGTATACACTTGAGTATCGCGATATTGTATTTTGCAACACTGTATTGATTTTCAAAGGCAATATCACATTTTTTTTAAAATTATTATTCTTATTATTTTTTACGTTAAAAAATATTTGTGTTAAGACAGTGGTTGACGTTTATGTTGTGTTTAAACCCCCCTACCGCTAGATGCCTATGCTGAGACGCACCACTAGTGTCCTTCCCTAGCAGTGCCTAGCAGTGCCTGACTTTTTGCTTGAAGCTAACAACGTAGCTATGGCTGAACTTTGGCTACTTTAGCATATCAACATTAGCTCACTAAGAACCTGTGAACCCCAATCCCAAACTGGCAGTTTATTTTTCTGTGTACTGAATTGTTTACCTAAAGTAAACTTCTTTGACTTTTATGAACATCATGTCTTTTAGTTTTTCTAAAATTATACTAAATTAAAAATCCCAATATATCGCCTTACGCACAGTATCGAAATATATTGCAATATATTGAATTGTGACCCCGTGTATCGTGATAAGTATCGTATCGCCAGATTCTTGCCAACACACAGCCTTAGTATTACACATAATTCCTTCTTCTCTTTTTTTCTTTCTTCATTAGATTCCTTCCTTTCATAGATTGAGGATTCTGTTTACATCCGTACAACAGCGTGCTGCGCGTGACCTCTCTCTGCATATGCACGTCACCACATTCGACTCGTTAACCAGACGGACTCACAGTTTTCAGCCTTTATTAGAGAGATGATAAACCATCTCTAAAACATGTCTTAGTAAAAGCCAAGTAGCTCGCAATGGTCCGGGTGGAACCTAATTAGTGAAAATAGAACCGGAGGTTAGTGAAAAATTACAAGTTAGAATTGCGTGGTTTTCTTTAAAAATGCAAGGTTGTGTATAAAATGGTAGGAGGCCCAGATAAATGTGAAGTTGGTCTGAAATGTCTATGATATGGCCACATATAGCTCACGGGGCACTACTGCAATTTTTTTCGAAAGGGGAAAAAAATGAGAAGTTATTGACAGAAATCAGAAAATCTCCCTTGGCCCTATTAGCATGCACTTTTGAGACGGTCCCTAACTTCAGCTGGTCGGTTCCCCTCTTCTGGTGTCAGGCTTTAATCATGAATTTAGTCATGAGGTAAAAATACTGTAATCATAGACTCGGCTCTGCGCTGCTCAACTAATCTGGTGAAAACTGACGAAAAATTGATGACCTACTTTCCCTAAAGGCCAGTAAGCGAATAATCAATGTTGTTGACGTTGTTGTTTTTTTTTAACATATTTCGGATTCATGTTCATGTATATTTTCAGACATATATTCATTTTGGGGGAAAAAAAACGTACAAAAAAGTAATAATTTGGCGCCCCCCCCTACAGTGTCTCTGTCGGGACCCCCTGTTGTATCACTGCTGTATTCTATGTGTTTACATTTTGGCATCATGAAAAGTCTGGCTGTTTTGGCTGCTAGCAGTGGCGTGAGGGACCCATAATATATTTTGTACCGTCAGAGCACCTTATCTGTGCATGTCCGAAAAATGTATTTGTACTTGGTGAAGTACCCACTCGTGGCTTGTTCACTGTAAACTGTTCAGGCAGGCGTTCGCCTGAATGAGAGATCCACGCTCTGCCATTGTGTCAATAATGAGTATCTCTCTCCATCCCCTAGGCAGAATCATAGGGTATTTGTTGCCCCATAAATCAGTTTGTGAACAAAGATAAAAAGGAGCAGGGGTAATTAGTGAAAGCAGCTTTTATTGGTTTGGTAATGCACTCGCCGTCCCTTGACCTGCTGGCATCTTTATTGTTTCACATCTCCAGTATCCAATCCATCCAAGTTGATTGCCCGCTGATGGACTGGAAATTACACGTTGCATGTGGCTTGTGGGGTTGTTATCTCTGCTGTTATTAGTATACACTGAAGACTTTCTCAAAATTGCTATTCATTTGATGAAAAACCATGTATTAATAAACAAAAAAACTAATGAAAAGCAAGAGAGTTGTGGCTGCAGGATGGAGATGCACATTTTATACATTGAAAAGTGTAACGCTGTGTTCATATCCTGTCAGATTTGTCGTAAATATGAACTGCTAATTATGGAAGAACACATCCGCCCCTTAGTGCGCTGGTCCCCAATTTGGTTTTGGTCTTGTTTAAAGCCAAGCGATACACTCATGACTCTTTGTTACAGGTTGTGTATGTCTGTGAAGTCTTGAGCAGTTGAGCAAAAGAGTTGTTTTTCCTCCTCAGACTATTTCGCTGTAATAGTTTTTAGATAGCTTTTAAAGTAAAAGTCTGTTACAGACGTTGCGGAAGTGCCTTAAAGTGCCCATATTATGAAAAAATCCCTTTTTATGGGATTTGGGGTGTTTGGAAAAAAAAAAAAAACATCCACACCTTTTTGAGTGAGATACGGGTTTCTGAATGTGTCCTGTCTTCAGTCTCCGGGTGAGCTGGTCAACATCTGCAGGCTTTCTACGTCACTAGAGAGTTAAGCTTTAAGGCACTTCTACATTGGCTTCACTTTTCAGGCACGGTAGTTGCCGCTTGGTGTAAACAATGAACTACTCTAAAATTAGAATTAAAGTAATTGATGTCCTCGAAATTGGGATCAATCCAGGCTTTTTTTCAAAATTACTATTACATATTGGCAATAAATCCAGATGGATTCAGTGGAGCCACAAAATATAAAATAGCCAGTTTCAGCTATTATACGACAGCGAGCAGCAGTGAATGATGGCGTGTGAACGCAGCTGTTTGTTGAAAACCTTTTGGCTAATGCTGACGTTGAAGAGTAGTCTGTCTATATCGCATCCTGCCAAAGAGCCACACTCACATTCTCTCTCAGGTATTATCATAGGACAATATACAAAATATTATAAAAAATAGGTTATGTTTTATTTTTTTTCAGCATTTTTTCTTTTCTTTTTTTTATTTAGCTGTAAAACACCTACAGTATATTCCAACTTGTAAGTACTGTATGTAGAATTAAAATGGGTATTAGTCATGAAACCTGTTTGGGACATCCGTAAGTGAAAGTCTGACACAGTTCAAGTTCAAGACCTTTATTTGTCCACGAGGGGCAATTGGTTGTGCTGCAGTAGCAAAGTAGTACAAAAACAATACATGACAACAAAACCACATTCAACATCATTAAATTTTACAATACACATCCGACAAATTTATATATTAATACCCCTAACATATAAATGTAGAATTCGGTTCAATGCATATGTTACCTCTTTTTTTCAGAATTTATCAAAGAGATAGCAAAGGAGAGGTACAAAGGAGAATTTATATCTATTTTTTTTTGCCGTATGGCTGACTAAGTCGGGAACCGGAAGGCAACATCTTAAATTCTGCATGCAGGGGATGAGAACTACAAGACATGATGGATTCCGCCTTTTTCAGTACATGTCTATTATGCAGTTCATTTAGTTTTACCTGTGGAATCCCATTAATTTTGCTGCTAACTTTATTTATCATGGCTAATGTGTTCTTCTGTTTTAAACTAAGAGAAGCATACCAGCAAATACATGAAAAAGTAAAAACGGACTAAATAAAAGATTTATAAAACAATGTCATCAAAGATCTGTCTACTTGAAACTTAGCTAACTTTCTCAGACAGAAGAGACGTTGCTGACTTTTCTTATTCAGCATGTCTGTGTTCAGGTCAGAGTACCTGACAGACCTCAGACATCAAAAACCTGGTATAATGTTTGAATAATACAGGGATATTAATCCCCACGTTACGTTCTTTATCATATCCCAAACATGAATGAAACCAGAATAAGACATACAGTAAGTAGAATAGTAAAACATTATACGATAATTGTTATGAAAGGCTAGTAGAAACGGCCTAGGGTAAAACAAAAAAAAAAGGTCTGAAAAAAACATAAACAGTATATAAACTGGACCAATAGATCCCGTTGCTCTGGACGGAGACCAGTGAAGGATATTAGAAGCACTTTTCCGGTGATGGCTGAGTGTTACTGAGCAGCCTCCAACTGAGCTTGAAGACGTAGATGTGACGTGAGCAACGTGTCTGAAAGTGTGAAGTCTTCTGGTAGCTGTGACAAGAGAAATCTCAATCATTCCCAATCTTACAGAGACGGAGAGCGTAGGTATATGTAAGGAGATAACATGGGCACAGGCTAATTATTGATCACTAAAATGCTAGTTAACATTAGTAATTAAACTTAAACAGCTCATGTAAGTCGAAACTGCCTGCAAGCTTCTCTTGTACTGTACGGTAATTTGTCTACTATGTAGGGCTGCTCGATTATGGAAAAAAACAATCACGATTATTTCGGTCAATATTGAAATGACGATAATTTGACACGATTACTCGTTAACTTCTGGAAAGATGTTGCAATTATTGAACTTAAAAAACAATGTAAAAAGTTAAATAAATCAACAGTAAGAAAACACATACATCTTTGAAATTTGCCTTTATATTTTTCCTATTTAAACTTTATTTTTTCATTCAGAACACAAGAGAAAATAAGAGTTTACTTGCAAAACGTAATGAGCTAAATAATTGTTTTTCTCGATTATTCAGTTTTTGTGATCGTTGGGAGCCAAAATCGTAATCACGATTAAATTTTGATTAATTGCACAGCCCTACTACTATGCGGCAGTAAGTCGACACAATCGTTAAACTATTTTTACAAAAACAACTACTATGGAACCATAACGTGAGATCCAAGGCAATGGAGTCTTTTATACATTGTCATGTTTCTTTAGAAATGAACAACGGACAAATAGCGTCTTTAAACGCTTCAGATGTAAAGTTATTCTCTGTCAAAGTGACGTCAAAATGAATGGGAGTCAATGGGATGCTAACGGTAGGTGATGGCTTTGTAGCATCAAAATGGCGCCATAGGAGCTACGGGTTGTGGAGAGAGACTTTCCCCTTAAAAAATCAACAGAAGTGTTTGCAGCATAGATGTTTTATTTTTGCACATGTTCCGGTGCCTGTAGACCTTTCATGCCATTGTCATTTAGTTTTTCATGAGGTGCATCAGCAGTTACCATGGTAATGTTTGAACATCTAGTTGTACTTTTGAGGTTTATCGAGGGGGAATGGCAGCCTGTGAGAATACAGGTTGGATGTGTTGCTGCTATGATTCCCTGTGACCTTTTTAACGCTGGCACGGCTCTCTCTAAACAGTATGGCCTTTTCTTTTTGCTCTCCGTCTTTCTCCGTCTCGGCCTCGCTCTCCTTCCTCCTGCCACCCACCTGCAGTGTATTGACCAGAAACAGCAGGATTCAGCCTTCCTAAGATGATTAATGCATAGATAAGATTGCCACCTGAAAGCAAGTGCCTGACTGCAGTAAACAAGGACACTTTCCTGGTTGGTTGCCAGCCGAATTGAGTTTTAGCGATAGAGAAGTTGCTTGTCAGCAGTAATCTGGTTGCGTTAAAGCCTAGTAGCCGGTTGAAGTGGAATAACCAGACTGTAACAAGTTCACTGGAGACAGTGCTTCTGCCATACTGCAGTTCACCTCAGCTCTACAGAGATTTATTGCGTGTAAGTTCATTGTTTGAGTTTTATGGCTGCAACGTTTCAGTTTAGGTTCCTTCTTAACTCTCTCATCAGCGTTTTCAGAGAAAAAGCTGTGATAAACCCCTTGTACACTACCTGCTTGGCACCAAACAGCAGACAGACACAGTTAGAGACTAGGTGATGAACATACTGGAGCATTTAGGAGCTTAAAAGGTATTTCCCTCAGGAGTAGGTGACTAAAACAGAGCTTAAAGGAAAGGGGAATCTTGGACATTCATCTGGTGGACACAAACTGGAGACTAGTGTTGCTCTGTGTCTTCTGAATGTGCACATCGTTACTGATGATTATTTATCTAAAATCTAAGTGTGAAGATATTTTGTTAAAACACCAATTGTCAATCCTAGAATATCGCCGCAATATCGATATCGATGTATTTGGTCAAGAATATCGTGATATAGATTTTTCTCCATATCGCCCAGCCCTAATTACAGTAAGTGATGTCATTTTCTGAACTTACCAGACTGTTGTAACTGTTCTATTATTTGCCTTTACCCACTTAGTCATTATATCCACATTTCTGGGGATTATTTATCAAAAATCTCATTGTGCAATTATTTTGTGAAAGCACCAATAGTCAACACTACAATATCGTTGCGGTATCGATATTGAGGTATTTGGTCAAAAATATCGTGATATTTGGTTTTCTCCATATCGCCCAGCCCTACTAACAAGTTTGAATTTACATTTATTGAGGTTTTCGAGGGGCGAGTTCGCTACGTCCACAAGATCTCTTAGCTTAGCTACGTCCATGTAACGCTACCTCTAATACTCAATGAAATGCTCCTGCAGCGCTTTAGAATGTTTTTATTTTTTTTGATTCCGTGGGGTTGTAGTTCTTTCTATCGCTAGTAATATCATTCACTGTATTACGACTACAAATAAGACCAACATGCAACTTAAATTGCGGCCAATAAGCTTTCGTGTTATTGGCGCGAGTCTCTTTTGGATAGTAGCACAGACATAACACTGATTTTATTCTTTAGTATGTGGAAGTGCAAGTTTAGCGATACTTGACTTGAAAAACTGAATTTAGGGCAAAATCCAGTTGCTTCCCAATGTATTTGAAGCCTACTGCTTCTTATGCGAGCGAGAGAGCAATTCAACTGGGAACAGGCGCTGGTTAATTTTCTAAATAAAATACTACACCTTGAAAACACAGCACAGAGCTGTTTCCCCTCTACTCCTCTGGATGGAAACTAACTGTTGTTGGTTTTGGGGTTCTATTCTACCTGAATTCGCGAGATCTCGTGGGTCCTCGTGACTACAGCTGTCCGTCATGGACGCAGCCGTGCCGCAACAAATCCGGACCTGGTGGGTGTTGACGGACGGCGGAGCAAGCAGCCGACACGCAGCGGAGCCGGTCCGCAGACGTCCTGCATTCAGTGGAAATCCGGAGTTACATTTGAACATATTCTGCTTTAACATGTCTGAAATGATAGTGAACTAAATATATGGTTTTCGTCTCTGGGCTGGAAAACAAAACAATCAGTTTTAAGTAGCGCTTACGATTCAAATCGGATTTGGCCGTTCAATACGTAGATTCTACTATTTGTTTCTTTTTTTTTTTTTATATAGACTGAAATCGGAAATACTCACTTAGATTGGTTAAAGTTTAAAATGCACTGTGCAGTTTTGACACTGTGAAGTTGTCATGATACATGATAAACACACAAACTGAAAACTAATGGAACCATGTGTGTTGTTTTCAGCTCCCTGTAGCGGTTGCGGTTGTCCTTTGGTGTGAGACTGGAGATGGTCCGACACATTCAGGTTAACAATTTGATCTCAAGTGTCTCGCTGAGCTTAGCCAGTCAGTTCGGATACTTCACAGCTGGATAAGCAGGAGAGGGGGAGAGGGAGACACTTAGGATGACACGGAGGACTTAGGAGGACAACCGTTCATACACGGAATAACCCACTCAGACCAAGTTCAACACGTGGTATTCTAACTGTTGAGCAAAGTTGACGCAACGTCAACGTCCGTTTTGGAGCATGAAGAAAATGGCGTCCGGATCCCAAACTTTCTCAAATTGCAACTAAACGGTACACTCAAATGTGTTTCTGACAACATTTTAGGCGAAATATATGCAATACAGTAACCAAATCTTGATTTGTATTTGACCAGCACCGCCAAATGGCATTAAAAAATTTGCTTAATTTTCTGCCTTGAAAATATACATATATGTGACATAACACCTCAAAACCTGATGGAAGGTTGTAGGGGATGGGTTGATTGGATGGGTCAAGAAGGACTCTGACACAGACACAGGAGAATGATCACATTCACATCCTGTCTTCCACCAACATTTAGTTTGACCAAGTTTTTTTCCGCTAAACTTAACCAGAGGCTTGGTTAAGTTTTGAGGTGGCAGAAAATTTGAATAGTCCTATGCATTTTGGAAGACCCTGACAAACAACATTGTCCTGCCGAGAGGACAGGTAATGACTTATACCAGTTGCGCAGCCACAATGTTCTTTGCATTGCCGTGGACACATACAGCCCCTTTCCTGGAACCGCTTGTTCTTGTCTGCGGCGTGTATATCTGATCTTTTAAATCCCACTCCTGCCTGCTCCTCGTGGTTCTTTGACCATTACCGCCCGGCCCTGCAGTGTGTGTTTTCTGCTCCTGCTGAAAATTCCCAGTAATAAATATGCATAGTCTACCTGTTGGTAATAAGGAGCAAAGTTAAGTTCTAGTGCATAATTACATTCATACAAGTGCAGTAATTAGTTAATGTAGTTCAGTAAGGGCAAAGTGACATTTATTTATTTCACTTACTTTACTTTAGTGTTGTTGGCTGTAGTTTGTTCTGCCCAGGTTGGTTTATTTCGTTTTGTTTCCCTGTCTTTTAACGCACTCTAACTGATGTCATGTTAACGTCCGTGTTGATTGTATCCCTCAGGTGGCCGTAGGAGAAAGGGGAGGGGCGCAGTGGCCCCGGGAAGTAGGAGAGAGGAGAGGAGTAGAGGAGTGTTACTGTACGTACACACCGCCGCTGACTTGAGCTTCAGAATTACAGGAAGTCATCCATTTTCAATGGAAGCCGGCTTCTCTCAGCTCCAAGAAGCGGCAAATCCGTCGGCATTGCGTTTTTGGGCGTGTTGAGCGATCGTAAAGTTGAAGTTTGGTCAACTTTATGGTAATGAGCTATGAGGTTCAGCGGCAAACCAGCAACCAATCAGAATATAGACGTCCTTCGCGATGGCTGATTCCACAGAACATACGATGTAAACTTTCGTTCCTACCAAAACATTAGTTCCGAGAAAATGGAGGAAAAAGCTCATCATCGCTGTTGCTGGGTTCCCTATAACTTACGATATGACTTTGTTTGCGTATAAGGACCAGTTACAAAAACAAGTCGGCTGTTAATAAGTTAATAAAGCGTTTGGCTGGTGTTTAACTGGATGCACCGTTGCTGATTTTCTTATGAAACCTAGCTAGGCGAACCTTACAGTCGATTACAGCACTGATCTGGGAGCAGCGCTCCTAAATCTCCGCTGTGGGCACCATCCAGCAAAGAGCCACAAAAAAAAAGAACTTAAAAACGCAACTTGCTAGTGCAAAGTTAGCACCAACAACTTAACTAGCAGTTCAGAAATAGATAATAAAGCCTCAATTTCGTTAACTATTATTGTTTAAATAATATTGTTTTAACTGTTTAACTGATTGTATTAATCAGTTAAAATTCCTATTGTCGGTTATCGGTTAAATGGTTAATTGTTAAAGGTCCTATGACATGCTGCTCTTTGGATGCTTTTATATAGACCTTAGTGGTCCCCCAAAATTCAGCCTTGGTGCACAATTACAACCACTAGAGCCAGTCCCACAATGAGCTTTCCTTAGTATGTGCCATTTCTGTGTCTGTAGCTTTAAATGCTATTGAGGAGGAGAGGGGGGCGGCAAGGTGGAGGGTGTGGGTGTGGCCTTGACCAACTGCCATTTTGCTCGTTTGAAAGCCATGATGTCTCTCTCTCATGGGTGGGCCAAATTTTCTGGCCGGGCAAAATGGAGAAAGGGAAGATTCCAGATTGGCCGATGTGAGCTTTCATTTTCTCAAAGGCAGAGCAGGATACCCAGGGCTCGGTTTACAACTGAAACTCATATTAATGTTAAAAGAACTCATGAAGTGACATGTTCATGCCATGGGATCTTTAACATCCCTAATGCGGCAGAAACACAAAAATAAATGCATTTAATAATCTTTGAGTCCCAGACTGTAGTTCCTGTGTACAGCCTGACTGATATTGTACTTTTAAGGTTGCTACTAATACAAGATATATATATAATTTTTAACTTACTTACTCTGGTGGACAAACTATGAACTGCATGTCTGTATTACAATTACTTTTCGGCAAACACATTTGCTCATACAGATGTATTGGTGAGAAGCTGAATTAGCTGATATTGGCCCAGCCAATTCACTCTAGCTCTGGACTGGTGAAAAATACAGTTCTAAAAGTTTTTCCGGCCACAGAGAGACACCGAGACTGACGGTGAGAACAGAAACGTGGGTGTGACTGTAGGAATAACAACGAAGGCTTTTCCAGACAGTAAATCAGCTCAGAAGTACTTTCCCTCCCCTCAGCTGCCACTTTTATCCTCGCTTGTAAATAGTAGGATTACAACTTGTCATGATGTGCAGCTCCTCGCAGTGTAGTGCTGTTTTTAATGATGGAGGCTGCTGTTGATTTAGGTCGGTTCTCTAAGGCATCTTTAAGATAGATAGATAGATGGATGGATGGATGGATGGATGCTGTTTTTCTATCTCTGGTCTCCAAACATCAAATCAGGACACAGAAGTAACTGGATAACATGAAACTGTCATCTAAATGGAAAGTGTGTCTGTCTCTGTGTCTGAGCTTCCGTTTTCCCGACAAGCGTCCATCCGATCGACTTTACACTTGGCGGGTAAATTGCTTAGGACCCAAGGAAGTGCACTGTCGACTGTGAGACACACGGGACGTATTTATTAGTGGCGCGTTGTGCATACACTACAGTGTATTGAGAGGGGACCCCTTTTATAGACTGTTACACCGCCGAACGGCATGCTGGGTAGAGCTTGCTCTCTGTCGCTGTTACAGTACATTCAAGAACAGATGAGGAAAGGGAGACGGGAGATGTCACATTGTCGAAGGATTAAACCGACCTTACACTCAGGAAAATACCAATTTTGATATTTGAGAGTTAAAAAAAATCAGAGCAGATGTTCAGTTTTCAAGGACTTCTGACCACAATACGTTCTGAGTGGGACATTTTACAGTTACAAAATAAAGAAAATGATGTAGCCCAGTCTTCTAACTGTTTTGATAGCTTACTGTAAGTCCATCGTCAAGCATACATGCCAAACATTTGATTGGTCCAGCTTCTCCAGTGGGAGAATGTTCCGCTTTTCAGTCAAGACATTCGATGACATCACGTTGGGCCTGAGGAAATTGTGATGGGGCGTTTTTCACAGTTCTCTTACGTTTTAGATAGAATAATTGTCAGATTTATAGATAATTCAAATAATCATTAGTTTCAGCTCGAATACAATACAAGTCATCCCAGGCTTAAGCATAATCTGGTGATGTAAAAGGTGAATTAATGCAGTCCAATCACACTGGAACGCTCTTTGAAGCAGTACTTTCTGGTCATGTGTAACCGGTTGTGCATTGCTGATTTAATAATCCTTCTGACTAGGAACATTATTACATTCTTGATAGAGGATGAAAGCATCTGATCAGCCAGGGAGCGGAGACTGTTTTTCAGATGAGCTGACCATGAATTAATAAACTGAAAAGTAATGAGATCTATATGTCACTGCCAAGAATGCACCATGGGACATAAACACAGTCTGTACTAGTTTGTCTGTTTCTCTCATCTTTCATTAACTCTCTCACTCTATTTGCTTCTTTCTGTCTTTCATGTTGTAGACATCTTTTGCTGCTAGAGGATCACAGGCTTAATTATACCCCCGCTCCCTTATTTCTGTTCGGTCTTCATTTCTACCTGTACTGTACACTTCCATCTTTCACGCGAGGGGCTTTCTCTTTTTATTTTCAAGATGAAAATGTTCTTTCTTTCTGTAGCCTGTTTTGACAGATAGTGATATATATATATATATATATATATATATATATATATATATATATATATATATATATATATATATATATATATATATATATATATATATATATATATTTTTAAATACCTTTTGATGCAGGGTTGTGGGCACCTGGAGGCTAAAGCTCGGTACAGCATTTGTAATGTCCTCTAGTTCCGGGGAAACCTTGACATTTAGATCTTTTCTGCACTATATATATATATACTGTGTGTGTGTGTGTGTGTGTGTGTGTGTGTGTGTGTGTGTGTGTGTGTATATGTATGTGTATATATATATATATATATATATATATATATATATATATATATATATATATATATATATATATATATATATATTTATTTATTTATTTATTTATTTATTTATTTATTTATTTATTTATTTATTTCCTCACCGCTCTCTCCACTTTGACAGGCAGGAGTCGGGCGAGGGCAGAGTGTTCCTCTATTACACTGCTGCTTTGACATTTTTTGATTTGGTACCATTCTTTTTTTTTTTCTGTTCTTTGCCATAATGTGGGAGGAAAATGCTTCTGTTTTAGCGCTTCAGAAGGACATTTTTACAAGAATCGGATTCATATTTGTCTTTTACCACAGAGCTAAATCAGCCAAGTGGAAGAACATGGGCAAAAATGTCTTTTACTAAGCCAACCAATAACTTTATCCAAGAATTGACTCAGAGTTGTAACTGGACTTTCTTTAAGATTATGTTTTGGGGGCGTTTCCCTTTTTATTAGACAGTGACAGTGGATAGACAGGAAAGGGGGAGAGAGATGGGGGATGACACGCAGCAAAGGGCCGCAGGTCGGATTCAAACCCGGGCCGCTGCAGAGGACTCAGCCTACATGGGGCTCTTACTGGGTGAGCTAGAGGTCGCCCCCTAGCTGGACTTTCTACTTAGTCAACAACTCAAACTTTCATAGAAGAAATTAGATGTAAGTGCACAAGACAGTACTAGTTTTATTTCTGTGATGGTTAGCTTTATTTGAACACCGGAGATTCAGTTCCTTAAAGGAGAAATCTTCAACAGGGGGTCCCTGGGGGGGAGGTCCTTAGGGGGTGCTCAGAGTTACTGCAGATGCTCCATCAAATTATTGTCTGATCATTATTTTTTTATAAGTTTAACAGTCTCGCACAGCGTTGTGGAGTAAGGTCTGGCTACCACCACGCATACATTCCGGGATGAGAGAAGAAAAAACGCTCTCGGTTGTTTGCATTTCTTTACACCAATCACAGTTGTTTTGGGGCAACGCAACGGTGGCTCCGCAAAATGTTCTCGAGAAGGAACGTGTTGTGGTGGAACATTTGCACACCCGCAAAAGAAAACGCTGGATATAATATTAAAAGAAGTTAATGGTTCACACAATTACAGCACACTTAATAAAATGTCGGGCTGGAGTGCATAAATAGGGTTACAATTAATGGGTACGGGCACAGAGAGAACTAGTGGTGTTAACTGAACACTCACGGTTCGGAATGCATGTGAACTGCGGATTAAATGCAAAGTTTAACCATAATAATGCTGCTGTTAGGCCTAATTAAAGTAGGCCGATAAATATCCTTGGAGGGTTGCTGTGAAAAGATACATGCAACGCAATTTTCTGTTCACATGAACGCCGCATGTTAAAATCAGTTCCGTCCCCACAAGGGCGGCAGTTGGTAGTTGAGTTACCAATATTTTTACATCTCTTGTGTGTTTTGTGCTAGTGCTTACTAATAATAAGCCCCCATGAAGAAACCCCGACCCCGCTAGAGAATCTAGAGTGCCACCGATTTGGGAACTTGTGACAGTGACAGGAACCTTATCAGTCCTCTGCGCAGCATGCACTAAAACTGAGCATGTTTTATTGATACTTGAATGTTTTAAGGGAGCGTTTATTTGTCTGGTAATCAGACTGTCTGAGCTGTAAAAGGAAGCTGCAGATTTCTAACTAATGGAATCTTATTAATAATGAATGTAGCAGCAGCAGTGGATGTACTGTAGTCCCAGAAATGCCACATTGGGGAGGTGTGTGTGTGTGTGTGTGTGTGTGTGTGTGTGTGTGTGTGTGTGTGTGTGTGTGTGTGTGTGTTCCACAGTGTGTCTATGGATATCAATATTTCAGATTAGTCAATATGACATAATGCTATTGGCCAGTATTCATTTCTTTCTTAACACCAAACGGAAAACATAATTAGTTGCTTTCAACAGTTGTTATTTAAATGTGATTTTGCCTACATTAGCCACAAATATTGATACCATAAAATGTCTTAATACAGTGATTTCAATCACATTGCCAAGACCCACATACTGCTGTCAAATATGGCCATCATAAAGGATAAAAAAATCACCAAATAACTTCCCCTGATCATTCCCCTGAAATCAATCCTGAATGAGATTACCGACTATTATTAGTATAAAGTATAAGCGGGGCTTTAAGGTGGGTAGCTCATCAACTGTTATACCTGCCTCAACAATCCAACTGCTTGCTCTCAGTAGTTATATGTCTCAGTAATTGAATCTGTATTCGTGTTCAACCGTGAAACTCGCTGAAAAAGCCTTTTTAAAAATTAGTTTGAGATTGACCATGTCTGACTAGTCCTCCTCTTAAAAGTTCTAAGGGCCGTGAGGTTTCCACGTTACTCGCGTTGAGCCCTCATCTCCCCTCTCTCGCTGTGAGGAGTTTGCTTGATGTACGTCAGAAGTCTCATTGTAGTGACAGCTTCAAGGGGAAACAGCTAGTTTGAAGACGAGCGAACCCCCCAAAGATAGTTGAGTGTAGAAAGAAAGAGGGGTAGAAAGAGTGAGGCAGCGGGAGGGAGGAGGCAGGGATAAATGAGATTTGAAGAGAAAGAGAGGAGAGCTAGAGAATGGGTAAGTTTGATGTTGAAACACATTGCAAGCCAAAAGTCAAAGAAAGAACAAACACTATTGCTTTAGACTCCCAGTCAGATCATGTCAGATCTTACATACCAGTTTTTCACAAATTGGGTTGGTGAGGGGAATGTGGGTACCATCTTTTAACACAATTTCCGTAAATTGATGTCAAAATAGCCGAACGTTTAACATCACATGACCGTTATTAAATGGAACCATAAAAATGGTAATTATGCTTTTGTTTGCCGAAGCAGATCCTGTAGGGAAACACATGGAATCCATTGACAGTGAGTGTTAGGTATTAGTTCTAAGGGAACGCCGTTTTTTTAAGAGACAGGGTTCATTTAAAAGATAGATGCAGCCGGGGATGTAATGCACGTCATGTCTGAAGAGGTTTGAAGGCATGTCATTGCCGGGGTTTCGCAGACACATTTGGAATTTCGTGATCCAATCGCAAGACGCAAACACCTGAGACCGAAAGGTGTTGTTGGATCACAAAACAAGGAGGTGTAGCTGAGATGTTTTTAGCTTTTTGTGGAGTCGGTTATGAGCATAAACCCTAAAGCATAGCAAGGGAACGAGGGAGGTTCAATGCATAAGAAAAAAGGGGGAGTGACAAGGATGAGAGAGAACGAGAAAAAGCAGAGAGAGGGAGGAAAGGCTAGTTGCCTGGTGACCGAGGCAGGAGAGAGAGAAGGTGAAGAAAGAGAAAACGAGGAGGAGGAGGAGGAGATGTGTGGAGTTGTTTTCCAAGTGCAAAGAGTTGCTGGTCACGATGGCACATCTGCTGCTGCCATCCCTCCCACTGTGCTCTCTCTGGCTCTCTGGAGAGGATGAAGAAGAGGTGTCGGCACTCGGTCTTTACATCTCGTGCTTCGTCGAATGATTGATGGTCAAACTGGCAGCCCAAAATCACATTTTGGCATTTTCAGACTGTGCTCAGTTTTTGCGAAGTGCTGGCACAGGATTGGGTATCCAACTTTTATTCAACTAAAGGCCCCCCCCAAATGTTCTGTTTCAACAGGCTTACATCACATCACGGTTACATCAGGAAAGCCAAGATTATCAAAAGACAGTTTCATTTCCAGTTAAAGCTCCATTGATTGATGTAAGTTAGCTTACTGGTGGCTTATTCTCAGGCGTTGGTGGGGACCAAACACGGAGCTACAATCAAAGTGGATTTACGTTCATAAGGTGGACACAGGACCACAACTCTCAATGGGATAATAAGGATGCTCTGTGCTGTGTTTGTTGTGGAGTTTTAGACCCGGTTTACACGTACATGGTTATTTTTTTTACAAACTGAGATATTTCCCTTCGTTTGTGCCCAAACGGAGAATTCGCCTCTGAAACCGAGTCTTTCTAACAACTCCGGCCAGAGTGGAGATTTATGAAATCTTTGTTTGCACGTTTGCATGTCAACTGAGACAAACGGAGGTTTAGGCAGCCGAGAGAGAGAAAGAGGAAGTGATTCGTTGCCGTTGTTGCTATTTTCGGGATTCTGATGGGCTAACATGGGCTTGAGCTTCTCATTGCACCGCCACCTACAGGTTTGGCGTGCTCTTGACTGCATTGACAACTGACAGCTGTGCACAATGTTATTTTTGAAAACGGGGAGGTTGAAATGTCCGTTTATGAAAATAGCCGGCCACGTGTAAACGTAGCATTACTGCCCTCAAGTAGGGTTGGGTACCGAAAACCCTACTTGAGTTGTTGTTGTTTCATAAACGACCGATATCAAATCGAAATCGCGATTTTCAAGAATGCAATTACCTAAGCACGTACACCACGATTACTCGAGTGTGAAGTATTTAGTTGAATGTTTGTAACTTTTGATTTAACATTTTTTTATTCGTCTTTTTATTAATATATTTACTGTTTTTTTTTTTGTTTTTTTTCCACAAGATAAATGCTGGAATAATGTTACATGTCACAGATTGTTTACAGAAATGCCCTATTTTCAGTGGATCTTTCATTTATGTTTTATTACTTTATTTAACATGATCGTGTTATGTCATATAGAGCCGAATCCACTGGGACTCACTGCCGTTTCCAGCTATGCATCTACACTGTAGTTCCTACAGTATGTATTAATCATCCACAGCATGCAAGCAAACTATTTTAATACATTTGATTCAAGCACATGCTGACATTATGTAGATTATCCAAACATATTTTAAATTCTAACAAATACCTGTTCAATGGAAACATGCCATTCAATTTCATTCACACAATAACCCATTCACTTGTTAACTAAATTGAATTATTTACTTAATTTGCTCCCCTTGATAGTAAATACCTGAGCTCTGGCTGTAATCTGCATTCAACTTGTTAAATTGACCCATTAGTATTTCATTGTGTCTGACTGGTGTTGTTTTACAACGGTATTGCCAATATGATAATAATCTTCCTCCTGTTCCTCTTTCTTTTTATACATCTCCTCCTGCCCCCTTGCCTCTTCCTCACACCCCCTCTCTTCCTGCTCTTGCATCTTCTGGTCTTTCCTTTCCTCTTTCTCTAACTCCTTTCCCTTCTTCTCCCTGTGTTCCTCCTCCTCTAACTCCTCTATTTTCCCCTCCTTGGCTGTGCGGTTTTCCTCTTCCTCCTCATCATCTAAGGCCTCGTGACTTTTACGCTGAGCTCCAGCTGACGTGACTTTATTATAGGTCAAACAGAGGCGTCTCGTTCTCTGTCGCATACGTAAATATCATCAGCAGGGAGTGTGTGAAATGTTAGAAACAATAAAATCCTCTGCAAAACAAACACATACACACACCCAGGCAATCTGCTGGAGGCTGGAGACTCATACATTTTTAAACGGCAGTGTTATCGTCAGCCTGTTCTTCTCTCTCTTCATCCTCTGTCTCTTCTGCTCCCTCGCTGTCTTTCTTTTTCCTCCTGCATTCCCTTCCTAAGTAAAAGGTCACATGTTGTCTTTTAGACTCATGATTTGATGCTAATGAATGAAGGAGAAACGACAGCATAAATTGTTTGTGAATATGTTTACATGGACCTGATAAGGGCGTCTAGTCTCCTGTCGGTCAGGAGCAAAAGCAGAAATGGTGTGTAATTGTTCTAGAGTCCTAAAATGTAAGTAGGGAGGGGGCAGGGTGGTTGGATTGGTTTGACAAAGTGTTGGGTTTTGACATGGGAGGGCGCTCTTTGTTTCCCATTTCTTACCGACAGCCAATTTTGGTTTCTTTTGAACATGGCCAAAATCATTCCCTAACTGTAACCAAGTTGTTTTTTGTGCCGTAACTAGGGACTAAGGTCAGTTTTGGTTAATGTAGCTTTTAATGGCCCGACATCCATTAACCGTTAATTAAAAAAGAAAAAAACACAACACCCGTAGTTGTGACGTAGCTTTTGTTTGTGAATTAGCTGTCCAGCAGTCCGATGACTGCAACTGAAATGAAACTCCCCAGGACCAAAGCCAAGTTTCCGTGTCTTGCTTGTCACCTGCTGATTTAGATTGAAGGGGTTTTGTCTGCAAGTTAGTGACAACTTCGACATAGGCTCACCTAAGGGTGGACTGCCCTTCAAGGTGGACCATCTTTTCTCACTTTACCATGAAGTGGAAACACGGCATTAGCGACAAGCCACTAAGTTTCGCTCGGCACCTTTTATCTGCTAGCTGACCGCTAGCTAGCGAAGCCGTTAGAGGAGTGTGTATTAGGGCTGCTGGGCGATATGGAGAAAATGAGATACCGCGATATTCTTGTCCTAATACCTCGATGTTGATATTGTGGCGATATAGGGTTGACAATTGGTGCTTTAACAAAATATCTTCACAATGAGATTTTAGATAAATAGTCTTCAGTAATGGAGATATAATGACTAAGTGGGTAAAGGTAAAACTAATAGGAGAGCTAGAACAGTTGTTTAAGTTTGAGTTGTGCAGTCACATCCTCCAGGCAATTTTACTTAGATGATGGTGAAGTCTTTCTCTAGTTGAGGACAACCAGTTGTCAATGTCAAGCAAAGATTGTAGTTGGGCCATAGCTGCAGCTTGGTTAGCGGTGACATTTAAGTCCTTGGGGACCGCCCAAAATATGTCGGTCAGGGGTTGACGATCAATAACTATGTTACATGCAGTACATTTGAATGGGAATAAAAAAAAACCTGTCCGAAAGTCCTCCGGTGGTTTAAAACATCGGCCCTAAAGACAAAAGCTCTAACCTGTAGGTATCGGAGGAAACTCTGTCTGCAGTATTTGCAATGAGACTGAACATAATGGCAGAGGCAAAGGGAGGTGGGAATAAAGTAGTTTTGAAGGAATGCAATTGCCAATTAACTTTTCTTTCAACTCTTAAATTGGATTATAAAATGAATCTCATCCTACCAAATATTTTGAATAATTCATGTTACTTCTTCACTGAAATACAGCGATACAACGGATCAGTGGAGTGCATGTAAACGCATGACTTTACAGTAGGTTTACAGTTTGTCAAGGTGTATTTAAGGAAGACCAATGGTGTGTTCACACCACCACACGTTTCTCGCAAATTGCATGGCGCGATTACATACAAAGTCAATGCAAAGATGCGAATAGACGCAAATTCTTGGCAGGCAAAGTGAATGACACATACGGCGGGACGCAAACATGTGGAATTCGTGTCATCCTGGTATTCACATGAGTTCAAATATTTCCACGCCCCGTGAGTAAGGCGACGTGAAGCGACTATTCGCGGGCTGGTCTGAACACAACATAACCGTTGACTCTCTGAGACTTGTAAGGTTATTGAAAAGAAAACTGCTAGATGAACCAAAGTATTAGCCAATTTTGACCTGATGATGAAAAATCAGGGGATCACCAACGTTCACAAAGACATTAAACGCGTGTACCAAATTGCATCGTTATCCATCCAACAGTTGTCAAGACATTTTAGTCAACCTCTTGGTGGCACTAGAGGTCAAGGAAAAGGGTGGACTATCTGACCGCTGCTCCTGTGTTAAAGCTAAAGTGCTTAGTTTCTGTCGCCCCCACGAGTAATTCTAAGCAATGACCACAACCGCACCCCTCCTCCACACAGTTGCTAAAACGGAGGATTGAAAAAACACGTTGGACTTATTGGAAGTAGGGTTGGGCATCGTTTGGATATTAACGATTCTGATTCCAATTCCAATTCTTCCTTTCGATTCCGGTTCTTATCGATTCTCGATTCCAATTCTTTGAGTGGTGGAGTTGAAAAGTTTTTTTTTTTTTTACTTTTTTGACACCTTTTCAAGGTATTCCGATGGAATCGTAATTTTTGGAACGATTCCAAGTAGGAATCGGTTCTCGATGCCCAACCCTAATCGGAAGAGATAATAATCTTGGAATTTGTATGTCCTCTTCGTCTCCAAAGACTCAGCGGAGACGTACAACGCATCGCTCGAGCTTCTGCGGACGGAAGTCGCCGGACTACACCATCTTGTAAACACAGCCATAGCTGAGAAGGCTTGAATGCAACTGACATTCATTAATATCAAATAGTTCCGCACTTCAGCTTTAAGGTGTCATTAATGAACATCAATGTGTGTACCAAATTTCAAGGCAATCCATCCGGTGGTAGTTTGTTAGTTGTTTCAGTCTGGACCGACCGACATTGACATGGACATGTAAAGCTTTTTAGTTTTTCTGGGAAATGGACTGACTGACATGAGTTTTTTACTTTCACCCCTCAAAGTGCTAAAATGACCAGAAATATTGAGGATAACGGCACACAGTAGGATATTCTTTAATTCCTTTGTTAGGGGGCTCTTTATTTCCTCTCTTGTTTTAGAATGAAACGCTTCAAACTGCTAATAGGAAGAACTTGAGTTTATTAAAATTCCTGAAACGCAGCATTTTTTGCTGACATTATCGTTACGGACTGTCATAATCAATAAATATTATTTCTTTCATCTCCATTAATGGCTTTGCTGCTGACTGGAGCCGCGGTGTTAATCTAAAACAGGACGTGGTCATTACATCAGCGACAGCCATTTCTGCTGACTCGCCGACATCGCCGCAGCCTGGGAAGAGCGTGACTTTATGACACTGTGATCAGCAGTCAAGCTATAATGGTCTCCATTGTGCTGGCAGGAAACAACAATGTGAGTGCTCGCTAAAGTCACATTTTTAAATTCAAACAATTAATACCTGTTGTTCTCGGTTTGTAAGAGGCCGTTGTGTTCAGACTCAGCATGCTGGTCTCATGCAGGATGTCTCATTCCAGGGGTGACATAACCAAGCTTTTGTAACCCAAACCTGAGATTCTGTCTTCCATACTTTACATTTCACTTCTGTCGTGGGGACATTTCACTTTGAACCAAAACTGTCAAACTTGTGGTGGCGTGGCGTGGCGCTGGAGGAAAAATCGCGGGAGTCACCGAAAGTTATAAAAATCCATCCTCTTATACGCCTGTCCCATCAGTAACCACGATAGGACCGGGGTTGTCTGACCCCGCGTTCGACCCTTCTTTTGCCAATTCAAACCAAAGCCAGTCGACACAGGTTTTATCACTGGTCGTTAGGGCTGCTCCCTCTTAGTCGATTAGTCGACTAATCGGTCGTTTTGGTCTTAGTCAACTTAGATTTCTTTAGTCGATTAGTCATGTTTGTTGCTTTTTTTCATGCTGAATGACTTATTTCCAAGAAACGTACGAGCACATCTCTGGTAAACACAAGAATTAAAGTGGTGCTTTTGCATGACTCTTTGCGGAGAAACTCAGACTTAGCCTACAGATCTGTCGATTAAATCAACTAATCGATTAGTCGATACAATTGAATGAGTGTTAGTCGACTAAGAATTTCTTCAATGGAGCACAGCCCTACTGGTCATGACAATTCAGATATGTTCAGCATTGAGATGGCTCAGTGAAGCATATGGTAGCGGTATTGATGGGCAACCCATTCCTGCTTTGTTTGCTGTCAGTGCAAGTTGGTCATCTAATATGGGATTCTTTTTGTGACTTTAATTCCAAGCAAAACTTGATACACAAGTATCAAACAAAAAACACTAACCCAAGCAAAGGTAAAACTTTAAAACTTGCAAACAAAACATTTGTGTAGTCGTAAACTATTGGTATTTTATTTGTTTGATATGATGTCCTTTTGTTTCCAGTTCCCTCTGCTTCTTTCTCAATGATCAGGCTTTTGCTCTCTCCGTCACTCTTGCAGTTGCGCTCCCAGCTTTTTCGTTTGCACTTCCCAAAGTCTTTGCTTGCAATTCTGGTACAAACATCTCGTGTGGGCGGGTCTTACAGGGTTGCGTCCCCATTGGCTAATGAGTTTTTGGAGTGTGTTTGAGTGACCGCTCAGTGAGTGCAGCTAATGTTAGACTTTGGAGGACACACAAACCACTCCACAGCCGATTCCTTTAAGATTAATAAAGTGTAAGTATTGATCGTATATATATATATATATATATATATATATATATATATACACACACAATCAATACTTACACTTTATTGTGATCTGTGATCTACGTTGCAAGCATGGTTACTAGACGTTTGTTGTTTCGTTGTGTTAAGTTACTAGCTAGCTAGTAAAGTTGTGTAAGTTAGCAGTTAACGTTAGCTAACAGCTAATAAAAATAAAAATATTCCCAGAATTTAATATGCAAAATGTGATTATGTTCACAACGCTTGTGGCACACCGCCTCATTCTGTTAAAATGGAAGGGTTCTAGACCTGCTCGTCATGCCAGACGGCTGAAAGATGTACTCTTTCATTTAAAGCAACATTGTGAAACATTGGTATTTTTTTTGCGATTTGGCGCCCCTACAGTTTCAGAGTGCAATTCACTTATTCACCGCTGTCCTAAATATGGACAGCCGTACACATGCATTTGTTATGAATAAATGACTCATGATCAAAAACTAGCCAGTCAACATCTTGGCTAACACAGCCAAACTCAAAATCCAAAGCCAAAATCAAACAAACTCAACAACACAACACAAAACATAGCAAGCCAGCTAATATAACTTTTGAATTTATTTATTTTACTTTTTGTTATTCTGTAGTTCTTTCTTTCGCTGGCCCAAATATAATTTGCTGTACTGTATATTTATATTTTTGCTTTGTATTTAATTTTAATACGTTGATTAACTTTGCAAGTACTTTTGTGACTCTGTATTTTGTGGTACTTTTATGTCGTGATATACAGTAGGTCTTAAATTTAATTCGTTACGGTCTTAAAAAGGTCTGGAAAAAGTCTTACATTTCACTTGTTGAAACCTGCAGAAACCCTGTAACAGCAAGATGGCCAGCTCGGCGTCTGCCTTGCAGCCTTTTATTTTACGAAGCTCTTGCTAACGACTAAAAGCCAGCCTGAGTTTTACTGCTTTACTTTATTTGCGGCTTCTTGCTCGGTCACTCTTTGCTTAGTTTGATTTTTTTTCTTTTTTTTTAAGGACAACACATTACTGCGGCGTATGACGTGCGCCACAACACCTGATCCATTGTATTCTATATAAAGCTTTGCATATTGGTGTCATCGCTGGTTGATGCTTATCAACTCGTCATGATATGCCACCCTCTTGTTTGTGGGTCTGTAATGTTATAAGTGGAAAAAGAGATATCCTTACTTTTTCTCCTGTTTTGTAAGGAGCAGCTCTGTATTCCTGCTGGGATTTGAACTGCTGACCTTTCGCTTACAAGCTGTCAAGCTCTGAAGAGAGAATCGGTTGTTGTGTCCTGCTGAGTGTCTGTCCCTGTTTTAAATGGGAGAGGACATTCTTGCAGTGTTTTTTGCTGTAACCAAAACTGCATGACTGACACATTGTTTTCCAGATCAACTGAGACCTTACTGATGGTACTGCACATGAGTTTAGTTGAATCAAGAAGACATCCTAAAATTGTGGCAGTTCATTAATGCCACATTTACACTGCATGGTGCGGCAAGGCTCTACTTACAGTAACTGGCTCTTTTTTTGTTTTCCATTAGCAAAACACTGTATATGGATAGTATACTTGGTACCCATGGATGTATTAAGAGAACTGGATACAGTGATCGGCGGGAAGCCCCGTACGTTCCAATGAGAGTGCTCAAAAGCGCATTAAGACAACATGGAGCTCGGCTCTTCCGCATTCTTGGCCCATGACGTCACGATGGACACGCGCACTAGCAACAATTTGTTTGTGTTGTCTTAGCAACCGGTAGCAACATGCTCGAGGTTCCAGGCGAGCTGAGCTGATACTAAGGTGGAGTTAAACCACTGTAGACCACTGACTGGTCAGAGAGAATTGTCACTACAACCGTCACTTGTGCATCATGGGACAGCTTGCATAAAACCCCGCCATTTTTATATGGTTTAGCTGCCGTCATATCGCAATTTTTTAAATTCTCAACCCAGATGTTAAAATATGACCACCCACAAAATAAGGGCGTACACTAAGCCTTGGAATTGACAAGTGCAGATGTTCCTCTTGTTTGGTTGCCGATGAAAGGACTCCGCTAGGGATTGTGTTAAAGATCAGCTGAGAATCCCGTCTAATCTGAGGGGGTACTGCACAATATATGTGTGAGGTCAGTTCTACCCGGCAGATCAGGGCCAGAGGAGATGTCTCTACTGCAGGTTGAAGTTGTTGTTTTATGTTGGACACCAGTGATTTAGGCTATGTCTTTCCTGTGTCAGGCTGTTGGCTTTTTATTATCGGCAGTTAATGGCATACGGGTACACACACACACACACACACACACACACACACACACACACACACACACGGAATTCCCACCATTCACAGTCTGTTGTCAAAATTGATAGCAGTGATTACTGGTGTGTGACCAGTGGACTCTGTTAAACTGATGCCAGCTGTGTGTGTCTTTGTTGTGAGCATTAGTGCTCACTGTGAACTCATTTCCATCTCCATGTCAGTTGTGTATCTTGTGCCCTGTACCAGTGAGAGCCATCCAACATACAGTACTAACACAATCCATTTTTAAACATCTCTTTCTGGATCACTGGGAATTGCGGGAATTGCTGTCTCTGACTTGGAGCAAGTCTTGGCAGATTGGTTTTTGACCTAGTTGCCCTTTTCAACATTCAGCCAATGGGGGGGATTGTCAATGTTTCCAAGCGCCTCTGCTGCTGCCGTCGGGGGCAGAGTCTGGTGATTTGGTAAGGCCAACGTACAGACACATGCAGGAATTGTGTCTATAAGGATTTAAGCAGAGAAGAAAGAAAAAAATATTCAAACTCAGTGATGTGAGTGGTTGTTGTGATGTCTCAGTGAATCCATTGTTTTGGTCCAGTGGCCTTTTGTGTCTCGGCCTGCCCTCATTGCATTATCCCTTTTTAAACTAATCAAGTGTAACACAATGAAAGACTCCATAACATGGAGTGACGTCACTCTCCTGCTGATGGCGTCCTGTTAACCCCAACAATATTCACCCAGTGACAGACTAGACTGCTGCTGTTTGACTGAATTATGCTTTTTACTTAGTAAACCTTCGGCTTTTAGTTACAACAGACCAAATGAAATATGTTTGTTAATAATGTAATAATGGTAGTAAAGGTTCGGTTTGTTCTGGTTTCTGAATGACCTTTGTACTCGGTAAAAAAGAAAGAAGAGACCACACCTTTTTTTCCACCAAAAGCAGCATGTAAATGCAGTTCTATTTCATCCCTGCTGACCGCACGAGGCGGTGCTTAAAGCACTGAATATGTATACCAACAATGTCACTTGTGACCCCTGGATGACCCGGGAGAGACTATATCTTCCGGTGTCATCAGGGGATCTGTTCCTTTCTTCTTCTCGCGTGCAGTTGGCTGAAGCCTCGAACTTGAAAGTTTTCTACGTGGCCTTGTGACCGCTTCGGTCAGAGCCGTGACGGTTTGTTCGTCCTCTATAGAACCGTAGTTACATCCGTAACTTTCGTTTTTTGTTGTTGTGGTTAAGATTTAAGAGAACATACAAAACTTTTGCAACTTGAACCCCTGAATTGCTGCCGATCGGATCTGGAGCCGATACTGCAGAGTCATTTGTCACGGGAATGAATGCAGATTGTAACCTTTTCCACTGCAGACAAAAGCCAGATGTTAGTGGGTGTTGGTGTTTTTTTTTGTCCAGTGGGAAAGGGGTATTAAATTAAGTAGCGGAGCTGTTGAATGGAGTGTTTGCTTTGATTCACTTGTTGTGTAAATGTAAAAGTCTTCTATAAGCTGTACCAAGCAAAAAAAACACCAGTTGCCAAGGCCACTAAAATATATAAATATATATATATATATATATATATATATATATATATATATATATATATATATATATATATATATATATATTCGAACACAAGACTTAAAAAAAGAGTTTACTTGCAAAACGTAACGTGCAAAATAATCGTTTTTCTCGATTAGCTACTCTGTTTTTGTGATCATAAGCAGCTGAAATTGTTATCGCGATTAAAATATGATTAATTGCACAGCCCTATCTGGGTGTCAGGAACAGATCATTTCAGATCTTCCATTATCTTCCTCCATTTTGCACTGGTCATAGTGCATAACAATAACATAACAATTTTTCAGTCTTGTGTTCGGAATGAAAAAAAAAGTTCAAACGGTAAAAGTATTCTGGGAAACTTGACTCTTCAAGGTGCTGTCACTGTTGATTTGTTTAACTGCTTCACTGTTTTTTTTTTTTTTAATTCAATAATTGCAACATCTTTCCAAAAATCATGATTTTAATATTGACCAACATAATCGTGATTATAATTTTTTTTCCCATCATCGAGCAGCCCTACACCTAGATCAAGTCTGTTGTCATCTTAAAGAAAATAGAGAGCAGAGAGAAATGAATAGATTCTGATGTAACCGAACATTGTTCCCTGCCATCAGCGTTTCCTTGCAGAGCCAGTGATGGATCTTGTTTTGTCATGAGAACTGTCGGTGTTGTGGTAAGGTGGCCTTTAAAGGCCTAAAGGTCACCAACATGAGCTGCATGATGCTTCACCGCCCGGACACGTGTGGACTCCAAACCAGCTGAGAGGACACAGGAGATATTTGCTCTTTAATTATTTTAGCTTTTTTCAAACATATCTGTCCAGTAACGCACGCTTATAATTTCTCCTACACCATCCAAATCAATTCATGTTAATGGAATCCGTGCAATTTGTGCATTTGCTTGCGGGGGGCAAAGTAAAATGTTTTGTGTTGCGTTCAAATTTGTTGAACTTTAAAATGCCAATTTGTGCCATTGACCGGTAGCGAGCTGTCTTGACGGTGCTTTGAGAAAACGAGAGAGCCAGAGTGTTCCAAATGGAGAAAGCTTCACCTATAAGAAATGCTGATTTAAAACTGTGAAAAAATCATGATTTAAATCAGGAACTATCTGATTCAGTAACAAATAAATACAGTAGTGGGTAGGGTTTGGCATCGTTTGGATATTAACGATTCTGATTCCAGTTGCGATTCTTCCTTTCGATTCCAGTTCTTATCGATTCTCGATTCCGATTCTTTGAGTGGTGGAGTTGAAACGGGTCACATGGTTATTTCACAAATAAGAGGAACGTTTTGTTTTGATTCAATGCCGACGGTGCTTTTTCAATGTAAAATAAAGCCACACTAGAGCACCGCTTACTGTGCTGTATCGCTTATGGCTGCTACCCAACAAGCTTCTGGCCGCTACGGAAACCAAAACTTGCACATGTTAAAATTTGGAACCCATGATCAGATTTGAAACCAAATTCTCCCAATGATTCCAATAAAGAAACGGTTCCGATGGAATCGTAATTTTTGAAACCATTCCAAGTAGGAATCGGTTTTCGATGCCCAACCCTAGTAGTGGGCACATGAAAAATACGTGTAAGTAAACTTAATTTGAAATATAATACTGTAGTAGAAAACCTGCAACTCTGCCTACTGCTCCACTGAGTGAGTAACAAGTAATAAGTACTATTTGTTTGTTTATTTAAAAATCCTTTCTGAAGCTGATATCTGGGGCCCGTTTCAGGAAGGAGGTTTAACAAACTCTGAGTCTAACCCTGAACTCTGAGTTGATTTACCCTGAGATGGGAAACTCTGAGTTTTCGGTTCCAGAACAGCTGATATGAGTTGGTTCAATCAACTCTTAGTAGGTTCACGCGCGTGCACCACCACAAATAAAAAGGCAGCCTGAATGGAGCCATGATTCACCATGGTACCAACCACAAACAAACTGGTCGCGGAAATACTCATCCGCACATACAGCGAGTTTGAACATGAATTTAGTTAAAAAAAACACAGCGGCTGCTGTAAAATAGCGATTCAATGCTTAAGCTTTAATATAGTGTATTCATTTCATATTTAATCAAAGGTAACCTATCCTATTACTGGTGAAAAATAGAATGGTAGTAGGCTACACCTATAATTTCATTTAGGTGCAATCCTGCGGGCGAAAAAGTAAACTACTAATCCCTTCTGATGTTGCAGCACCATCATTAACAGAATTTAGATTTACAATCATGTATTCCTTTTTAATGTCTCTTGCACGGTGCGTGTCCAGGGAACTCTACACAAACGTTTAAAACACGTTTCAGAGCGAGGCACCCTTTTGTGACGGCTCTGTATACTAGTGGCTTTACTAATATGCTCCGCTTCACCAATGTTGTAAACAAAATAATGTGCTGGGATGTAGAGCATGTCCACGATGGGTGACGTTAGTAATATGAGGACGGATAAGGTCATGGAGGCTACATAACTGATAGACTGGGAAGAAAAACGATACCGCTCAAATAGGTAGTTATCTGGAAATGAAAAATGCATCTATAGTCAGTCCCTCCAGAAAAACGTGATTATGCGATCGCATAATTCAATGCATAATCAGCCAAAGTCAGTATATTTATACGGCGCACTTTCGCCGCATAAATTGCCGATTTCTGCGCAAAATATGCGGGGCTTGCATGATTTCATAATCCCCGCATTTTCGTTGCAAAAAAGTCACCTATATCTTAGCAGAAAAGTTGAAAAATGTTGCGTTTACTTCACACAAGAGCAGCCATTTTCCCCTGTTGCAATGAAGTAACGTAATCACGCGACGTGAACATCATCGAAAAGCAGGGTGTTGGGGGAATCACTTTTTTTTTTTTCTCTTTTTCATCAAACTGCAATTTTTGCAAGTTCCCGCAATTTCATTGCATAAAATTGCCTAAATATCCCGCATATTCCATTGCATTTTTTAAGAAAACGTGCCGCATAATCAAGGATTTTTGCCCGCAACAATCACAAAAACAAGTAATGCCATGTTTGGAACAAAAACATTTTATAGTCTACCTAACACAGTTAAAAAACTAATCCTGTTTTTTTTTTATTCATGCAGATAACAAATGGCGCTAAAATGCGCCTGATATACAGACTGAATGAATGAATGAGGAAATGTGAGAGCGCTGTGTCAGAGGGAGGAGACTGAGAGAAGAAAACCTACTCCCGACCAAGGGGGTAAGCTTTGCTTCAGAACTCGAGCCATCTATGGCGCCATTTTGTTGCTAACTGGCCATCACCTCTTGTTAGCATTCCGCTGACCGCCATTTTTTTTTTTTATACGTCACTTGACTGCGAATAACTTTACATCAGAAATGTTTGAAGACTCTATTTTTCCGTTGTTTAGTTCCAAAGAAACACGACAACATATAAAAGGCTTCATTACCTTGTACCTCACGTTATAGCTCCGTAGCAGACGTTTTTGTAAAAATAAGCTAACGATTGTGTCATAACCAAGTGACTTACTGTCACACAGTAGAGAAATTACCGGTACAGGAGAAGCTCGCAGGCAGTTTCGACTTACATTAGCTGTTTAGGTTTAATTACTAATGTTAACTATCATGTTAGTTAGCAATAATTAGCCTGTGCTTATGTTATCTCCTTACATATACCTACACTCTCCGTATCTGTAAGATTGGGAATGATTGAGATTTCTCTTGGCACTGCTACCAGAACACTTACAACTTTCAGACACGTTGCTCACGTCACATTCTCTCAGTTGGAGGCTGCGCAGTAAAGCTGGCCATCACCGGAAAAGTGCTTCTAATAGCCTTCACTGGTTTCCGTCCAGAGCAACGGGGTCTATTGGTCCATTATATACTGACTATGCTCCCGACCAGGTTAGGTTCCCAGGCTCAGTTACCATGGTAACTGACTCTGAGGTTAAAGTTACCTCTCTTTCTGAAACAGAAAAATCAGAGTTTCCCTCATCTCAGGGTTAACAAACTCCGAGTTTTCACTAAACCTGCTTTCTGAAATAGGGCCCCCTTTTAGTTAGATGTAGTAGACGTAGTTGTGTTAGGGCTCTGATGACGGATGAAAACACAGAATGTTTTTCCTCCATTCAAGAATTACCTGGGGCTTTCCTTTTATCATTTCTTCCCTACTTCCTGTTTTACTGCTGCCAAACATGCACGCACAAACATATCCTCCACCAGCATGACCTGAGGCGGCTCTGCTCTTACTAACAGATAAGTGTGTGTGTGTGTGTGTGTGTGTGTGTGTGTGTGTGTGTGTGTGTGTGTGTGTGTGTGTGTGTGTGTGTGTGTGTGTGTGTGTGTGTGTCCAGAGCTAGCTTACCGTAGCTCAGCCCCACCCTCTCATTACACAGAGGAACAGAGAGAGAGATAGCAGAGAAGGAAGAGGGAGAAGCTGAAAAGAGAAACGTCAAAACCGCATCTGGACCTCAGTAGGTAACTAACCAGTCAGCCAACTGTTCAGCCAGTAAAGCAACCAGTCGACTGCAACGCTGAAATGTGTAGTCAGGAGATCAGTTTGTTAGACAGACCTGGAATGGTTTCTAAGTCAGCAAATGAGACTGTGAACTAGCCAGTTGCTTAGTCAGCGAGTTAGTCAGCTACTTTAGTTAGTTGGTAAACAAATCATTTAGTCACTTAGTCGGCCATTTTGATAGTCAGTCGGTTATTTAATTGGTGAAAGAGTCTTTTAGTAAGTTGGTCAGTCTGGTGGTTTTTCATTTAGTTGGTTACTTAGTCAGTCCGTTGGGTATTCATTTGGATTGTTAGTCAGTTAGTTGGATAGTTAGCCATAGAGTATTTTAGTTAGTTAGTTGGTCAGTATTTAGCCTCTCAATCAGTCAGTCAGTCATTTAATTAATTTGATGAGTCAGTTAATCATTTAGTCTGCCGTTGAGATATTAACTCGGGTAGTCAGTCGGTTGGTTAGGTGGTCAGTTGTCATATTTAGTCAGTTATTCAGTTAATTTGCCTAGTCAGTTTGGTCAGTTTCTTGGTCAGACTTTCATTCAGTTATTCAGGCCGGATTTCAGTCGGTTAACCACCAAGACAGTCGGCAAGGCAGAGCCATTAAACTAATCATGCATCTATCCCTCCAGCCAGGCAGCGAGTCAGCTAGTCGCTGAGGGGAGTGGCTCTCTGCTCTGCTGCTTCCAGCTGAATAGTAGTCAGTCATCCAGCCTCCCACTCAGTCAGTCAGTCAGTCAGTCGGTGGATGTACAGTAGATGCAGGGCTGCCGGTCAGCTGCTCTGGACTCCTCGTATCTCCCTCAGGATCTCACACTGTTGAATCAGCTGAGAAGCCACTGTGAGGTAAGGAGCTCACACACTCAAGACGCTCAGTGGGATGTTTGTTTGGCCAGTTTGTTGAGTACATTTCGGAGCTGTTTGCTGACTTTTGTAGGCATGTGACAGGCTGGCGGCTGATCCCGGAGGGAGACAGGGAGGGTTTGTGTGCCGATGTAGAGACATAAACAAAGAGTTTTCAATAGGGAAATGCAGTTGTTGCATCTGTAGCTGTGGAATGGGATCAAGTTGATAACTTTTTTCACGTAGTTTCGCTCAGCTGCATCAGTTATCCAGGCTCTGAGTGGCCGACCGGCAGGGTCACGTAAGCGGGTCATGAATTTTCTCTCATTCTCAGTCTCATGATAGTGGCGATGTTCGGGAGGAAAGCAGGAGGCTCACAGCTGTTGTTTTCTACTCAAACCTGTTTTTACAAAGGGATCACTTTAATCGACTTCTTGTTGTGATCAGAGAACCAGTTTGACTTCTAGTTGTATGTTATATGGAATCTTTTTTAGGCTTTGTTGTTCTGTGTCCTCTGAAACGAGGAGAGGCTTTACCAAATATAATAATAATTTAATCATTAATAGCAAAGATATTTCAATTTCAATTTTTTATAAGAAAGCTTTAGCCCTCAGCCCAAATGATAGCACCTACATACTGCATACTCTTGTTACAAAGCACATTTAATATTATGCAATCTAAACCCAAGTACTTCTGTAAAAACTTAAAGTATTTTTAACATTTTATTTGAAACAGTGGCTTTACAGTGGAAGAGACCGACAGAAGAAAAGAAAAATCACACAAAAGTTGATGGGTGAAAAGATCAAGAAAGACGCATACAAACCCATAAGGGATGTACCGGTATTGACGATAACTGTGATATTTTCAAATTAAATATTGATATCATGTTGATAATACACACATTTAAATATTGTGGAAATAACCCAGCGCCTCCGTTTGGGTTTATCAGTTCAGTTGCCTCGAGTGATGAAATCGGTTGGAGTGAGTGTGATGGTTTGTGTTTCCCCATTGGCCTTTCCCCTACAAAATGAACCGCCGCGACGCTCTGACGTTTGCCTTCCACTATCGCCACCAATCAGTTTGATCCACTTTTGCCCAGTAGTGGTGTTAACGGACTGTAGTTGATCTGTGATCCGTACGGATTCCCCCCACGCTTCCCTACGCATGCAAATATTCATTGCAACCAATCATGTGAAATGCAGTTGTTCTGCCGCTGTTACTCCAAACTCCTTCTCGCCTTTGTTAAAGATAAAATAAAAAAGTAAATTATTTAGTTAATTATTTAGTTAAAGCTTTAGTGCGTAACTTTTTGATATTAATGAACGTCTGTTACATTGAAACCATTGCTAAATGAGTTGCTACAAAGCTTATTATAGGTCCCATGGCATGAAAATTTCACTAACATTAATATGAGTTCCCCCAGCCTGCCTATGGTCCCCCAGTGGCTAGAAATGGTGATAGGTGTAAACCGAGCCCTGGGTATCCTGCTCTGCCTTTGAGAAAATGAAAGCTCAGATGGGCCGATCTGGAATCTTCTCCTTATGAGGTCATAAGGAGCAAGCTTACCTCCTCTTTCTCTGCTTTGCCCGCCCAGAGAATTTGGCCCACCCATGAGAGAGTGTTACGGGGAGATTGTCAATGGCAAAAATTGTTTATTTTGATATTTTTGGCATTGAGTGTTTTTTCAATGACAATCTTTTTTTATTTTTTCAGTTCCGAATTTAAGACGTGGGGGGGGGGGAAACTAGCCTGGGAACTAGCCAAATCGAGGAACCAATCGCAACCGTTCAAAATAAACAAATGTTTTTGTTTTTTTTTCTTTTGCCATTGACAATCTCCCCGTAACACCCGCCCCCACCACCACAAATCCTTCACCTGTCGAAAAGCTCATTTCACTATAACGCATAACGTACCAATTTGCTATAGAAGTCGCCTGAAGAGTGTCGTCCAATAAACTGACAGCTGAATTCGTACTCCAGTCTTTGATGTTTGGTGTATTTAATTATCCAGGGCTCATTTTACTGAACACTTTTTCAATGTGACTCAAGAACTGGACTGGAAGTCTAACACTCTGTGATAGGAGCCTTGTGTGCCGTGTAGAAGAAAAACAAAGCCCACTAGCTTTGTTTGAACAGTATTATCTCAAAACCGGTTTGACTGCAGAAGGGGAATTGTGTCATTTAAAGCCTGTAAGGTGTTAGAAAACAGTAATTAGCTGCCTCACTGGATTTGACTGAAAGTGAAATTTCTGTGTCCTAAGTTTATCTTCCAAGTCTCGTATCGGAGGCATTTCCTCTTTTATGATTTATACGAGAGGAGATTCTTAGGTAAATATTTGACTCAGGCATGCATGCTTAATGGTGCAAATACAGAAGCCATTTTGAAAATAAAATGACCTTGGTGTGTTTTGTTTTTAGAATGTGACACACCCTGTGGTAATAACACAGTGAAACATAACTTAACGTAATATTGATATATTTCTCTCAGCCAAACTTTGAGGCATTTATTTTTTAATTTCAATACATAGGCTATCTACTTACCTAAAACAACAACCGTACTAATATTCTAAAAAATACCACTAACAAAAGACCCGCTTTGGTTTATTTTGTCTAGGCTTACTTTCTCAATATTAAAGGTCCCATGACATGGTGCTCTTTGGATGCTTTTATATAGACCTTAGTGGTCCCCTAATACTGTATCTGAAGTCTCTTTTATATAGACCTTAGTGGTCCCCTATTACTGTATCGGAAGTCTCTTTTATATAGACCTTAGTGGTCCCCTAATACTGTATCTGAAGTCTCTTTTATATAGACCTTAGTGGTCCCCTATTACTGTATCAGAAGTCTCTTTTATATAGACCTTAGTGGTCCCCTAATACTGTATCTGAAGTCTCTTTTATATAGACCTTAGTGGTCCCCTAATACTGTATCTGAAGTCTCTTTTATATAGGCCTTGGTGGTCCCCTAATACTGTATCTGAAGTCTCTTTTATATAGACCTTAGTGGTCCCCTAATACTGTATCTGAAGTCTCTTTCCCGAAATTCAGCCTTGGTGCAGAATTACAGCCACTAGAGCCAGTCCCACAATTTCCATAGTATGTGCCATTTCTGTGTCTGTAGCTATTGAGGAGGAGAGAGGGGGGGGGGCAAGGTGGAGAGTGGGGGTGTGGCCTTGACCAACTGCCACTTTGCTCGTTTGTAAGCCATGATGTCTCTCTCTCTCTCATGGGTGGGCCAAATTCTCTGGGCGGGCAAAGCAGAGAGAGGGGAGGTAATCTTGCTCCTTATGACCTCATAAGGAGAAGATTCCAGATCGGCTCATCTGAGCTTTCATTTTCTCAAAGGCAGAGCAGGATACCCAGGGCTCGGTTTACACCTATCACCATTTCTAGCCACTGGGGGACCATAGACAGGCTGGCGGAACGCATATTAATGTTAAAAAAACCTCATAAAGTGAAATTTTCATGCCATGGGACCTTTTAAGATCTTATAAAGGCAGATAAATAGCTAACTTTCCTGCACTAATGCTCTAAAAGACCCACATTTTTAGTCTTGGCCAAGATACTGTTGAAGCTGTTATCTGTCAGTGAAGGATAAGCATGACAAAACACATCAGTAACCGAAGTGTCAGCTTTAGTTTTTGTGTCAAACAACATAATTCATTGCTAAAATAATTACTATGATTTGTGAGAAGTCATTTATTACACTCCTAACCTCCCTCTTTCTCCTGTTTGTAGCTTTGTCAAGTAAGCCATGTGACATATTGGAAGTGCAAAACTCCCGTCTGTCTATTCATACTACTATACATACACACACATTCACACGATGTGATTGTTAATAGCCTATTATGGAAGAGAGCTCAAATATCAGCTCCGAAATGTGAATTCCTCTGATCCCTCACTTCTTTAGCAGGAAACAAAGTCTGACATTGTCAAATTAAGTGTGTTTCAGTGTTGGTGTATTACTTGACATCTTTATTTTGTCTTTTGTTCTAAAGTCTACCTTTTTTATTGATTTATACGTGCTAATAGAGATTACTGATCTGAACTGAGAAACATGATAAATGAAATGACATGCAGGGACAGATGAATGACCGTATAGGAACCCACAAGGTAAAACCTGGTGTGGGATTTCAACCATCAGCTGTTTGGTCACACGACCACTTGGTCTGAACGGAAGTGTGAGGTACCTGTCCTCAGCCAGAGAGCGATGTCACAAGTTCAGTGTTTTAGGAAGAGACTTCCACTACTACTCCACGTCTTTCCCTCTTCTGATGGAGTCACGTTGTATCGTACTTGATAAAATGTATAATTCATATCCTTGTGAATCTCCCAGCTGGTGATCAGGGCTGCGTTCGGAAATTTTGAGATCTATAAACAGCTGACGGAAAACAGTAGTTGTGAGATATAAAGTCTACTTGTGTTACAGTTGGAGGGGGTTAGAGAACACAACAGGGTGTCACACAAACAGGCCCTTTCAGGGACACTCCCACCGCCGCACAACCCTGCGGCGAATCGTCGGATCGCTTTTTCTTATTAATGCCACACCCCTAAAGCATCCCCTGCTTTATCATCTATTTTAAAATAAATGAGACCATCATTTACAAAATGAACATCATGCTGTATTGAAAAAACCATAAAGTACCCATTGAGACCATGAACTCGTTTGGAAATAGTTTATTGAGGTAATAAATCAAGTGAGAAGTAGGGTCATTTCCCCATCGACTTCTATAGAAACTGACTGGCCCAAAAGCTTCGTCCAATATTTTTTACAGTCAATAGTCATCACCTGTGATTTTCCAGCTGTGACAACCCAAATTGTCTTCTTGCGTATGGCTGTGAAAAAGGTCTATTGGATGAATCTGTCACTGTTCTCAAGGTCAAAGGTTAATTGATTTCCAATTCCACTCAGTTTATCATATAGCGTCAATGATGAGTTGGAACAAGATTATCCACAATATATACTGTACCTTTTAAAGGCTTGTGAATAGAACATTTAAAGGCAGAATTTCTGAAGGAAATAGGCTTTAGAGGATTAAAATTTAATTAAGAAATTAAGCAGTGTTGCACCTGTGGAGAAATTAAAACAGTTTCTCTGCCTTAGACCAGAAACACACCGGACGCTGAAGCGAATAGCCGCAAAGCGGAGCTGTTTTCATTTTGGCGCCCATGTTATTCAATCTCTCCGGCCACACCGGCTGCGATCAGGCGCGGAGCGCTGCAGCGATCGTTTCAGCGTCTCCTCCATTTCTTCTGCGAGCCGCCAGCCAAAGTTGTCAAGCCAGGCAGGTAATCACATACAGGAAGGCCACAGGATACTTTACAAATTAAACCAATTTCAAAATAAAACCCCCAGGTTTATGGTGATTTTGTCTGTCTTGACTTCTCAGCTGTGTCTACAAAGAGACACGCAACCATGTGTGTGTGTGTGTGTGTGTGTGTGTGTGTGTGTGTGTGTGTGTGTGTGTGTGTGTGTGTGTGTGTGTGTGTGTGTGTGTGTGTGTGTGTGTGTGTGTGTGTGTGTGTGTGTGTGTGTGTGTGTGTGTGTGTGTGTGTGTGTGTGAGATTTGATGTTGAAACACATTGCAAACCAAAAGTCAAAGAAACACTATTGCTCTAGACTCCCAGTCACATCAGGTCAGATCTTACATACCAGTTTTTCACAAATTAGGGTGGTGAGGGGAATATGGGTACCATCTTTTAACACAATTTATGTAAATTTATGTCGCAATAGCCGAACATTTAACATCACGGCTGTTTTTAAATGGAACCATAAAAATGGTAATTATGCTTTTGGTTGCCAAAGCAGATCCTGTAGGGAAATAAAGTGTTAGGTATTAGTTGTAAGATTTTCCATTCAATTGGTTGAACACTTGAACAAAGTGACTTAAAGGGATAGTTCAGATCAGTGGTGTAGTCTAATGCATTGTAGTGGGTATACTGTACTGTGTGTAGAATCTGCCTTCGGGGAAGGGGGGGGGGTTATATCATGGTGGGGGGGGGGTCTGGGTGTCCTCCCCTAAGGAAGTTTTGAGCGTCAACAACTTCATTTTCTGCATTTCGATACAAGTTTATTCACCAATTTACGGTGGAAATGCCTTTATTTAGTCTATGTGAATAAAAAGAACACAGATGACAATTCAAAATATATCAAAAATATAATGGAAAGTATGTTGTTCCGTGTCATTGGGCATTTATAAGTGGTTATATGGAAATCCTGGAGCTTTCTTAGTGGGTATACTGCGTATACCTGCGTATCACGTAGACTATGCCACTGGTTCAGATCTTTTAAAGTGGGGTTATATGAGATACTTATCCACAGTCGTAGACAGGGGGTACCATCCAGTGAGAATGAGGCATAACACTATTAATACTGTGTATTTATACTTCAACAAGACCAATAAAGATCTGTTAAAACTATCTTCAGTAGTCAGAATTTAACACAGCCTCTTTCTTCATTATGTTATGTTATGGAAAGTGTTCATGGTATAATAGCCACAGTGCACTCCAATGCTTGCTCTAAAAATAATAGAATTGTCTAAATTCCACACTTGCTGCACATAGTTTTGTGTGTGTTTTTCATCCGTTTGTTGTGTACAAGTCCACAGCTCTAAACTGTAAATAAGTTAAACTAAACACATCAGGACTATTGGAGTCATGAGACCTGCAGGTTGCAGCCCAATGCTCCACATTAGGTTGAATTCCACTGTAACAGTGTTGAGTTCTGATTGTATTTGATCAGGTTTCATGTGGTTGGATTTAATCAAATTTGGGTCCTGCACTTGAAAGGGTTTGTTTATTTCTATCGGGACAGGAAGAGCTTTCGCATTTGGAGTTTGGAGCTTGCTGGTGTCTTGAAAGTAGAGCTGGGCAATATTTCAATATTATATCGATATTGTGATATGTGACTAGATATCGTCTTAGATTTTGAAGAATTGTAATATCGTTACATGGTAAGTTTTTAGTCTTTTCCTGGTTTCAAAGGCTGCATTACAGTAAAGTGATGTACTTTTCTGAATTTACCAGACTGTTCTAGCTGTTCTATTATTTGACTTTAACCACTTAGTCATTATATCCACATTATGATGGTTATTTATCCAAAATCTAAATGTGGAAGATATTTTGTGAATGCACCAATTGTCAACCTTTATAAACCTTAAAAATATTGTGATATTTGAATTATTCCATATCACCCAGCCCTACTTGAAAGACACTCCTGCTAAAGTTTGACCTGTTAGTGCATCCTTTGCGTTTTCAATCTCCATTTTTGGTGTCTTAGCCGACGGGTTTTGTTGCACTGCACTTCCCCAGAAATCCCTTGTCAATCAAACAAAGGGAACTGTAAAATGCAATCTTCTTTGCATTTTCTATTGTGAACTTTATTTTTCTGGAGTTGGCACTATCACGTACGTAAATGGTAAAAAGCCATTACTTCCTGTGCGGCAGCAGAGAAGTACCCGACTGTGAACAAATAGACCTGGATATGTTGTGAGCTGGATCACTGCTGTGTTAAAGCAACCACAGACGGAGAGGAGCAGAACATATTGGTTTAGATGGAAATGTCACAGGTTTTTACTGCAGTACTGTAAACACAATCTGTTTAGTCACTGGTCTGTATGTGTAGTTGTTCAGAGTGGAGACAAAGAAATACAACACGAAGCAGCCTTTCCTTTTAACTTTTGATCGCTTTAGATCCGCATGTGATTTAAAAATGACACGTTTCAAAAACAATGATGGTTTCTTTCCATTTCTGGTAGGATGTCGTCACCTGGATCATTTCAAGATATTAAAGGCACAGAGTTGACATTTTGTCCAAAGGGTGGCTGTAGATTCAAGCTTTAAGGGTGTTCAAAATCAAAAAGGTTTATCCCCTGAGCTTGAATGCGGTTAGTAAATTTTGATGGAAATACTTTGTTTGATTTTTTGGTATTTCATGGCCATCTCCATGTAGTTGGCACAGCTCTACGGATGTCTGTCGGTCCTGCACTTTTGTCCAAGCTGAAATATCTCAACTATTTGATAGGTTGTCATGAAATTGTGTGCAGACATTCACTGTTTCCAGAGGATGAATCCTACTCGTGGCTTTTCTTCTAGCTTTGCCAACAAGTCAAAGTTTTCGAAGGTACTGTGAAATATCTTAACACCAACTACTAGATGCATCGGCCCGAACTGCGTACAGACATTCATGGTCCCCAGAGGATGATTCCTACAGACTTTTCCTCTGCTGTCACCATGAGGTTGACATTTATGATTTTGAGGGAAATGTCTTGACAACCATCCATCCATCCATCCGTCCATCCATCTATCTTCATCTGCTTATCCAGGGTCGGGTCGCGGGGGAAGCAGTTCCAGCAGGGGACCCCAAACTTCCCTTTCCCGAGCCACATTAACCAGCTCCGACTGGGGGATCCCGAGGCGTTCCCAGGCCAGGTTGGAGATATAATCCCTCCACCTAGTCCTGGGTCTTCCTCGAGGCCTCCTCCCAGCTGGATGTGCCTGGAACAACTCCCTAGGGAGGCACCCGGTGGGCATCCTTACCATTGAAAGGATTTCCATGGCATGTGGTAAAGGCGTTCATGTTCCCCTCAGGATGAATTGTAATGAATTAGTTGATCCTTTAACTATTCTTCTAGCGCCACTATCAGGTCAAAATATCAACTTGTCCAATACGTTTAAGTCTATGACTAGAACTAACAACCGACACTATTCTCTTCTCACTTAAAGCGTAACTCTCGCCAAAATGCAACCTAGGGTCTTTTTGTGAATGTACCCGAGTCAAACTTTCGTTTAAAAGCATAATTAGGTAGGAAACGCCACGTTTAAGATTTACCGTATTTTCGTTTTTCGGTGAAATGGCCTCTTGAATGGGAGTTCTGGGGGAACTACTATGATAGCATCAAAATCGCTATTTTTAAAACCCTAAGAAGGCTTGACACAACATGAAACATTTTGCTCGAAGTATCACCAGGGGCTCTACACATGAACTCAGTTTTGAGAACATTGTTAGAGTTTACTAAAATAGGTTTTGAACGACTCACTTTAGCTGTTGGTGCCATTTGACCAAAAACGAAAATACGGTCAATCTTAAAAGTGGCGTTTCTGTCCTAATTATGCTTTTAAACGAAAGTTTGTGTCGGGTACATTCACAAAAAGACCCTAGGTTGCATTTTGGCAAGAGTTACGCTTTAACGGCTGATTGTTGTGTGCATTGATAAATGGTTATTCCTCTCTCCTAAAATAACAAACCAGAGTTCTGCCACATTTTCATAATCTCCCAAGGAACTACAGATATGAACTAGGAACCTGCCAATGTTAGTGCCTTGCTCTAGACCTGCAGTGCAGGCCCAACCCTTGTTACTTGACCTCCTACTCCATCCTCTTCTGCCGCTCAGTATTCCTACATCCGCGCTGACCTTTCAGATCCAGCTGTGTGCGCTGTCTGTACAGATGTTAGCTCACCTCCCGCTGTGGGATTAGGGAGGGATCCAGGAAGCCCTGGTGGGCCTCACAGATGGATAAATAAATAGATGCCGTACACCTGAGTTGAGTCACATTCACTCCCAGCTTGTCAAAAACCGGGTCTTTGGTGCTGCATACTGACGCAAAAATTCTCCTCCTTAAACGCAGGGGGCTTTCAACTAATTCCAGTGTAATCCCATCTGCTGCTACATTTGACGCTCTGGGTACCCCTTTGGCATCATTTTTCAGTGCACTTGGTGTCACTTTTTGATGCTCTGGGTCGGGACCCTTGGCGTCACTTTTCAACGTGCAGAGTAAAACCAATTGGTTAGGGAAAGATCATGGGTGGGGTTGAAAAATGTACGTCTTGTACGTCTTGTGGCATGCACGACAAAAACGGAAAACAACCCCTGGTCTCCTGGGTGAAAGTCCTGTGTTGTTTGCCCCCAACCTTCTTACGCAGATTTTTGGTCTTTAATACTACTCACTACCATTGTTGCACTTATGTTGCTCTTACCTTACAGCGCCGCGGTCGGGCTGTGGCTGCTTGACCGGTGTCCCATACAGACGCTAAAGGACACCTTTTGCGCTGGAATCTGACGCTGAGAGCCACAGACCAAGCGTCGGTATTAGACGAGTTGGGAGTGAGAACGGGTTGGATCAGGTTTTTAGTCTAGAAGCCACTGGACTCGTGAATGTAGTTAGGCTCTGTGGTCCCACCAGTGTAACTAGTGATGCACCGATGTGAAAATTGTGGCCGATACCGATAACCGATATTAATATTTCTGTTATGGCCGATACCGATATTTACCGATGTCGATATCTCTGTAGGATACAAGTGTGTCCTGAATTCACACTATGAATAAGCCAACCAGCCAAGAGTATTCACAATAAAAATCTAACTCACTTGAGACCAAGTCACTGTATTCTGTGAACATTGTACAACAGTTCAAAACTTTAAAGTACAGTAGTAGGCCTTAAATGGCCAAAGCCAAAAGTATTGAAAAAGGTAAAATGTGAAAATGGATCCAGAACAAACTGGACTGAACAGACACTGGCTTTTACAGTCTTCTGAACTGTAAGTACAGTAACTTCCAAGTATTTTAGGGTTAGGCCTAACCCTCAAAATTATAGAAATGTGTGCCTTCTGGGCCGAGATAAACCAGAAAATGTGTTTTTGGCTCATATGGATGAAAGACACCAAATCCCAGAATGTACTTGCTTCGCTGCCTCCACTCCCAAGCCATGCCTACCGTTTACAGACCGACAGTGAGGCAGCATTCAACTCAACCCAAATGTGTTTTATTGTCATTTCAACCATATACACTAAACAACATTTCAACGTGGCTCTAATGGTTACACATTTAAAATATATAAAAACGACATACGAAACAGGTGTTTACAGTCAACCAAGCGCTAATGCTAGTATGCATTAGCTGAACTTTACGTGTGTGTGCAATAGCTAAATGTAGCCGATTATAAACAGTTGTAAATTTGCGTGAAATGTAAAATGGTTGGCATTTACTAGTCACAAACTCCCCCAGCAGCTAATTAAAGCCCGTGTTAATACCCGTGTTGAATCTGTTAATCTTACCCGGCAACATGTTTCCACAACAAGAAAAACCGAAGTCTCTGAACTTGCGACGGGAGTTTCGTTGAAGTTGGATGTAGCTAGTCCAGTTTGTTGTCTAATGAGCAGACACTTGCAAGCAGCATTGATGGCCCGCTCCGTCCGCCTTGGCTGCCCGCTCCGTCCGCCGTGGCTGCCCGCTCCGGCCGCCGTGGCTGCCCTCTCGGGCCTCCGCTGCTGCTGCCCGCTGTTCAAACTAACCTGTACGGCGGGCCGCATTCATCTCTCCCCCGCCCACCGAGGGCCGGTGGTTTACTACATTTTCCAGTGTCCCACTTCGCCGGCAGATTCCGTCTGCAAAACGCAAAAACCAACATCCCCGCCCCCAGACTCGCTGCTGCTTCTTCTTCTTCTTCTGATTTCGGCAGTATAGACGCTGTTAAGCATATTACTGCCCTCCACAGGTCAGATTTTGATCTAAATTCTCACACACACGTCAAATACACAGGAATTATTCACATCGGCCCTATTCATCGGCCCTATTTTGACATCGGAACGATACCGATGTGTAAAAAAATGACCATATCGGCCGATATATCGTGCATCACTAAGTGTAACCTACGAGAGGACCGCTTATTCATGTCCCTATAAGAATAGCTATACGTAATAGTAGTAGTAATTACAGGTTTTGTACACAGCAGGCCACCCAGCTGCTGTTTAGATTCAATCATGCATTGATCTTTCTGCTTTGTCGTCTCAAATGTGCCTCACTTTTTTGCTAAGTGGGTCTGAAATGCTAAAAGGTTATGGACAATCTAAAGGGGCGAACCTGAATAACGTCTGGACAAATTGGATAATCAAGGGTCAATCTTCATCCATGTTAGCGGTTATTGATTGTTGACTCTGGAGAATAGATTGGAAAACAAAGCAAAGGCAGAGTCAACAAATCAGTTGTCTGACCTGTTTAAGTGGATTCAGAGGTCAGACATAAAGGTCTCTGACAAATGTCTGCTGACCTTTAATATATAATGGAATTTTGGAAAACAAATGTCTTTTAAATAGTTTGAGAGGATCATACCTCATTGTCCATTCAGATAGTTTCAGAATAGTATCATAAATGTCTATTTTAGACTATTATAATCAGGCAAAGTTCTTTTTTTAGCTGCACTAGTTTAGACTCCATTTACCAATGGACTCTGCGGAGTCCAGTCTGAAGGTTCTGGCCCCCCCGTCGTCCACTAATTCCTGTTAATGGACACCACGTCGGACATTATCCCATACATTAGCTAGCTAACAGCTAATTCGGCTAACCGCTAGCCGACAGCTAGTTTCAGTCTAAAATAACGTTAAGTCAAACGTAATGGGAAAAGCAGGCTACAGCTAAATTAAGACTTTACAGTAATAACAATAAAGACAAGTATTGAGTGATTGTATTTTAAATAAGCACAAGTAAAGTAGAACTGACGTAACAGCTGTTATATATGTTAACGTTTATTTTCAAGTTTTATTTTGAGGGTCTTTTAAAGTTTACATGCTGTCTCAGCTAGCGGTTAGCCGAAATTAGCTGTTAGCTTAACTAACGTTAGCTTGCCTGTGGAGGCTAACGGCAGAGCGCTACAATCAGCTAGCGCTCAGCTCAATTAGCCGTTAGCTAGACCGCTATAATCACCTAACGATCCGCCAAATTAGCTATTAGCTAAACTAACGTTAGCGCATGCGCAGAACGAATTGTGCAGGTGGAACGGATCGGGTTCTGACAGGTTGATTGCTATGCTAGATGGGAGAAAATTCCTACACATTGGACCTTTTTAAAGAAAAAGGGATCATTTAACAATGATTAGAGATGTCATACTTGAACCTCTTCAGCACCTAAAAAGTTTAGATGTTGGCCTCATTTTTAGGTTTCAATACTATAACCAATGTAGCTGGGTCCCAGGTTACACAGGTTTAGGATTTGGTTGCAAGAAGAAACCTTCTCAAATGAAAAGCTTCCACCTCCGCCTGTAGAGAAGTTTTGGTCATGAGAATCAAAGCCAGGTTGTTCCATTCAAATGTCTCCGCCCACCATCTAAAGTCAAACCACCTCTCTGTCATCATTTCTTTTTCCTATAATCCTTCAAATCATCCTTTTGTTTTTCTCCTCAATATTTGCATTGACAGACATAATGCTCAATTTGCAGCAATCTAATCTTCGTCATTCATGACTCTTCTTTTTGTGAGCTACTTTAAACCGCAGTGAGCATTTTCAGTGAGAAGAGACAGATTAATCCTGTCGGTAGCAATCAATAATTAACACCGAAAAGGCCAAGCTGTCATCATACCCCTGCTGTTTTAGTGATAGGGATGAAAGTCCTTAAAATATCTATTGGTAGCTTTTCCTGGGATGTCTCTCTGTATAAACCAGTGCTGTTACATTTAAAAACTTCAAACATAGAGACATTTGACCGATTACGTTAAAACCTTTATTTGATATCTTGTTGGTGGACTCTCTTTAAAATCCTTCGAAAATGTGTTTTCCTCCCTTTGTCTCTGTGAAAACTAACATATTATTTCTACAACGGAGACACAGTTTGCCCAGAACCATCTGTACTTAGAGAGAATACATTTAATTTGGAAATCTGACTTGGATTTGGATAAAAAACCCATTTAAATGATATGAATTATTTATTGATTTAATTAAAAGGATCAAGAGTGCATTATGTATAAAGATCTAATGAACCCGAAACACACAACACCCTCTACGCTCATCAGAGAGTTGAGCAGAGTGTACGCACGTTGTGAACCCGCCTACGCAGTCACATTTTACTATACTAACATGTTGCTCCAGACTCAACCCCCAGTCAACAACGAACAGTGGTGGACAATGAGTCAAGGCTGTCTTTGTTTTGACAAGTGTTTAGGACCATTGGTCAGGACCTCCTGTCACAATGAAATAAAACAAGTTAAGAGTTAATCCAGTCTTATCTTAAGCAGTCAAAGCCATTTAACTAAGGTCAGTACGTTTGAATTCCCCGTCTCCTAATGGAGTCATATTTATATACAATTGCCTCAAACGTGCTGTAGGACTTCAAATAAATTGCACTTTTCTTCTTCTTGCTCAGTTTTTAAAGGGGTGATAGAATGCAAAAAACGATTTTACCTTGTCATAGTTGAAAAATGACAGTTTTTAGAACCTCAAAATCCCATTGACACCTCTTTCCTCTGCAAATCTCACAATTTGAAACTGCTGCTGAAAACGGGCGAATCTGAACAAAGCTAAAAGTTGATGTCAACTTCCCAACTCCTTCTCATTTGGCTCTACCTTCTATCTTTGTAACGCCCCAAAATTTACATAGGCCACTAACTGATCTGAGGTCAGTTAGTCTCTAAATCTTGTTCGCGCAAATCTCAGAAATTGTATATATTGTTAATCTGCTGTTGCATTGCTAATAGAGTGGAGTGTGTGTGTGTGTGTGTGTGTGTGTGTGTGTGTGTGTGTGTGTGTGTGTGTGTGTGTGTGTGTGTGTGTGTGTGTGTGTGTGTGTGTGTGTGTGTGTGTGTGTGTGTGAGAGCAGACCATATAAGGCAGAAAAGCTCTCGTTTCAGCCCAGTCCCATCTAACAGGGTAGCATTAGGGCCAAAAAAACAGCAAGAGTGTCATTTTCAGCCCAACCAATGTTACATACCCTATTAAGAGCTACCTTAAGGAACAGCGTGAAATACCGTAGATAACCATTCTATCACCCCTTTAAGATTAAATGCACAGTGTGCAATAAATCTAAGTGCGTTTAGAGCAGCACAGCACTGGAAATTGCACTCAGGTCGGTCAGGTGGATTCATGCTTCTCTGTGGGGCTGTACACTCCTCTGGTGTTGGCATTGATTCATGCAGCACTTCAGTGTGGGATTTAACCTGTTGATTGTAAAAGCAACACCACAACACAAGATGGATGTGCTGATGATTATCAGGCCATGTGGAGCATCTATTCTATCCCTGAAGTTCCAGATGGCTAAAGACCATTAAAAAAGAATGAATCATGGGACTTTTTTCTGATATGTCACTTCTATGGTTAAAGATTAACTACACCCAAAACAATTTTTAACAATTCAATTTTATTTATAGTATCAATTCATAACAAGAGTTATCTCAAGACACTTTATAGATAGAGTAGGTCTAGAGCACACTCTATAATTTACAAAGACCCAACAATTCCAGTAATTACAGTTAACTTCTAGTTATTATTTGTTTGTAGTCATTTTCTCAACAGCTAATCACATATGTGATGGTTGATGTGTACTTTCTTTCCTTTCTTTCTTTAACGACAAAAAGTGAGCGTCATGCGGCGGCAACGAAAGCTAAGTTTAGGCACCAAAACGTCTAGCTAACTTTAGAAAAAAAGCGAACGAGCGTTTCCTCGCCGCGAAGTGAATTCCGCTCCCCGGCTTGAATGCAATGTGTTCACCATGTCGTGCTATTTAATTTTGAGATCTTCCATTAAATGTTGAAGTTCATAAATAAGTGTGTTGGCATGCCTGGCCGAGTCACGCTATATCCATGGTATTGGAAGGCAAATTTAATTTGTGCACGTTTAGTTTTGTTGTGCCTGATCAGAAAAAATTCCCTTTTTTTCAAACATTGGACCCTGATTATACCCACTAAACATCAACATGTTAGCATTGTCATTGTGAGCATATTAGCATGCTAGACCACACTCTATATAGCAGCACTAGAGCACACAATAGAGCTAGCAGGATTTAGACTCTCATGCCACTTTTCCACTGCATGGGACGGCTCAACATGACTCCCTCTTCTTTGGTTTTCCATTAGCAAAGGCTGGGGATAGTACCTGGTACTTTTTTTGGTACCACCTCGGTGGAGGTTCCATGCAATGCGAAGTGCACGCAATTAATATTAATATAATAAATTTCTCGATGAAAGAAATCTGCTGGTCCTTTTTTTCAATTGTTTCAATACCACTAGTGCTCAATTACTAGTGTAAGTCCTGCATTTAAGTGGTAGTGTGGAAGTATACAGTAGCAACATGTCATGTTTTATGCATCTAAAATTTCCAATATTTAAACAACTACAAAAGAGTAAAGAACAAAAAGATCTGCTTTGCACAGTGGACACACAGGAGTATGTATACCATGTAACCAGAGACACAAACACACACAAACAACAGGCCTTTAATGGATAACCCAATACAACTTTATTAGTTTATGAAGCTGCAGGCTGTTTGAGTCTGACTAAAAGCAGCGCCATCTGTTTTTACCTCACAGATGTAAAGGATAACAGAGGAGGAAGAGCAGATAGACGTTCTGATAGGGATGCTGATGATGTGTCCTGTACAAACTCTCAAGTCATCTCTTCTCTGTGCGGCATACACACATAAATAATACCTCCGGCCACAGCTGTCGCCAGCGTGGAAGCATTATGTTTTTGGGTTGTCCATCCGTCCGTCCAACCCATTCTTAAACGCCATATCTCTCGGGAATTTCTTCCAATTTTTACTGCAACATCATTTCAACGCCATATCTCAGGAACAGAAGGGGAGACATTTGGTTGGATTATGAATTGGTGACAATAATCTTGAAACTGCGGTGATTGTACAGATCTTCTGTGCCGCTGGGTTGAAGATGTATGTCAAGCATCCATATTATGTCAAAATAATACACTTAAATTCTTTTAAAGTCTTTACTACATTATTTATTATTATTTGAGTCGGCCCTGACATGGATGTTATCTGCAACTTCACTGGTCGGTTTAGACATGAAACTGCAACGGGTTAGCTCTAGCTTTTTCTTCTTTTCTGTTGGTTTCCCCTTTGTCCTATTGTGTGTATAGCTCATACATTTTGAAGGTCTCTGTGTGGTTTATGCTTTTTGTTCTTGCTTGTTATTGAGATAGAAGGTTTAGCAGACACCAGAGAAAAGCTTGTCTCCACAACCTGATTGTAGCAAAGCTGTGAACCATTTTTTTCTATTAGTTGGTTCTGTTCTGTTATTAGGTATGCACTTAGTTGCCACTTTATAAGGTATGCCTAGTCGAAAAATAATGCAGTCTAATGGAACAGCCTAATACAGCTTAAGAAGTTATATGAATAAATAAATATATATAATAATACCGTATTTTCCGCACTATAAGGCGCACCGGATTATAAGGCGCACCTTCAATGAATGGCCTATTTTAGAACTTTTTTTCATATATAGGGCGCACCGGATTATAAGGCGCATAGAACATACTGCAGTCAAACGTTTGACTGGGGTTGTGTTATACATCCACTAGATGGAGCTGTGCTAAAGGGAATGTCAACAAAACAGTCAGATAAAGTCAAACTTTATTAAGCGTTCTGACAACTCCCATGGTAACGTTGTTAATGTTAATGAATGTCATGCCCATGTTGCATATCAATCGAATTGTCTGCTCATTGGCTAAAAAGATAGACGGGTCTTATAGCATTTAAATCTAAGTGGTCCGAGAAAATGTCGATCGTCTCACCGTGGTCCCTGACATGTTGTCATCGGCTTGTCCGCTTCCATTGGCCATATCAGAGGCAAACCTGAACGATTGGCTAATATGAGCTACCAATCGAAAGCTTAGAAGCTCGGGAATACGATGACGCCCACATCGATCATGTAGCAAGCTGGGCAGAGAAGCTATCGGCGATAACAAGTGCGGGAATGGAAAACTGTTTCGCGTTTTTCCGTTGTGATTCGGCCAGAAACGTCAACATTGTGAGGCGAACAGATCGTTTTGGAATATAAAGCTTGGATATTACATTTCCTTGGACTCTTGTGGATTTATGAAAATCAAGTTTTGGGCAAAATACCACTTTGTTGCTGAAAGGACAACGAAAACAGGTATGGATGCACTCTCGACACCTGCGCAGATTACGGCTGAATTGTTTTATTTTCTGTTACTTTGTAACAGTTGTGTAACTGCTATAAATCATCTTATGCTTTGTATGTGGGCTTAAATTAATCATTAGAGGCTAAGCTTTCAATTGGTCTGTCGCATGGCTGTATATTTTGAAGATGTATTGCTTTAAAGTTATAAAAAACGCGAATGAGTGGAAGTTTAATCGAGGTTACAGCGACGCAGTGTCCCGTCAACGTGACAGTGATTCTTGAGAGGTTGATCCATATATAAGGCGCTCCGGATTATAAGGCGCACTGTCTTTTTTTGATTAAATTAAAGGCTTTTAAGTGCGCCTTATAGTGCGGAAAATACGGTAATAAATAAATATTAGAAACACTTCTCTTTTAAGGCAATACAGTTCCACAGCACAAACTACATCGTCCAAAATGACTCTAAAATTGATACAACAACAGGTTACAGTTAAAAAACCTGAACATTATAAGCAGTAGGATTTATTGCTGGGCTGCTGTATTAGACTGCATTCATTTTAGCTGGCTGTAGTAAACTGGCAACTGTGTATATTAAAGGGATACTTAGCCGATTTGAATCCAGCTCTGTGTAATCTTTGTGTTGGAAAACAAACAAAACATTGTTCATCCAAACACACTGCTAACACTGTCATGACAAAGAGCTGGATTTAAATCAGCAAAATATCTCTTTAAGTCAGTACATATGTCAGCCAATACTCTGTTGGCCTCTCAAAGGAATACCATTATATCCATATAAAGTCAATTAGTCACATGTCTGTGTATGTTGCTCACTAGTGTTAGTTAGCCAAAAAGAAGAACATTCTTTTTTTCTTTTTCCGGGCGAAGAAGAAGAATACTGTTCCTGAAATTTGGATTTTGAATACGTGTGGTCCACATGTTTCCTTCTTCAAACCTGCCGGGGCCGGGAAGCTACGCAACCCATTAGCAGCATTAGCAGCACCTGTGAGTTTATCATGTGACAGCGAAAACGCGAAAGGTGGAGCAGTATGTCCTGTATGTCCCTTACCGGCTAACGTAGTTCAAGATGGCTCATGAATATGGAGCGTCTACCCCAGTTCATGCAAATGCAAATGTAAAATTTCAAGCCAAAAAGAATACTTGGAATTAATGGTGGTGGTAAATAATCATGAAACATGACAAGTTTGTGAATTGGCGACACAGATTTTGAGAATGACTGTTACACACTGGACCTTTTTAAAGAACACATTTAAAAAATAAGAAATGTTGACCAAAGTGCTGCAGACAGAGGAGCTTATTTGATTGATGATTACAATCAAATAAAAACTCAAGCATAATTAAGGTGGATATAAGTAAATTAATAAAAGTGCATAATAAATGAATGAATGAAAAATGAACATTTTTAAATACATCCTAATACATACTTTCTTCTATTTTCTTCTTTTTTGTTCTGTTGTGTTGTTCGTTATAATAGTGACTGTTCTCTGCCGTCAGCTGACCGAGCTGCTGTTAACTGGTTCGCCCTCAGGGAATTAGGACTGATCGACTGGTCACACTACAAACATTCCTGGTTTTCCACCCACGGCCACGCCCCCTCGTCTTACGCCCAATCTCACACCTTCAGAGGGCTTCATTGATGCCACGACTGATGGATGTTAAATGTGTTAGAGCAAGGGAAGAAAGACAACATTTACCAGTTTACCGTCATGTGGTGTTGAAGTATATCGACAAATAAAGGAAACCGGAGTTGTAAGGAGTCTTTTCTAGAGCTTAATAAAAAAGGCAGTGTTTTTAACATTACTCTGGCCAGTTCTAAGGCAAACCTTGCCGTTTTTTGATGTGTGATTTTCTCACACTGGTGTCTCAGGTCACAGAGAAAATCTTGTTTGCTTTTGTTGTCAAAGTTGTCATTGTGTGGCAATACTAGTTATGGATTTGAAAAGTCTGCTTTATGTAAATGTACAAGTAGAATATAACAAAAAGACAAACTTTCACTGGTATATATTATTTTTAGTAGTTTGAGTACATTGGTTTTGACTTATTTTCACCTGAATAGTATGTTCCCACACACCAACATGGCGTAGCATTTGCCAGCTCTGATTTCATTCTTTCTGAGAGTACTTCCACTACAATCAGGAGAAATTGCCAAAGAGAGATCAAAGGGCTGTGGCCGCTATTGCTCATGACATACCAGAAGACAGTATTGTAGCATTTATGAAAACATGAAGGAACTCATTTCAATCAGGAGACTTCGTTTCAGATATGTAATGATTTATTGTACATGTGTGTGAAATGTACAGTACAGTCTTTGGAGATTAGACTCCACCATCATTTAAAAATTCTAGAAAATCTTTTAAAGGGGTAGGGCCGAAATATGAACCCCCCCGATGGAGCCTAGACACTGATGGTGGCGTGAGGAGCCGGAGGACCAACGCCGAAAGCCGCCGGAAGAGGACCCAGGAGCCGGGAGGGGCAAAGACCGGAGGAGCAGGGGAGGAGGAGGGCGGTACACTTATCCTGAAATGACAACTGAGCAGCATAGAGACACAGGTTTAAAACAGGGATGTCGTGCAGTGATTGGCTCGTGATTTTCATGGCCGCTTCTGATTGGTTAAGACTAAAGTGAACACCTCTACAGCCGATCCATTCAGGGGAATGAGAAGTGATTATGTTTAGGAAGTCGTCCTGAAAGAATTTGCGCTCTGCTCCATTTGCTACACCACTAATGGAGGAAAAAGACGTATTTTCTGATGGTGGTGCCAGAGGAAAGGCCGTGTTGTTATCTAATTCCAAGAGGGGTTTCCTATGTACAATCATCTGGAATCGTACGAGGTACATCATACTGGAACTTACAATTTAAAAACCTGGATGGGCCAGGGCTAGCAGCATCAGCAGGAGTTGATTTCCTTTTCGTTGATGAGCGACTCATGGTCATGAGATGGCTGCAGAGATGGTCTTGCAAGCTTGAGCTCATCTTCTCCACCTTGTCCTCTGGTTTTACTCTGCTGTTTACGTTTGAAAACTTGAGCCAGCTGGCTAGCTAACAGAGTCGGCTAGAGGTTATCAGACTAGGCAGGATACGGTCCTGATGAGGAACTCATAGACACATGCTGGCGGCATGGAGGGAGGCGCCGTTTATCTTCATGTTTTCCCGGCGCTGCAGTGACAGAGCCTTTTGAAAATCAGCAACGTTTCCCTTTTGTCTTTCATCCTTCTTCTGATCGAACAGCAACAGCAGGTTAGGGAAGTATATGTGGAGCCATTGCCAAAGAGTCCTCAGTAGCTCGCTCCCTATGGTAGCTCCAGTCGGTACTGGGCTAAACTATAAGTCTGCCCACTTTTTAGCGGTCCGATCAAATGCGAAGGATTTGATTTACTGCATAAATATTCCATTTCACTACGAAATAGGTCGGAGTACAGATGCTTAACACGCTCCAACTTCCGTTTCACTGGGACTTTAATGTCATCTTTCCAACCTTTTTTTTTAGCAACAAAATGTAAACACACCATTCGGTCCTCTCGCTCTTGATCTATAGCCACAGACACTGACACTTAACTTGTCCATGGACTCATCTCTTCTGCCAAGCTGGTGAGGTTTAACCTGTGATGGTGGGAAATGGTGTTGGTTAAAGGTCGCTTTAACTTTTGCTCCAACTACAAAACCAAAGGTGATCGTGCCTTTGCCATTTTAGCTCCAACCCTTTGGAATCTTCTCCCTCAGTCTGTCAAGTCTGCTGAATCACTGGACTGTTTTCAGAGTCTTTTAAAACCCCATCTTTATACAGTAGCCTTCGTGTAAAGTGCTACGCCCCCTTTATGATGCATTTTAAATTGAATTTGTATTTTGTAATTCATGTTTATTCTTATTTATTTCTTCACGTTTTGTGCATGTGTGTGTAAAGCACTTAACTGCGTATTTTTAAAAGTGTTGCTTACTTGCTTACTTCAGCTCTCTATTTGGGCTGGCTGTACATAGCTCAGGTAGTAAAGTTGTTTCTATTCCAGATGTCTGGAAATAGCTGCTTTTGGTACAAACGTAAGGAATGAGCGCTGATTAAATATACTGTAGTACTATCTTTGCTTCAGTTAGGTTGGTGAATAGTGTCACTCTGATTCTCACTGTACTGTTCGACGTACAGCGAGGTTATTGTGAGGAGATCAGAGCTCCTGGCAAAATCACTGGCCTCACTGTAATAAAGCAGAGTGTTATATGTGCTTCCTCTCAGCTGAGTAAATTACTGTAGAGTCTTGTGACCTTCTCTCTAAATATACCACATTTAGCCATGGGGCAAACTGACCCCAGACTACAACTCACTAGATCAGTGGTTCTTAAACTTTCTTCAATCATGTGTACACACACACACACACACACACACACAGCGTTACCATTTTCCCAGAAAGTCGTGTTCTGGTCAGTGTGACCCTCTGACCACGCTTCCATAATTCAACAGTCTGAAATCACAGCACAGTCTGAAATAACAGCACACACCATCTCCTTCCTATTACTGTGTACGCTTTCTATTCATCGGCTTGTTTTAACTTCTCAAACTCGGTCAGAGTTTTTCTTTTCTTCTTTAAGCCGATTTAGTTTAGTTTAATTTAGTTAGTGATAACTTTAGATGTATGTTAACATGCCTCTCTGTCTGTTTCCACAGGTATTTTGCGGGCATCACTATGACTGATGGGGATTATGACTACCTTATAAAGCTCCTTGCCCTGGGGGACTCTGGCGTGGGGAAGACCACCTTCTTGTACCGATACACAGACAACAAGTTCAACCCCAAGTTCATCACCACAGTCGGCATCGACTTCAGGGAAAAGAGAGTGGTGAGTTCCATGTCACGTTAATCCTCTTTTAAGAACAAAAGCAGGGAAATGTATGCATGTGCATGCTTCTGGTAGATTTCAGATATTTCCGCGTCTAGTTTTGAATAAAGGCTACTTCATATTAACATTCATCTCAACTAGACATCGGTTTTACCAATATGCCAGCCTCCACACGCTCACCTTACAGGCTTGGCTTGAGAACTGTAGAAGTGAAAGCATCCATTAATTCAAAAGGGGGAAAAAAAAGCAAAAGGTAGAGAAAATTCCCCAAAAGAAATAGAAATGTGATACATTAAACATATATTCTTTATATATAGATATTCCTTCTCATATTTTGTGACCCCTTAGATTTATTTTGCGACTCCCTGGGGGCCTGACTGCTAGGACAGGAACCACTGGGTTAGAGGTTAAAATGCTTCTTAATAGGGAGCTGTGTGACTGATAAATTGAGTGGAGTTATAAAGTAGTGAGCTTCCCATTCCTCTGTAGCTCCTTATATCTCTGCTGCATGCTAGTGGCCCGTGGCTACATTAGCCGCCAGTAGCATAGCACACCCAAAAAAAACGTCAGAACGGTCTGTTGTCGAGTTGCACTGTGGGTAAAGTATGATATGGGTATCGCCACTGATTTTCTGAATCGATTCGATGCCGATTCACAATGTCCCCATACAATTTGATTGGCGATTCAGTTTGATTCAATTCAATATCGATTCTTTTAGGGATATTTCAATAACAATACCCATTTTTCGTGGATATGAAAGAGATTCTCAGAGAACTATTGCTGTAAAGTGTAAAATGAACCCTCTGACCTGGTACATTATGTTGATTGACATTAAGAATTGATCCCAAAGCAGTTATGTGAATGTACTTTTTTTTCATTTAACATGAACACACTTTTTTGGAGCGTTATTTAGCATGACATGGATTCCCTAGATTGTGTAGTTTCACATGATATCAATATCTCAAGTCTAGCTTTAAAACGGAGCCTTCTTAAACGATTGATTTCAGAATTTTATGAATCCATATCGGGTCATTCTAATGAAGATCTTTTTTTAATCGGAAAATCGATTTTTCAAACCCAGCCCTAGTAATGGAGTCGCCAGGTCTTGACAAGGAAGAAGAATGTGTGTAATAAAAAAAGATGTTATCTCTGGTTCTGCTGCATCGATTTTCATCTTTTTTACTGCCCGTCGTGAGTCCGACAGTGTTACAGAAGTGCAATGCTTCAGTCTATCTTCAGATCTATCTTTCGAATATCAAAACCAACAAATCCTTCAAACTAAACAACAAAGTAGTTTGTTTGTTATTGGCTTTCAAAATGACCCACATGAGCATTTTTCTATCTTCAGCAGTGCCTGAAATGGGCCAGTACTCACCAGTACTGAGTACCAGCACTTCGGAATTTTGTCCACATGAGTACCCTTACTTCTATTTGTTATTAACAGTATTATTAATAGGCTGATATTTATACTTAAGAGGGTATTCTCATATATATATATATATATATATATATATATATATATATATACAGACACTGCGACGATTCTGTGAAATTGGCAGTCGAATCAGGCCCCGTAGATCGAATAGTTGACTTTTCGGGTCACCCATACAAGATATACCTGAATATAAATATGTCCAAGACACATGCTATAATCATGTCGTGGAACTGCTGAATTAGTGTACGGGCACCTTTTTTTTTTTTTGGTCCACTTCAGGCACCGTTCTTCATGGTAAATACATGGAGATGTCCAAATGGTAGATGCAGTTATCTGAATCAGAGAGTGGGTGAGGCTCGCCTTGGTCTCACCCTGATGCTATTCTGCCTTCGCACGTCGTAAATACTGCCAATGCTGCTTTGATCCCACTGCTCCGGATGACTCATATAGGATTGATTATTGTTCCTCACCTCGTGTGTGTGTGTGTGTGTGTGTGTGTGTGTGTGTGTGTGTGTGTGTGTGTGTGTGTGTGTGTGTGTGTGTGTGTGTGTGTGTGTGTGTGTGTGTGTGTGTGTGTGTGTGTGTGTGTGTGTGTGTGTGTGTGTGTGTGTGTGTGTTAAGATCACACCCTGTGTTCAAGGGTCAAGAGTCAAGTGTGAACACAGCTGTAGCTCAGTGCTGTCAGTAGCCAAATGTGTAAATGTGTGTAGTGAATATGTCCGTCTCTTCTGTTTTCTGAGAAAACAGCCGAATATGAGAACCAGTTTACACTTAATTTGTTCTGCTGGGCTTTACATGACCGGTAGCTTATTGTGGCTAAGGTTAGCAAACAATAAATACATTGATAAAGACTTGGTGATTCTTGACTCTACTCGTGCTGCTGTTGGTCCAATGTATTGGCACTTCAAGTTATCTTGCAATTCAGCAGACCATACATAGTCGTGCATTGAACTGACTCAAATCAACACAATTTTATATCTATGTTTAAATGATTGCGTTTGGTACGAGCTGCTCAGCTTTTCACCAGTTCAACACGACAAGATCACATCAGCTCTGTTCTGGTCACACCTCACTGGTTACTAGTCAGTTAGGAGTTGTTTTTCCCTTTATTTCATATGTTTTAATTATCGCTGCTTGCCTAGGATCTGAGGCTGGCTGTTCCTAAGAACGTGTTTCAGACTGAGTTAAGCCCTGTGTGAACGCAGCCCCCTCATTCATTCGAACGGAGCCAGTCTGGCGACACAGCGGAGGTGCCAACGCAGGCTCATGTAGCAACAAAGTTGAAATCAGGTTTAACTTCTGCTGCGACGCAAGATGCTTTGGCCAATCATATAGCGGTCATGCATGTGACCACATCCCTGGTGGGTTATTTCGCAATGTGAAGGCTGTAGAAAAAGATAAAATAACTGTTCCAGTGTTAACTTTCCAGAGTATTAAAATCTTGTCAGTGAGTATTGCAAAGCGCTGTGCAGTTTTTTGGCAACTGGAACACCCTGTCTGAGTCTGAGGCAAGCAGAATCAGTAATCATTTTTAAATTGCTTCTCTTTTTTTTTTTTAAATGTCAGCCCTAAGTTTTAATTTTCCAGTTCATATTGTTAGTTTCTGCAGTAAAAACTGCAATTTGCAAGTTTTTGTCTCTCTCTCTCTCTCTTTGGCATTGTGGGTTGTTGGCGTGCAATCCAGTCCTCTTAAAACTTGTTTCTTGAAAAAAAGAGAAACCGATTTGAATATCTTACAAGTTACGTGGTTGACAGGATGATTTAGCTTTAAAAAGACCACAAACATCTTGGAAAAATATCATTGAATCATCCTAAAATTAGATATTATGAATTGCCCTTTTTTAATGTGGACAGGGATTTCAGCTGACGCCAAATAGTCAGTGGGACTATTGCAGAGTGTGTTAACTTATTCGATGATGGAATACCTGATTTATTTTATTATTTTTGTACGGCTGTTTGTGTGAAGACGTTAAACACTGATGCATATGAGAAGTTTGTTTCATTTCATTAAATGATAAAAACAAAACGGCATTTTGTGGAAAATGTGATTATATTCAGCAAAGAAAGGTATGGGAAAAATGGGCAGCTGTGGCATTTGTGCCCAAACTCAATCTTCAACCTTCAAGCAAACTGCACCACACGTTCCACTATAAAGGACTCGCACTGTCAGAACGGTCATCATTTTCCCACCTGACGTAAAAGTCAGTTATCATCTGGAAAACGGAACTAAAAGCCCTGCAGAGTTAATCTAATTGCTGTCAGCGTGATCGGTGTGAACGCAGCTTTAAAAAGAGAGTGTCTCATCTGGGAGAGTGAGAGGTGTGAATGACGCCAGAGGCTTCCTGCAGAGACACAAACCCATCAAGCTGCAGCACACAGGAATTTCATCATAATTACAGAGTCAGGATCACCGTCCAGATCACTGCTTAGGCCCTGTTCACACCTGGCATTACCTTGTGTCTTTGGTGATCTGTGATCCGATTTTAATGTAATGTGAAAATGCGGCCAATGAATCCTCAATGTGTCTTGGGTGCAGTCCAGGGCTGGAAATTAACACCAGCCACCAGCCAAAATGTGGGAAAAATATGCAACTGGCTGCTAGATTTGCTTCACTCACCAGCCCAAAAAAACCCAGTGGGAATCTATTAAGCGGCTGCTAGATGTTGGAATCCACCGTGCCAGGTGGACAAAAAAGTTAATTTTCAACCCATGTGCATTCAAACCTGTACTTAGGAATGTCCACTTAGGATCGTATCACCCAAGACGTGCGTTAATGCCAGGTGTAAACAGGAAAACGCATGCCTTTCCATTCATTTTGAATGTATAGGCTGCAGTCTGCACACTGATTCTCTGCTCCTGCTGTTTGCGTTGCCTGATATCTGCAGACAGCTGGCTAGGAAGTGTTTGCTACCCAGCAAGTAGGACGTTTTTCCGCAAACAAAGTTCAGAACAGAGTATTTTCCGCACATATTTGATCTGTCAACATAGTGTGTTGCCAGATAAAGTTGAGTGAGGGTCATGCCTCTGTGTCGGCAACACAGGGGTCATTAAAATGAATAGGTGGTTTTGTCTTTTTTTTGCATTTTAATTATGTTTTTGAGGGAATGTCCTCTGCAACTTGAGACAAGGGCCCAGTGAGTGTCTGTAGCTGCCCCTTTAATGGGATCCTACACAACACATTTCCTTCTCTTCAACAATATATTTTTTTTATACTAAGTCGCCACTGTATCAGGCCCTCTTAGTTCAAACAAATACCTAGAACTGCAATAGATCCTACCTTCTTAAAGGTCATAATTACAATACAGAGGTGTTGCATTCTGGAGACTGTAGTTTGCGTCAACAGTCGTCGAAACAGCACAACATCACCACACATTTATTGTATCCGATGGATAAAAACTAAACTAGTGTTGTTTCTTTTTTCCTCAGGTGTACACAGCGTCCAACCCCAATGGGGCAACCACGGGGAAGACCTTCAAGGTTCACCTTCAGCTCTGGGACACAGCTGGACAGGAGAGGTAGGCTGTCCGTTACACTAGACTGCCTCTTTTCTTCCAATTACAGTTTACAGTTTAGCTTTTGGTTACGCACGTCACTCTATACTAAGTCCACTTTTCCGAAATCTGCTCGCAGTTGTCCAACCACGATTCTATTTTACTTTCGATTTTAAGGTCACAATCCCATTTGATTCGAAACAGTTTTCTTTTCAGCAGTGACAGCAATGCCATAATTAGAGCTTCTAAATGGGAGAAGGGTCCTTTGCAACAAAAGTTTGAAGTTTCTCAAAATGAACGAAGTGCAATTACATACACCATTGGTTTGCACGTGAATGCACCATGAATTCGCATTTCGATTGTCGAAATCAAAAGCTCATTTTGATCAGTTTTCGATTTCAAATCGAAATAGTGACAACCCTAATAGTACAGATATAGATATACAGCAGTGCTTGTCTACCTTCTTGGCCTTTCCTGGCAGTCTTCTGCAGATGTGTCCAGACATCCAGCATTCCTTTTGTCCAAGAGGAACATCTCATCATGTTCCTGTACTGTATCTGGCGGTCATAAACTTAATTCCTCAATGGGTTACAGTTATTTCCCCAGTGTGGGATTATAAAGTCTATTTTATCTTATATTATGGTCAAAGATTAAAGATTAAAGCTTTGGTGTGTAACTTTTTCATATTAATAAACGTCCGTTACATTCAAGCCATTGCCAAATGAGTTGCTACAAAGCTAATTAAGACTATCAGCTCCACACAACTCTCTCTGGATTTCTCAGTATGGCTGTGTTCAGGAGATTGTGGCGTCCAGTGACTTTCCCGCCCAGAAACTCGAGTGAAGATAATGACCTCTTCTGAAGAGTCCATCATGATTTTTTTAATCCTCCGTGTTCTTCTTGGCTATTTTCAACTGCGTGGAGGAGGGGTGGGGGCACGTGCGCAATCACGGAAGGCTTGTATCATGTGGACGCGCCGACAGCGTTGTTGTCATTACTTACAATTCCTCATGGGGGCGAGAGAATACGCACTATAGCTTATGTGTCAAACTCAAGGCCCGCGGGCCAAATCCGGCCCCTTGCAGATTTAGATCCGGCCCGTATATCATATATATTTGGGTTCACAATACATTTTGGCCCGCCTAGTTGTGCACCAAACCAAAATTTTTAAATGCAATTACCTGACATTCAAAGCAGATTATGGCAGATTTACCGACTCAGACTCAGAGTTTTCATATTCAGGCTGTGAAAACCGGTTGTTGTTAAAAAATGTATCATTGTTTTTGCTTGATTTGCTAAATTCTATGATGGCTAAGGAACTCTTTTGATGACTTTTTTAGGGCTTCATGTCAACAAAAATGCGACAAAAAGCGTACAAAAATGTCGGAAAAACCAACAGATTTACAAAAAGGTGACAAATGTCTGAGAAAGCCACAAAAAAGTCTGAACAAAAACAAATAAACTTTACATGTCTGGCCCTTGGTGTGATTCTCTTGTTCCATTGTGGCCCTTAGTGAAAATGAGTTTGACACCCCTGCACTATACCTTTAAAACGATAAAGATCATTGCTGAAATCGAGCATGTATAATCACAGTGAATGGTTCGAAGGGGAAACCGCAGATCAGTATCTTTTATGTGTGTCCTTGGGTGTCAATCATACATGCGTGAGTGTGTGTGTGGTCTTTAATTGAAACTGGCCTTGTTCTTTTGAATCTGTTTATAAAGGCCTGATGATGACTCACTGCAGGATGAGTCAGTGCTAGTTACATATGGTGACTGTCTTTTAACTTAATTTCTTCAGCTCAGTGTAACGGAACAAATTCCTATTCTCATAAGCTGATATTCATGATCCTCTGTCCCAGTCATTGTTCCACGTGTCCTGTGTGATCAGCTCGTCAGACTGTCGACTGTGGAAACGCCCTAATATCTTCTGCTTAATCCTGACTGTTTGCATATTACGTATTTGCCAAATGTAAGTGTAATGTTTACACAGAGTCATGCTCCCTGCTGGTGTCACACCCAGAAGCCCAGCAGGCCACAGAACATACATTACTAACTGTTGTAGATACAAACGGCAGCACACAATATTTACCCATGGTGCATTTTGTGTGTCAAGTACTTTTGAAATTAGCAATATTTGCATATTCGTATATTATATCGTATACAATGTGTGTGTATGTATGTGTGTGTGTGTGTGTGTGTGTGTGTGTGTGTGTGTGTGTGTGTGTGTGTGTGTGTGTGTGTGTGTGTGTGTGTGTGTATATATATATATATATATATATCTCATGTGTCACAAAAATATGTCTGGAGGGGACCTTTAAACTAAAAATTTACAAAAAATGTAGTAAAACACATACTATTGAAATAAAACACATACCATTGTTTGTGGCCTTAATGTCTTCATGCTGGATTTTAAAAATCACCACCAAGACAAACTTCCAAACAGTTTGAGAAAGAATTTCTGTTTTTATTTTTTTCAGTTCACTTCTATATTTTCCTGCAGCACTGTTAGAGGAACTGCAGCCCTTCAGCTCTGACTTCAGATCTCAGCTGTGGTGTTCATTTTTGTTGTTGTTGTGTGTTCCAGGTTCCGCAGCCTGACAACGGCGTTCTTCAGGGACGCCATGGGGTTCCTGCTGATGTTTGATCTCACCAGCCAGCAGAGCTTCCTCAACGTCAGAAACTGGATGAGTATGTTAACATTACACTTTCTTTATAAATATAAACCGTTACCTTACAGCTAAAAAAATTTTTCTCCTATATCCAAATTCTGCCCAACACCAGATTTCTGTTTTACATTTAATCTCATTTGTTTGCTGTTGTGTATTTGAATCCATTTCCAGGCCAGCTACAAGCCAATGCCTACTGTGAGAATCCAGATATTGTGTTGATAGGAAACAAGGCGGATCTGGCCGACCAGCGCGAGGTTCAGGAGAAACAGGCCAAGGAGCTGGCTGATAAATATGGGTAGGTCTGTTTTTCCTCGTACAGTATTTTGGTCCATGCGTTTTTATTTGGAGTAAGGATTAGGGATGCACGATATGGACTCATTTCAGCCGACACGATAACCAATAACTCCCAGCTTCTCATGGCCCGATATCTAGAAGATAACTGATCATTTCACATTTTCACTATTTTATCAAGTGTGTTTTATTAGGGCCCTAGCACAAAATTGTGTTTGTAAAGATCATTATTTTTCTGCTCCGCAATTGCATTCTTGGGATGCTTAAAAACTCGACTAGAATATTATAACAGGGATGCAGTTGTGAAGTGTCTCACATTACACACACACACACACACACGCTAAATGTAAGGAAAGCAGTGAGATAAAACAGACCTTTACAGATAGGCAGTACATGACTCTGGTTGTCATCTTAACAATATCTCAACAATTTACTTCCTGTTAGATGAGGCAGAAATCATTTCCTGGTGTCATTCCAGCCAGCCAAGACCATTGGTCTGATGTCGCCTGGCAACACAATTCTGTTCCAGGAAGTAATAAACTCTGTCTTAAACTCTGGGGAAATTAAAATTGTTTAGGGACTTAAGGTACACTGTAAACGTCACATACTGTAAATGAAATTTTACATTTACAGTAAAGTGTATCGACAGATTACATACTTAATTGATAGCTTGGGTTAATTTAAACATCCCTCAAACAGTTCATGTCAAACAGGGGAGGTCAAATATGTATATTTCTGTGTATTTTAAACAACTATTTCAAAATGTGACAATAAATCAAAGTGTTATTCTCAATTTTAAGACATTAAAATGTTTTAAGAGAATAAGTTCTAAGCCCAAAGTGTTGACGGTGAGTCTTATAATGACATGAAATTGATTGAGAAAATTTGCAAATCTATTGATCATTTATGACGCTGTAAACTGTAATAGTTTTCGATATTTTACTCTCTCATAAATTACTTAAACAATGTATTATTAAAATTGTCATAGATTGTTTTTTCAATGACTTATTGGCTGTTTTCGGACTAACTGGTTGTATGTGATGGTTTTCGCACCTTGGATTGGATTCCTTATTGCTGATCATTTCCGAAACAATCCATCAGTGTATAGATGGTTCAAGTTAAGTGTATTCCAGTGTACTGTACTGTGACCTCAATGAGTCAACTTAAAACAAGTTAATTATCCAAGTTATGTTAGCATCATGTGTTGATGCAGTTAGCAGAGACTGTTTAAGACCCTCACTGACGAGATTTGACTCTCTGACAGCAACCTTTTGTAATGCAGAAACAACCAAACACATCTTAAGTGGTTGCTTCTTGTCCTGCAGGTTTGATTGTTTAAAATGTTTAGGTGGCGGAACATGTCGGGAACAGTCCCTTCCACCAAACAGTCCCTGCTAGTTACTACAAAGCCTCCTGAGGGTCATTCAGTAGAAGAAATATTGATTTGGAAATCTATGCAGAGTAATTACTAAACTGAGTAAGCAGATTAATAAACCAAGGGGTCTTGTTGTCTTGGTGCACGGATTAAAGTGTAAGGGTAAAAAAATATTTGGAGAAGCACTTAAGATGTGTTCACAGCAAGAAATAAGACTCCGATCTTCAGAATTATAGATTCGGGGGTTAGACAGTTGTGAAGCTATGTAATTGCTTTCACATAGTTCCTGTGCTTTCATTTACTTGTACAACAACTAAATTCGGCCAGATTCATTCTGTAAATCTTCCCCTCAACCTTTTGCTCAATTTATCAATCTGTGCACACGGTTTCCACCATGTTTTGACCCCCAACATGCTCCATAAGCAACTAATACACCTAAATGACCATTATTGTCTGTTATAAACTCTCTATCAAGATGATTTTAATGGAAATTAACTGAAATCTATGGAAGCCAATTGAAACGTATTCCACATAAGAATTCTAATGTACACATACTGTATGTGTGTGTGATTTGAGTCAAAATTAAAATGCAATAATAATCCAATCAGCATTTTTAACATACCTGTATTGGCGTTCTGTTGCCATATTAAATGAAATCTTTCAAAGTTGTACCCCGCTCTAGAGTGGACAGTATTTCAATTTCAAAATTAAAATGCAATATTAACAACGGAGCCATATTTTCCATTTGTGCAAGCATTATTTAAATCACACTTACAAATTAAAAAAATTATAATGCTATTGTGTTCAAGTTTGTATTGTCGTTTTAATAAAGTCCCCAGTGGGCTTCCATATGACCAATTGAAATCAATCAAAAACTGTTGGGAATAAAATAGGGCTGGGCGATATGGACCAAAAGTCATATCCCGATATATTTTGGCTGAATATCGATATACGATATATATCCCGATATTTTTTCCGCAAAGTGAGAGCAAATGTTCAGTCAAAGTCAAAGCCAAATATGACATGTCACAAGTAGTTTCATAGAAACTGGCTATTTCAGTGAACAGTTGCAAAATCAAATGAATAAATAATAAACAGGTTTCTTCACCTGGTTCAATGCTCAGCTGTTCAAATAACAATAAAATGTAAACATAAATACTGTATAACAGGAGTACCTTTTATGAAATCAAAGCTCCATAAGGTTTGTTTTAGTTTTTTTTCCAACGTTTTAAATTGTTAAATTTTTCTTGTACACATTTTCAGCGCTTATTTCTACGTCCCATATTTTCTAATATAGGGCTGGGCGATATAGAGAAAATCAGATATCATGATATTCTTGACCAAATACCTCGATATCGATATTGCGGCGATATATTCTAGAGTTGACACTTGGTGCTCTCGCAAAATATCTTCACACTTAGATTTTAGATAAATAATCATTAATAATAAAACAGCTAGAACAGTCTGGTAAGTTCAGAAAAGTACATCACTTCACTGTAATGCAGCCTTTAAAACCAGGAAAAGACACTTATGTCATATCACGATATTACGATATCCAAAATCTAAGACGATATCTAGTCTCATATCACGATATTGATATATTATCGATATATCGCCCAGCCCTAGAATAAAAATAATAATAAAAAAAAAGGTCCTAAAAAGTACTTCTGTTCTGGTTGGCCACAGGATTCCATACTTTGAGACGAGTGCAGCGACAGGAGCGGAGGTTGACAAGGCGGTCCTAACGCTGTTGGACCTGGTCATGAAGAGGATGGAGCAGTGCGTCGACAAACCGCCCGCTGAGCCAGCCAATGGGAACGGGGCCACAAAGCTCGCTGATGCGCAGCCCAATGAGAAGAAATGTGCATGCTAGATGAAGAAGGCAACGACCAGTCAGCGCTCCTCTGTCCGTCTGTCCTTTCTACTCGCAACATTCCCTCCTTCTTTTACCTTCGTCCGTCATCTTTTGATTGCATGTGTCTTCATCTTCTCCTGTTCACTTTCTTCTCTTTAAAACTAACCTTTGACCATCTTCTGCTACTCTTTTATTTCTCCTTCTTTCTCCTCCCAAAGTGTCTGCCAGAAGGCAATGAAACAACCCTGTCCCCCTCTAGTGGATATTCGAGGTAATACAGTCTCAGCCTGTCTGCCTTTGAGCTCTGTTTGGAAATGAAAACAGGAGGGTACAGTTTCATCACTGTCAGACACATAATGTGCCTCGTTTAAAACATGCAGCCTGGGAATTAAGCCCTGCACACTTCCAATTAGTCTGCTCGCAAGTGGTTTGAATGACTTAAATGGATCTACACAGGCAAAAGGAGGAAGGAGATTTAAAACTTTTAATTTGAACTCCTTAAGTTCATCACTTCTAACAGGGGAAAAATATTGCCTCCTGTTTAGTCTGTCACTTAATGATGACAGCCTGATCCGGACCGTTAAGAGTTTAACAGCTGTGTGCCTGTGTACATAAAATCATGGTCCTCTCCTTACACTTTTCCTCCTGGACCAGGGTGAGCAACTGTGACCAATTTATTTTAATTTTTTTTGCCCCCTAGTTTCACACTGTTTTCAATGCTGTACCTGTATTAGCCATGTATTGTAATTTTTCAGTGTTTCAAGACGTTTTTGTCTCATTCACAGATGCAAGACGTTTGCTAAAAATGCACCACGTTGTATTTAATGTACAGAAGTTGGCCACGGTGCCATGGTGGAGGTCTTAGACACCTGAGTGAAAGCTAAGCTAATGGCCACTTGTTAGTTTATATGGCTAACTTTAGGATATGTAATGACAGCTCAGTCTACAATGAGCTGTGCAGATAATTATTGGGCCTATATCAAACTTTATATTAGTAACAGTAAATACCCGACATAGAGATACCCACGACACAAAGCGGAGGAGATTCTACGTTATTTTTCATAACCGAACTGGTCAGAGTAGTTTTCTGCTAATTTCCAGTTGCTAGTGATTATTATGTAAAGCAGTATTACATATATTCATATTTTGGATCAACATCTTTGATGAATTGAATATTTTTGTTGGCACTAATTCAAAAAACAACCTTGGAAGAAATGTTGATATGACAGACTCAACTAACAGGCTTCCTGTTCGCACATCTGATTAGCAGCTTATGTAGCTAGCTAGCCACAAACTGGCTAACGTAGGTTTATCAGTGTTAGCAGTGGCTACAAGTGTCATGCTAGTATTAACAGATATAATATTTTTGTATAATTCTTGCCACACAACCAACATCTTGTTATACAGACTAGCCTACTAACTAGGTTGTTGCCGTTGAGCTGTTGCTTTCTGTGCCAATATTTGAAGTGTTCTCGATATTTCCCCTTTCTATCTGACTTTTGATACCAAAACAACAAGTTAAGCTAACGCAACCTACCCTGCAGTGCTTTTCTTTGTCCATTCTTACAGAACTGACTGCCATATGATTTATTAGAAATAGCATTGTTTGAATATTTTTACATTACATTAATAACATTGGATATTTTGCTTAGTATATAGGCTACTTTTCTGTTTCCTAGCCCCACTACCAACTGTTTTTAAAACTTTAAAAAAACTTAGAGACACACTAAGCTATCAGCTATCTCTCTGTTAGCAGGCCGTTTGGTTATACTTTTCTGTTGCACAGCTAACTCACCATTAGATCTCCATGATGGTGCCAGACAGACTTGCAGATAGCATACCATTCATATTGTAGGACGATTTATGGGTACAGCATGGCACAGGTGAAGTAGAGAAAAAAAGCCTCCATATCTATCCATCATTAATAGACTGTCCTAGACAAGGATAGACTTGCTTGTTCCAAACTGATCTACTGCCTTGGCTTTTTCAAGCGTTATTCCACTGTGACGGAACATACTTTAATCTCTGTGGGAGTTTGAGATAAGTCGGCTAAAAATATCAGCTGCTCTGGGGATTCAAAGTCACCTTAAGATAGTGGCTATTTTACAGATGGAACAAATATGGCATGTAAGTCAGTATAGTATATGCAGTAATAAAAAGTGAAATGACCTTATGAGTGGAGAGGATAATTTAATCTAATCAGCGTCATTATCATGAGAATAGACCTTTTCTGAAAATGGAAAAAAACGGCAAATGTCAGTTGGGTGAGTCAGCTTTTCAGGGGAGCTGATTTTTCATGTTGGTCTCTCATCTCTTTATAACAGAAAATGAGACAAAGTGAAATATCGCTTTAAGGCCCCATACATGACCAATGTTGTTAGAATTTAAAGTGACCAGTTATTTATATTAAAATAAATGGAAAACATATTATTATTTCTGTTGTCATATTTTTTTTCTATCCTTTACATCTCACACTTCTTTCTTTCTTTTTTATTTTCATGTCCGTCAAGATAAAATAATCTCAACTGCATTTAAATTAGTTTTTTCATTGCTATATTGCTCTTAAGCTCGGTTGTCAAATGAACCTACAAATTACAAATTCATCATCAAATTGTGTGTCTAACATGAAGAAAATACACTATTATAAACTATAAGAAGTATAGTGGAAGTTATTTCAGACAATTTGTCTTTGCTCTGAACTGACTTTTTTTGGATCAACCCTTGAAGTTACTGTGGACCAACCTTTTGTTGCTTAACACTATATTGTTTTCTTCATTGCATACCAGACCATAGAGCAGTTGCTGTGCAGAGAACCTTATGAAATCACAGCATATTTAAACTAAATTCCACTGAGTTTAGTTTAAAAGTCTGCATGTTTTGTACCATGACGCAATGCTTGACCAAAGCAAAAAAACATCCGTCTTTAGAAGCCATTTAAATGTAAAATTAACAAAGAAATAAATCAGCTTGGAGTCCAAGATGATCTCTTGTCAGTGCAACTCAACAGTGTTCCTTATATAAACACCATATATAAACACCTTAATCTGCCTTACTTCATGAATAATCTTGAGCCAAGTTGAGTTGCACCAGAAACAAGGGAAATTATCTTTTTGCTTGCCACCTGCTGGCAACTAAATCCTTATTTTGTCCTTCAGTGAGCCAAAGGGACTTTTTACATAGGCAGTCCCAGCTCACAGCTGCATGATAGTAGTATTACTGCAGGTTGGTTTTTTAAAGTGTACTGAAACCAGGGGCTGCCAAATGGGTCAGCAGTATTGTACACTGTAAGTGTGGCGTATTAATGGGAAACACTACTGTGGTCATGTTAAAGATATACATCAACATTTGATTATTTAATTACTTTTTTATCAGTAACGTGCTCGCTGCATCCATAAAAACAAAAATCCTATATAAAAGCGTCCTAGCGCTTTGGCTTCACCTTATTGCCACCTATATTTAAACTACCAGTGTGCCAAATTAAAAAAAGGAAACGCAGACAAACCCAAACCTCATTCTGCTGTTCAATCATAGAAACAATGCCTTCACAAATAGAGAAATGTGTTTTTATTTTGTGTTGGTTTATTTTGTTTGGAAGCTAAACCAGTTGCGTGCCAACAGCTGATCTCTGTGCCATATTAAACACTCACAGCTGTTTGATTTTAGTTTATCAAAATATGAATTTGCAACCTATAAAGATAAAAGGAGCGGGCTCACATTGTAACATTCTCTCCCAGTTACTCAGCAGCATAATTGCTTTAAAGTTCCCAAAAAAAAACTATTACTATAGCTTTTGTTGGTCTAAAGTCATGTTATAATGTACAGGTTACATATTTACCACTTACAGAAGCAGCTTAGTAAAATATGAGTGCTTCTGATGAGTGTAATTTCAGTGTTCACTCTCCTTTTAGCTCTGATTTGGTCACCACCACCTCTTGAGAAAAGGTTATGGCTCTTTAGCTGCTAAATGTTCCACCAATGCCACCAGCTAGTTGCTATCTTTGTCTGTTTGCTGCTCGACAGATAGGGTACAGTGCTTGTTTGCTAAAAACAGGAGCCTGCTGCTGCTGGAAAGGGGATTGATGAGACTGAACAATACACTAAATGTTCCGTAAAACCATAACGATGAGCTAAAAGAGGCTAAAAAGCTCTGTATCATGCAGCATCATTCTTACTATGGTCACTAAGTGTCACCTTTCACATTACACAATCCATTGTTGCTAAAAAAATGTTGATTAGTGCAGCTCTAAAATGTGCCATACATGTTATGTAAAGTCTTACCACGTGTTGATTTCATTAAAACCACTAATCAGGTGTGTAACTTTTTCTGTTTTCCATGTTTTTGGTCAAAGTTCAGTGAAACAGTTGAAATATAAAAGAAAGGACTCGTCTATAAATGTAATGCAGCCTTTTTGATCAAGATGACTGGTAACTAAGTAATTCATACATTTTAATGAATTTATTTAGAAAACGAACCAACACAACACACTAAAATGTATCCTTGACATTTAACTGGACCCTCAAATCAACTAAAGCAAGGTAGGGGCGGCAACTAAGGATTATGTTCATTATCGACTAATCTGCCGATTATTTTCTCGATTAATCGTAAAAATATAAAATGTCAAAATATAGTGACAAAAATGTCCATCCTAATTTCTCAAAGTCTAAGGTTATTTCTTTAAATGTCTTCTCTTGTCCAAAACCCAAAGAAATGAAGTTTAATATGATATAAAACAGAAATGGGTGAGAAATCTACATATTTGAGAGGCCATTTTCTGCCATTTTTGCAAGAAAAATTACTTTAATGATTAATCGATGGTCAAAATATGTGGCGATTATTTTTCTGTCAATCGACTAATCCATTAGTTGGCTAATCATTGCAGCTCTAAAGCAAGGACACAAAATGAAAAAGAGACTTTGGCTGTATTCAAAACCGCATACTACCGACCAACTGCATACTGTTCTACGTTAGTAAAACTTAATTAGATTTATTGGTAACACTTTACTTGAAGGTATCTACATAAGAGTGACATGACACTGTCATGAACACATGACACAGTCATGACACATGAACCCTAACTCTAATCCTAACCCGTTTTAACCCTAACCTAACCATAACTTATGACAAAAACCGAATGGCACTAAGTAAAAGAAGCGTTATGTCATAAACGTTTCTGACTTGTTTATAATGTTTATGACACATTCATGACAGTGTCATGTCACTCTTATGTAGATACCTTCAAGTAAAGTGTAACCGATTTATTTAACAATATGCTGGGCCAGTCTGATGCATACTGATGATTTTTTCCAAATCATTATTATGGGTATTTTTCATATACTGTAGATTTTGCTTTTGTTTGCGTACTGCATACTACATGCAACATATTGGCCAAATCACTAGCTACATACTACTTAGTAGGCGTTTGGAATACAGCCTTTCATTTTCAGTGCTCCTCAGCTGTAGATGGACAACCATTTATTTTCCTTACCATCTTTAACCACAGCCTTTTATTGTGACAATCTTCTGAACCAATTTGTCAGCTTTCATATGAGCCTTCCTTTGTATATTGCTCATTATATTTTCTCCAGTTTTAATATTTTGTGTACATTTTTCTTCTCTGTCAATCATGTTTTTCTTGCATTATCTCCTCCATAAGTCTTGAATGTTTTTTTTAATTCACGTTGAAAGTTTGCACTGTTTTAAGAGTCATGTTGTGCCTGTTATTAACTCTTCTGTCTGATCCTCTGTAAAGTTTGTGGGCTACTGAATATTTTTCATGCGTTATTGATTAGAGATTACAAAGCAGAGGCAAAAAGAGACCAGAAGTCATGATGTTTTTTTTGTGCCCTATATATCAAAACAACTAATCAATCCGAGTACCTCTAAGAGTTTTTATTTTTGGAAATCCTCTGTGTGTGAATTCTCTTTGATGCCTGCAGTCTGTACACGTTTCTTCAGTTTTCACTGCGTGTATCAATGCCTGTCTGTTTGTTGGGTTTGTTGCACTGTCAGCATGTTTGACACAATGAGAATGAAATGACCTGTGATGCGTTTTAATGTTTCTGATGTCAGAGCTGCAAATAAATCTCTTTTTGTTTTATGCTGTGTTTTTCTTTTTATCGAGAAGAGTCTGTTTGGTTTGGGTTGGATGCAGATCAGAAAAAGACTTTTCAAATTATTTGATTGTTGAAAAAAAGAGTCTGATTGCGGTAACGCCGTGGTGTTTCTGTGTTGGTTAGAACACTGCAACTTTATCCCTAAACAAAATACTTGCAAAATGCAAAATTGCAAAGCTTTTGTATTTTTATGGAACAGTTTTGCCATGGCAAGGTGGGCCATTTGCACGTTTCACCACAAGAAACTGTTGTAACTTCACTACATTGTCCAATCTGCCCCAAATTTCACATGCTGGATAGGAGTTCACTTTTTTTATAACTTTTTTCCACATGCTATACTATGCCTATTTTCGACATACTATGGCTTTTTTATAACTTTTTTCAACATAATGTCGTTTTATGATATTTTTCGACACTATGCTATGACTTCGTCACTTTACTATGATTTTTAGCCAGACCTTCCTCCACAGCGCTGCAGAGGAGGGTCTGGCTAGTCCACACAGCATTTTGGGATGGGAGAAAAACGTGCTGTGGTTTATTGGCATTTCTTTAAACCAATCACAATTGTCATGGGCAACAGCCACGGCGCCGCTGCAATATAGCCTCAGGAAGGAACTTGTTTTGGTGGAACACGTGTACTTTCAAAAGTTGTTTTAGTCGTGCGACAGAAAACTCAGATTGGACAGATAGTCTAGCTAGCTGTCTGGATTTACCCTGCAGAGATTGTTGCATGTTGGTTAATAAGGGCGCTAAGATCCATGTATTAACATGCTGCAAACTGGTACACGCATAGTGGGAGCCCACAACAGCCCTGACTTTGCTGTTACTTTACATACTATACTATGATTGTTTTCAACATACTATACTATGACTCATTTATCATTTTTTTCGACATACTATACTATGACTCTTTTATCACTTTTTACACATACTATACTGTAACTGTTCTTAACATACTATATTATGACTGTTTTCAACTTACTATACTATGACTTTTTATAACTTTTTTTGACATACTATACTATGACTGTTATCGACTTACTATACTACGACTGTTTTATCACTATTTCCACGTACTATAGTATGACTGTTTTCGACATACTATACTATGACTCATTCATCACTTTTTTTCGACATACTATACTATGACTCTTTTATCACTTTATCCACATACTATACTATGACGGTTTTCGACTTACTATACTACGACTGTTTTACCACTATTTCCACATACTATACTATGACTGTTTTCAACATACTATACTATGACTCATTTATCACTTTTTTCAACATACTATACTATGACCACTGATGGGCAGTAACGCATTAGAAGTAACGCGTTACTGTAATCCTGTAATACTATGACTTTTTATAACTTTTTTCGACATACTATACTATGACTGTTTTCAACATAGTATACTATGACTCTTTTATCACTTTATCCACATGCTATACTATGACTGTTTTCCACAAACTATACTATGACTATTTTATAAATTTTTTCGACATACTATACTGTGACTGTTTTCAACATACTATACTATGACTCTTTTATCACTATTTCCACATACTATACTATGACTGTTCTCAACATACTATACTATGACTTTGTATAACTTTTTTCGACATACTATACTATGACTGTTTGACATACTATAGTATGACTCATTTATCACTTTTTTTCGACATACTATACTATGACTCTTTCATCACTTTTTCCACATACTATACTACGACTGTTTTATCACTATTTCCACATACCATACTATGACTGTTTTTGACACACTATCCTATGACTCATTCATCATTTTTTTCGACATACTATACTATGACTCTTTTATCACTTTTTACACATACTATACTATGACTGTTTTCAACATAGTATACTATGACTGTTTTCGACATACTATAGTATGACTCATTTATCACTTTTTTTTCGACATACTATACTATGACTCTTTTATCACTTTATCCACATACTATACTATGACGGTTTTCAACATACTATACTATGACTGTTTTCGACATACTATAATATGATTCTTTTATCACTATTTCCACATACTATAATATGACTGTTTTCGACATACTATAATATGACTCTTATCACTTTTTCCACTTACTGTACTGTCACAAACCGGCTCATGGCCTGTGGCAAAGAAATGAGGGGACACCAACAACAGGTATAGGCCAATCAAAAAGGTATTTTATTATAAATCAAAACTAGTAACTTTAAACAAAGAAAAAGGAATGAGGTGTGAGAATGTCATAATGTAAGGTGTATGTAAAGTGCATGGATGAGTGAATCTGTATAGGTGTAAATGACTGAGTGGAAACTAAGTAAAACTATAAAGGAACAAACCAAACCAAATCATACCTGGAGGAGCAGAGAGAGAAAACAGAGTGGTTAGCAACAGCTTATATACGCTGAGCCCAGGTGGCTCCAATCACTAACGACCCTCCTCTTTTCTGTAGGAGGAACCTCCCCTGCACTGCAGAGGTGGGGTCGGAACATCCCCCCCTTAAAATGAGGGTCCCACCCTCAGCCCCAAAATTTTGCCAACCCTATTCAAAAAGTTCCCCAAAAAGAGAGGAAAAAACAACTCAAGCCCGGTTCTTAGCAGTCGCCCCGTGGCCATAGTTCTGGTTGCATCCAGGTTGATTCCAGTTCTGGCCCTGGTCTCCACGGCCCCTGCCGCGTCCTCTGTATCCATGGCCACCATACTGCTGCTGCCGGTAGACCTCTTTGGGCTGGGCTCTCTTGATTTCACACTTCCTTCCACAGACATTGTGGTATTTCTTCTCCATAACCTTCTTGACAGAACTCTTTTTCTTATATGTGATAAACACAAATCCCCTCCTCTTTCCTGTCCTTGGATCTTGTGGAAGCTCAATGGTCCCAACCTCTCCAAAGGATCCAAAGTACTCCTGAATGACTTCCTTTGAGGTGTCCGGGTTAAGGCCTCCCACAAAGATTTTCTTGACTGGATCCTTCTTCATGGCCATGGCTTTCTTTGGGTCGATCACTCTGCCATCAAGCCTGTGCTCCTTCTGTTCCAGAACCTTTTCTGCACTGGCTGCATCTTTCTAGATGCAGATCTTTCTTCTTTACCATCATATCTAGAAGAGCTCCTAATACCCTATTGTCCCACTAGATCACTGCGCTCCCAGAATGCAGAGTTACTGGTGGTACCTAGAGTCTCTAAAAGTAGAATGGGAGCCAGAGCCTTCAGTTATCAGGCTCCTCTCCTATGGAACCAGCTCCCGATCTGGGTTCGGGGGGCAGAAACTGTAATCGCTTTCAAGAATGAACTTGAAACTCTTCTATTTGATAAAGCTTATAGTTAGGGAGTGAGGAGTTGCAGTGTTCACCTAACTGGCCCAACTGCTTCTCTTCATAATTGTTAGATTAATAATACATAACAAAGTAGAGGGAGGCAGGCCAGCCAAGCCCGATCCGGCAGGGGGAGAGTTCTAAGCCCGAAAAAGCTACCTCTCCTTATGACCTGTCTCTCTTAGTTACGCTGTTATAGTTACGCTGTTATAGTTCTAGACTGCCGGGGGACTTCCTTCCTTTGACACACTGAGCTGCTCTCTCCTCTCCCTCTCTATTACTTTTACTATTACTATTTGCGTGTATCCCGTCCCGGAAATGCTAGTTACTAATCCTAGCTTCTGGGGAGTTTCCCCGGAGTCCTTATGTTTTTTCCCCCCAGCGTATTTCCTTGGAGAACGTTGGCACCAAGATCCTGGTTCCAGCTGTCGCCGTGGTCCTGCTGCACTCCTTGCTGAGCTCAACGGTGCCCTGCTGCGTCCTGCTGAACCCTGCAGCTTCCTGCTGAACCCTGCAGCTTCCCGCTACATCCAGTCACTGTTCCATTATTAATGTGACTATTATCGCCACTGTTCATCACACCCCCCAACCGGCCCGTCAGACACCGCCTACCAAGAGCCTGGGTCTGTCCGAGGTTTCTTCCCAAGAGGGAGTTTTTCCTCGCCACTGTCGCACTGCTTGCTCCTGAGGGAATTACTGTAATTGTTGGAATTGTTGGTTGCTTTGTAAATTATAGAGTGTGGTCTAGACCTACTCTATCTGTAAAGTGTCTCGAGATAACCTATGTTATGATTTGATACTATAAATAAAATTGAATTGAATTGAATTGAATCTTTAAAGAAAATGAAGCCAAAGCCCCTTGACCGGCCTGTCTGCTGGTCCATCTTTATGGTGCAATCTGTCACCTCACCAAATGTAGTGAAGTAATCTTTAAGATCCTTCTTGCTCGTTTCCCAGCTGAGACCACCAACAAACATTTTCCCCGCATCCTCCTTGCGTGAGGCAGAGCGGGTAACAGCCCAACCTGGAAAAACCTCAGAAGACACACAGTTGCAATCTGGAGATACCTTCACAGGGAGTACTGAAACTGGCTTCTTAAAGATGTTCATTTTGCCATCTTCCCACACCTTACTACCTGCCAAGTCATTCCCCAAAATCATGTTCACTCCCTCTACTGGCAACTGGGGTCTAACCCCAACAGCTACATCACCCTCTACCAGACCACATTTAAGGATCATGTAAAGGAGAAAAGAATGGAACTAATCCCATGCCACGTATCACAACACAACTGCCAGTATCAGACTCCTCGGAGAACGGCAAAACAGATTCCAAAAGAAAAGAATCTAAAGCTCCAGTGTCTCTTAAGATCTTAATTGGGACATTGTGGTTGCCATCTACCAAAGACACAACACCATCTGAAATAAATGCTGAAAAATCACCTTTGGAAGACTCAAAACCAAACTCAACTATTTGCTGAGAAAACTCACCCTGGTGGTCAGAGGCTGTAACAGGAACTGCCATCACAGCAGGTTTAGCTTGACCTAACTTTTTCAAATGAAGTAGAGGACAATCTTCCTTCCAATGTCCTTCAACTAAACAGTAGTGACAGGTATTAACCTTAAACAGTGCTGTAGGTCCCCCAGAACCAAACTTCTGCTGAGGCCTTCGAAACAAAGCTCCAGACAAAGATGACCTACTAGTCCCAGGAGTAAAGTTATCTTTATAGTACATGTCACTGTTTGACTCAAAATGGCTTTTATGTGTCAACCTGTACTCATCTGCAAGAACTGCTGCATCACTCGGAGACTTAACTTTACGTTCATTAATGTATGTAGCAACCTGGTCAGACACAGAATCTTTGAACTGTTCTAACACAATCAAGTTAGACAGACCCTCAAACGTACCAACTTCAGAAGCAGTGCACCAACGATTAAATGCAGAAGTCAAATCTTGAACAAACTCAGAATAGGTTTGTGAATCTAGCTTTTCCCTATAACGAAAGCGTTGACGATATGCCTCCGGCACAAGCTCGTAGACCTTCAGAACTGCTGATTTAACTTTAGCAAAAACTTTACTATCAGCTACACTCAGTGCTGAAAAAGCCTCAAGTGCTTTCCCTGTCAGTGCACATTGCAACAACATAGTCATGTCCAAATTTGACCAAGCCCTAGCTCCCGCAATACGCTCAAATAAAGTAAAGTATGTATCTGGATCTGACTCATCAAATTTAGGCGACAAACAAAGATTCTGTGACACATCAAACTGTGGTACTCCTTCTGGCCTATTAACATTTTGCAATTGCGCTATTTCCAACTGCAATCGCAACAACTCCCTCTGCTGTTCAAAAGTTAATGAAGGGCTAGACTGAAACCTAACCCCCTCACTACTCACAGACTGACCCCAAAGAACACCTTCCTCTCTAAGACCCTGCTTTAATCTAGCCTTAATGGTCTCTTTAAGTTTTTTATCAGCAATCTCAATCTGATAATGGTCAGCAATTTCAATTAACTGCTCCTTAGTACACAACTCTAAAGCTAACTCTGAAGGAGCCTGAACAAAACTACTCAAAATGGAAGACATTTTCCTCAACCAATATAACTATTACAAATGCTGAGAAAAAAAAATACACAACTCACCCGCTGCCAGTCTGGGTTTAAGGACAGGAGCCACACTCCACTATCCTCCAAAACAACTATCTAACTAGCCCCTGGTCTTCGTGCAGTCACATGTGGTGGGATTTTATGCACACAAAACCAGCGGAGAGGAAAAGACAACCAGAACCTGGTGGCCCGTCCCGCATCCCTGGAGGTGCTCCCGAGCCGATGTAGGGAAAAGGAAAAGGGAAGCTCTACCCACGTTCACTGCCACCTAAAACAAAAACACCACGAGCCTCCTATGGACACTCGCTGATAAGCCTAAACAGGAGAGGACTCCCACCTAAACAAAAACCCAGAACAGGCCCAAAGTGAATTGCTAACCAATTTAGCTATAAAGCTAACTGAATAAGAGGAACACATGGCTCTCAATGCTCGCTCCAATAATATTGGCCATACCAAAGCATCCCCTCAAACAAAAGTTTGGCAATCTAAGCAAAACTAACAAAACTACTAACCCAAATAAACTACAAAACAAGCCAAACTACAAGTAAACAAAACAAATCAATAAGGCAAAACCAGTTCACACAAAACTTTAATCAACTATTGAAAATTGTCAAAGTAAACTCAAACACTAAAGCAAGACTAAAGTATAAGTAAATTTAGCTTAAAGACGAGCCCCCACTTGTCACAAACCGGCTCATGGCCTGTGGCAAAGAAATGAGGGGACACCAACAACAGGTATAGGCCAATCAAAAAGGTATATTATTATAAATCAAAACTAGTAACTTTAAACAAAGAAAAAGGAATGAGGTGTGAGAATGTCATAATGTAAGGTATATGTAAAGTGCATGGATGAGTGAATCTGTATAGGTGTAAATGACTGAGTGGAAACTAAGTAAAACTATAAAGGAACAAACCAACCCAAATCATACCTGGAGGAGCAGAGAGAGAAAACAGAGTGGTTAGCAACAGCTTATATACGCTGAGCCCAGGTGGCTCCAATCACTAACGACCCTCCTCTTTTCTGTAGGAGGAACCTCCCCTGCACTGCAGAGGTGGGGTCGGAACAGTACTATGACTGTTTTCAACATACTATACAATGACTGTTCTCAACATGCTATACTATGACTCATTTATCACTTTTTTCAACATACTATACTATGACCACTGATGGGCAGTAACGCGTTAGAAGTAACGCGTTACTGTAATCCGATTACTTTTTTCAAGTAACGAGTAAAGTAAGAAATTACAATTGCAAAAACAGTAATTAGATTACTGTTACTTCCCCGTAAGCAAGCTGCATACTTCGTTAGTTAACCGTGATTTTGTTTCGTGAGACTGTCTCGTGAGTGACAATGACGTATGAGCGCCGCGACGTCAGTGGTAAACACCGACATGTGTAGTGTTGAACAAGAGACAACATGGGGCGCGGGAGAGAGCAGGACCATGCAGCGTTTAATGCTTGGAAATACCGACATTACTTTGAGTTTGACTCGGTTAAAGGTGAAAAAAACATCAGCGTCCGCTGTACACTCTGCGTGGGAAGACAACTTTTATCTACAGCAAAAAATTCCACTTCAAATCAGAGCAAGCACCTAGCAAGCCGGCACAGGAATGTGAAACTCACTGGAAAAATAACCTGAACCCCCAACTGACATGACTGCTTCGGCTACATCCTTCGACTTAGTGCCGCTGAACTGAAGAAGCTCGTCGCTGGCTATATTGTCGAGGACATGCTGCCAATTTCCACTGTTGACTCTGAATCGTTCCGACGCATGTTTTTGAAAAGTAACTCAGTAAAGTAACTAGTACAGTGACGAATTACTTTTGAAAATAAGTAATCAGTAAAGTAACTGGATTACTTTCTTGGAGAAGTAATCAGTAATCAGTAACTAATTACTATTTCCAAGTAACTTGAAGTTTTTGAAATACTATACTATGACTTTTTATAACTTTTTTCAACATACTATACTATGACTGTTTTCAACATACTATACTATGAATCATTTATCACTTTTTTCGACATACTATACTATGACTTATTTATCACTGTTGTCAACACACTATACTATGACTCTTTTATCACTATTTCCACATACTATACTATGACTGTTTTCGACATACTATACTATGACTCTTTTATCACTATTTCCACATACTATACTATGACTGTTTTCGACATACTATACTATGACTGTTTTCGACATACTATACTATGACTGTTTTCGACATACTATACTATGACTCATTCATCACTTTTTTCGACATACTATACTATGACTCATTTATCACTTTTATCAACATACTATACTATGACTCATTTATCACTGTTTTGGACATACTACTATTACTGTTTTCGACTTACTATACTATGACTCTTATCACTTTTTTCGACTTACTATACTATGACTCTTATCACTTTTTTCGACATACTATACTATGACTATTTCATCACTTTTTTCGACATTCTATAATATGATTCTTTTATCACTTTTTACACATACTATACTATGACTGTTTTTGACATACTATACTGTGACTGTTTTCGACACACTATACTATGAATAATTTATCACTTTTTTCGACATACTATACTATGACTCATTTATCACCTTTTTCGACATACTATACCAGGGGTGGCGAACCTGTGGCTCTTGTGTCGTATGCGGCTCTTTGCCTGCTCCTTTGAGGCTCTTACTGTGTGGCTGGGGGCTGTGTTATTGGTGGAATTTTTTTTTACTTTTTGAAACATTTCAGATAATTTAAAAATATAGAGCATTTGAATGCATCTGCCAATTATTTTAAAATAAAAAATAATGCAGCAGAGTTTTTTTATGGACAGATTCTGCAAACTGAGGAAAAAAAGCAGCCACAGATTACCTTCCTCATTAACCCTTTCACTGCTGAATCAGATTGTTTGAAAGCCCCTCTAGTGACAAACAAGGGAAAGAGTGGCCACAACCGAGTACAACCAGACCTAAAAGGATTGTGGATAACAAAGACTGTCAGGTTTCCCACTGAGTCAATCTAAGTAAGAAAAAACTTCTATGTATTATGATTTTCATTGGATCTGGAAGTCACTGTTGCTGTTGCAATGTGGACATGCATGTGTTGTGTGGCTTTTTGCTATGGTATGTGTTTTTTTTGTGGCTCTTTATGCTGAACTGGTTGGCCACCCCTGTACTATACTATGACTGTTTTCAACATACTATACTATGACTGTTTTCAACATACTATACTATGACTCATTTATCACTGTTTTCGACAAACTATACTATGACTGTTTTTGACTTAACATACTAGGACTCTTATCACTATTTCCACTTACTATACTATGACTGTTTTCAACATACTATACAATGACTGTTATCGACTTACGACTGTTTTATCACTATTTCCACATACTATACTATGACTCTTTTATCACTTTTTTTCGACATACTATACTATGACTCATTTATCACTTTTTTCGACATACTGTACTATGACTGTTTTCAAAATACTATACAATGACTGTTTACGACATACTATACTATGACTCATTCATCACTTTTTTCGACATACTGTACTATGACTGTTTTCAACATACTATACTATGACTGTTTTCGACATACTATACTATGACTCATTTATCACTTTTTTCGACATACTATACTATGACTGTTTTATCACTTTTTTCCACATACTATACTATGACTGTTTTCAACATACTATACTATGACTGTTTTCAACATACTATACTATGACTGTTTTCGACTTACTATACTATGACTTTTTATAACTTTTTTCGACATACTATACTATGACTCTTTTATCACTATTTCCACATACTATACTATGACTGTTTTCGACATACTATACTATGACTCATTTATCACTTTTTTCGACATACTATACTATGACTGTTTTCAACATACTATACTATGACTCATTTATCACTTTTTTCGACATACTATACTATGACTCATTTATCACTGTTTTCGACATACTATACTATGACTCTTTTATCACTATTTTTCCACATACTATACTATGACTGTTTTCGACATACTATACTATGACTCTTTTATCACTTTTTTCGACATACTATACTATGACTGTTTTTCGACATACTATACTATGACTGTTTTCGACATACTATACTATGACTGTTTTCGACATACTATACTATGACTCATTCATCACTTTTTTCGACATACTATACTATGACTCATTTATCACTTTTATCAACATACTATACTATGACTCATTTATCACTGTTTTGGACATACTTCTATTACTGTTTTCGACTTACTATACTATGACTCTTATCACTTTTTTCGACATACTATACTATGACTATTTCATCACTTTTTTCGACATTCTATAATATGATTCTTTTATCACTTTTTACACATACTATACTATGACTGTTTTTGACATACTATACTGTGACTGTTTTCGACACACTATACTATGAATAATTTATCACTTTTTTCGACATACTATACTATGACTCATTTATCACCTTTTTTCGACATACTATACCAGGGGTGGCGAACCTGTGGCTCTTGTGTCGTATGCGGCTCTTTGCCTGCTCCTTTGAGGCTCTTACTGTGTGGCTGGGGGGCTGTGTTATTGGTGGAATTTTTTTTACTTTTTGAAACATTTCAGATAAGTTTAAAAAATATAGAGCATTTGAATGCATCTGCCAATTATTTTAAAATAAAAAATAATGCAGCAGAGTTTTTTTATGGACAGATTCTGCAAACTGAGGAAAAAAAGCAGCCACAGATTACCTTCCTCATTAACCCTTTCACTGCTGAATCAGATTGTTTGAAAGCCCCTCTAGTGACAAACAAGGGAAAGAGTGGCCACAACCGAGTACAACCAGACCTAAAAAGGATTGTGGATAACAAAGACTGTCAGGTTTCCCACTGAGTCAATCTAAGTAAGAAAAAACTTCTATGTATTATGATTTTCATTGGATCTGGAAGTCACTGTTGCTGTTGCAATGTGGACATGCATGTGTTGTGTGGCTTTTTGCTATGGTATGTGTTTTTTTTGTGGCTCTTTATGCTGAACTGGTTGGCCACCCCTGTACTATACTATGACTGTTTTCAACATACTATACTATGACTGTTTTCAACATACTATACTATGACTCATTTATCACTGTTTTCGACAAACTATACTATGACTGTTTTTGACTTAACATACTAGGACTCTTATCACTATTTCCACTTACTATACTATGACTGTTTTCAACATACTATACAATGACTGTTATCGACTTACGACTGTTTTATCACTATTTCCACATACTATACTATGACTCTTTTATCACTTTTTTCGACATACTATACTATGACTCATTTATCACCTTTTTCAACATACTATACTATGACTGTTTTCAAAATACTATACAATGACTGTTTTCGACATACTATACTATGACTCATTTATCACTGTTTTGGACATACTATACTATGACTCTTATCACTTTTTTCGACATACTATACTATGACTGTTTTCAACATACTATACTATGACTCATGTATCACTTTTTTCGACATACTATACTATGACTGTTTTATCATTTTTTCCACATACTATACTATGACTGTTCTCAACATACTATACTATGACTGTTTTCAACATACTATACTATGACTGTTCTCAACATACTATACTATGACTGTTTTCGACTTACTATACTATGACTTTTTATAACTTTTTTTGACACACTATACTATGATTCTTTTATCACTATTACCACATACTATACTATGACTGTTTTTGAAATACTATAGTATGACTCATTTATTACTTTTTTAGACATACTATACTATAACTGTTTTCAACATACTATACTATGACTGTTTTCGACTTACTATACTATGACTTTTTATAACTTTTTTCGACATAGTATACTTTGACCCTTATCACTTTTTTCCACATACTATACTATGACTGTTTTGGACATACTATACCATCCATCTTCCATCCATCTTCGTCCGCTTATCCGGTGTCGGGTTGCGGGGGGAGCAGCTCCAGCAGGGGACCCCAAACTTCCCTTTCCCGAGCAACATTAACCAGCTCCGACTGGGGGATCCCGAGGCGTTCCCAGGCCAGGTTGAAGATATAATCCCTCCACCTAGTCCTGGGTCTTCCCCGAGGCCTCCTCCCAGCTGGACGTGCCTGGAACACCTCCCTAGGGAGGCGCCCAGGGGGCATCCTTACCAGATGCCTGAACCACCTCAACTGGCTCCTTTCGACGCAAAGGAGCAGCGGCTCTACTCCGAGCTCCTCACGGATGACTGAGCTTCTCACCCTATCTCTAAGGGTGACGCCAGCCACCCTCCTGAGGAAACCCATTTCGGCCGCTTGTACCCTGGATCTCGTTCTTTCGGTCATGACCCAGCCTTCATGACCATAGGTGAGGGTAGGAACGAAAACTGACCGGTAGATCGAGAGCTTTGCCTTCTGGCTCAGCTCTCTTTTCGTCACAACGGTGCGATAGATGGAATGTAATACCGCACCCGCTGCGCCGATTCTCCGACCAATCTCCCGCTCCATTGTCCCCTCACTCGCGAACAAAACCCCAAGGTACTTGAACTCCTTCACTTGGGGTAAGGACTCATTCCCTACCTAGAGAAGGCATTCCATCGGTTTCCTGCTGAGAACCATGGCCTCCGATTTAGTTCGGCTGCGAACTGATCCAGTGAGTACTGAAGGTCACAGGCCGATGATGCCATCAGGACCACATCATCTGCAAAGAGCAGCGATGAGATCCCCAGCCCACCGAACTGCAACCCCTCCCCATCCCGACTACGCCTCGATATCCTGTCCATAAATATTACAAACAGGATTGGTGACAAAGCGCAGCCCTGGCGGAGGCCAACCCTCACCTGAAACGAGTCCGACTTACTGCCGAGAACCCGGACACAGCTCTCACTTTGGTCGTACAGAGATTGGATGGCCCTGAGTAGAGACCCCCTCACCCCATACTCCCGCAGCACCTCCCACAGTATCTCCCGGGGGACCCGGTCATACGCCTTCTCCAAATCCACAAAACACGGCTGCAACTGCCTCCGGAGTCCTCTGGGATAACATATCCCGGAAAGACTCCTTCTTCAGTCGGACGGCTTCCCTGACCACCGGTGTCCACCATGGTGTTCGTGGGTTACCGCCCCTTGAGGCACCTAAGACCCTAAGACCACAGCTCCTCGCCGCAGCTTCAGCAATGGAAACTTTGAACATTGTCCACTCGGGTTCAATGCCCCCAGCCTCCACAGGGATGCACGAAAAGCTCCGCCGGAGGTGCGAGTTGAAAGTCTGTTGGACAGGGGCCTCCTCTAGACGTTCCCAATTTACCCGCACTACACGTTTGGGCTTACCAGGTCTGTCCAGAGTCTTCCCCCACCCCCTGACCCAACTCACCACCAGATGGTGATCGGTTGACAGCACTGCCCCTCTCTTCACCCGAGTGTCCAAAACATACGGCCTCAGATCAGATGAAACGATGATAAAATCGATCATTGACCTTCGGCCTAGGGTGCTCTGGTACCAGGTACACTTATGAGCATCCCTATGTTCGAACATGGTGTTCGTTATAGACAATCCATGACTAGCACAGAAGTCCAACAACAAACAACCACTCTGGTTTAGATCAGGGAGGCCGTTCCTCCCAATCACGCCTCTCAGGTGTCTCCATCATTGCCCACGTGCGCGTTGAAGTCCCCCCAGCAGAACAATGGAGTCCCCCCACTGGCGCCCCATGCAGGACTCCACTCAAGGTCTCCAAGAAGGCCGAATACTCCGAACTCCTGTTTGGTGCATATGCACAAACAACAGTCAGAGTTTTCCCCCCACAACCCGCAGGCGTAGGGAGGCGACCCTCTCGTCCACCGGGGTAAACTCCAACGTAGCGGCGCTCAGCCGGGGGCTTGTTAGTATCCCCACACCCCGCCCGGCGCCGCACACCCTGAGCAACTCCGGAGAAGAAAAGAGTCCAACCCCTATCCAGGAGTACGGTTCCAGAACCGAGACTGTGCGTAGAGGTAAGCCCCACCAGATCTAACCGGTAGCGCTCCACCTCCCGCACCAGTTCCGGCTCCTTCCCCCACAGAGAGGTGACGTTCCACGTCCCCAGAGCCAGCGTCTGCTGCCCGGGTCTGGTCCGTCGAGGCCCCTGACCTTCACTGCCCCCCATGTGGCAGCCCGACCCCAGCGGTTCCTCCCACAGGTGGTGGGCCCATGGGCTGGAGAGATGGGAGCCACGTAGCTTGTTCAGGCTGTGCCCGGCCGGGCTCCGTGGCAAACCCGGCCACCAGGCGCTCGCCGACGAGCCCACCATCTGGGCCTGGCTCCAGACGGGGCCCCGGGCTTCCTCCGGGCAGGGTCACTTCACCTCTTCCTCGATTTTTCTACTCATACTATACTATGACTCATTTATCACTTTTTTCGACATACTATACTTTGACTCTTTTATCACTTTATCCACAAACTATAACTCTTATCACTTTTTCCACATACTACTATGACTGTTTTCAACTTTTTTTGACAAAGTATACTATGACTTTTTTCAACATACTATACTATGACTATTTTCGACATACTATACTATGACTCATTTCTCACTTTATTCACATACTATACTATGACTGTTTTCAACACACTATACTATGAATCATTTATCACTTTTTTTGACATACTATACTTTGATTCTTCTATCACTATTTGTCTATATACTATTTCCACATACTATACTGACAGTTTTCGACTTACTATACTATGACTTTTTATAACTTTTTTCGACATACTATACTATGACTCATTTATCGCTGTTTTCGACATGCCGTACTATTACTCTTTTATCACTATTTAGACATACTATACTATGACTCATTTATCACGTTTTTTGACACACTATACTATGATGCTTTCATCACTATTTCCACATACTATACTATGACTGTTTCGACTTAAGATACTATGACTTTTTATAACTTTTTTCGACATACTATACTATGACTGTTTTCGACATACTATATTATGACTATTTTATCACTTTTTTCGACATTCTATACTACGACTCTTTCATCACTTTTTCCACGTACTATACTATGACTGTATTCCACATACTATAGTATGACTCATTTATCCCTTTTTTGGACATACTATACTATGAATCATTTATCACTTTTTTCGACATAATATACTATGACTCATTTAACACTTTTCAACAAACTATACTATGACTGTTTTAGACTTACTATACTATGACTTTTTAGAACTTTTTCGACATACTATACTATGACTCTTATCACTTTTTCCACATACTATTCTATGACTGTTTTCAACATACTTTACTATGACTGTTTTCGACTTACTATACTAGACTGTCCAGTTTATATAATATAACAACGTTGAATAAAACATATCATATATGTCGTTTTGGGAGTCGCTGGCAATCAGCCTAGTGTGTTGTCTAGGTATGAGGACATGTTGAACTTAAAGGGCCACACCAGTGTGTTTGCAAGTTTTCAATCCTTAATTACAAATAATTTGGCAAACCCCCAAGATGTCATACAGTTTTTCTACTGTTTAAGGCAGCCATTTATTTCCATTTATGATCATAAAAAGTAGTGGACACTTGAGAAAAGCTAAAACACAATAGCATCTTTGCAAAATGAGTATTGTGATGTTAATGTATTTATAGTAAACTGGCTAAAACATGCAAAACCACTTGTATGTTCCTTTAATGAGTATCAGTCCAAGTTTTCTCGCACAATGCCTTATTTGTGATTTTTTTGCAATTGCTCGAATGATTTTACACAATCGTCTGAAAAAAAGTATGTGATGGTTTTTCATCTACATTTAGAGAATAGGCAAAATAAGTATATCTTTAACAGCTGTGCCAGATATTCATGTTTGTATAACAGATTTTTCCTTAAAAAAAACACAAACGATACCCAGAATTTACAGTGGAGAAGAATTTATTTGCATTTTGTACTAAGAAACTTCTCACCAAAAGAGAGACAATGTGAAAAATAAATACAGAGAGAACAGCAGAACCGGTAGAACTTGAAGTTATAAAAATAAGTCAATGAAATCTATTTCTTTTTACATATCTGTAGACACAGTCACTTTTTGTTATGAGAAAGATGAACTCAAAAAACCACTAGTGAAACTGTAGTACACATTCCCAACAGCTAACATATGAAAATGTCATGTGATTTATGTTCCTGTTTCCAAAAAAAAGCAAAATACACCAACAAATGTAAACATAACAGAGAAGTCAAACTGTATCTGAATATTAGCTACATGCATTTGACAGACCTTCTTCAAGCAGGGAACATGCAGAGGACTGTTAGAACAGGACTGGGTTCTATTTACTCCCAACTCAATCAGAAGGGAGAATTTTCCTTCAAATTAAAGTATTGAACTTTTTGGCCATACTCAATATTTGAGAATAATTTCTAATTCTTTTTTACTGATTATTAAAATTTAACAACCCAGCCATGTTTATATTCCATCGGTTTTTTCCCTCAAAAATAAGAGTATACAGAACATTTAACAGAGGATGGTACAGAAAACCACATAGCATATAAACTGTGTTGTTTTCTTTTTTTTTTTGCCTCTTTCTCACTTTGCATTAACACACATCTTTGATCCCAACTGTATTCGTTATTTATTTTACTTCTGAGAGCTAAAACGTCTTAGTGGTTGCACTTTTAAACATTCAAAAACTATTTAAGTAAACATTCTTTAATATTTGTGTTAATTTCGATAAAACACAATTAACAAAGATGCACATTAACGCCATTTGTGAAGTGAGATTTTCTTTTTGGTCTTCTTTACCGACACTTAAAATCTTATCCCTTAAATCTTAACTCATGGACAGATACTGTATGTGACAGGCACAGTAAGTTCCTCAATACAGCAGCAAGCCTCCTAAATACCAGAAACTAAACTCTAAAATCATACATTTCATTCTCTAAAATAGTTTTTTGCCCCACAAGTAATTGGAAAAATACAGAAGATTCAATCAGAAAAATAACAAACACAAAAATATAAATAATCTCTTACTTTTCTAAACTCTTAATTGTTTTTTTTTTGTCAATGTACAATCACATCCAAAGATCCCTCCTCTGCAGTTATGAGTCATTACCGTGTAATATGTCAACAACCAGCGTGAAATATGTTCAAATACTGCAGATGAATGCGTTACACACATGCTAAACCAAACAACCTCTAACATGGGAAATCCCTCCTTATAAAAAGCACTAAAACCAAAGCTCCAGCAAATAAAAACAAACGCTGCAAAATCAGAGAAGTTTGTCAAATTTACCAAGAACCAGCGATTCTTTGAGTGTCTGACTTTCTTTTCTAAAATGTGTGTTGGAGTTAAAAGTATCCGTTCAGACTTTAAGGCCATAGCGCTTTATTGAGCAATTGGAAATTCACACTCCAAAATTTACATCAGGCTGTTTAAACCTCATTTTAACAGCAACTACAAGAACACATAAAAAAAAAACTACAATGCACCTTTATCACGTAACTATAAGTTTATGAATTTAAGTCACCAGTAAATTTTTATTTTATGTCTGTCAGCATCTGTCTGCACCAAACTTCTGAACATTAACTTTCTTTGGCAAACAAGCCGAATATGATTACATGTAATATTCTATGTAGTAGAAAAGAAGAGCGGTGATGTTCAACATGTCAAAAGAGGCATTTGACTTCAGTGTTGGAAGGTGCAACGATGTGTCACACTGACAACGGGCCTGAGTCCACCAGGAGCTTCTCTCTACACTGCTCTTTGGCATTTGTAATTCCTAATTATAGAGAATATATAAGAGAATAAACTGTAGATCAGTATGCCTCATGGATTTGGTAAAATATCATGTTTTTAGTTTAAAATTCAAATCCGTCTGCGAGTGACCCCAAATACTAATAGTGAGGAGCATAGATATAGTTATTTTCAATTTTAAATAAGCTTGTATGTACATTTAAACATTATTAGTCGTTTTTCAGCAATGCAGCCGACCGTTTTGCGATACTGCCTCTAATTTACATCAGACATGATCAGTGTGACATTTAAAAAAAGAAAAATACGGAGGAATAAAGTTTACGGTTACTGTCCACTGACAAGATGGATCAATGGCTCTCCTGCTATCTCAGCATGAGCAGCACCGTTCTTTCCATTGAGATGGCATCAGAAACAATGAGTGAGAAAGCTATTTGTAAAAACTACCATAAGTCTGCCTTACCTTCAAACATTTGTTCAGACAAGTAATCAATTGTAATATGTTACATTACTTTATTAAAGTAATTTAAATAGTAACGGTACCTATTACCAGACCCAAACGGAATCTGCTTCTTTTTTTATTTTTTATTTTTTTTTACAGTTTTCAGCGGTGATTCAAAATGAAAATCTGCAGAATTTAGCAGACTGTTTTTCTGCAGGAGGTGCAGATGTGTTAACATTCTGAGCTGTATTTATATCTTTTTAAAAATGTGTAATTCGGTGGGAATTCTGTGTCCACAAATTCAGGTTAACTAGTCATCTTTAAACATTTCAAAAGGCAACCTTCCCCAACACTGAGCATTTATGCTTCTTTTCTGGAAGAATTGATGTAGTCTTGTTCAACCTGCAGATGCCTCCTGTCTCTGACTGTAGTAAAGTGGGTGTGCCAGGTTTAGAGAAAGTCCCACGTGTCACCACACACCCTAACTGCACTGTCAGTGTAAAGAAGGCGTGGAGCGCGAGGGTTTACACTTTGGAGACGTTGTTGGTGAGATGATCGTCATCTTCGTCGTCGATGCTCAGGTCCAACTTCAGGTTGTCCAGAGTCTGACGGATCGTCAGATTCTCCTTACGCCTGTCAGAGAGACGTGACAGAGAGACATGCTGGGTTATTTTGTGCCACGAAAATAATGTAACTGTGACAGACTGTACATGTATTTGTGCCTTTTAACGTAGTGGCAACTAATCCGCATGTTTCTTTATGCCGTGGCTACAGAAAAATGTCATCTTTCTCCTCCCTTTCCTGTCTTCAGCGGTTCTATCAGATAAAGGCCAAAAAAAAGCCCCCAAAAATAATCTAAAACAACAATCGCTTCGGTTGGCAGGTGATGTCAACTACTCGTAACCATAGCAACCATACTGATGCCAAATGATGTGTCATTGAGAGAAAATCTATCCACCACAAAGCCATCATTCAAGTATTTCTACTTTTACAACTGTAAGGGGTGAGATTAAATTGCCCTTCTGATTTCCGACTTGTCCATTTGTGTGTGTGTGTGTGTGTGTGTGTGTGTGTGCAACCCAGTCTCACGGCAGCTCGTGAAAGTTATTTAATCTATTGATTCGTGTTCACGAAGACGTTTTTCAATTTTTTTTCGTGGTGGCCAGCACGAAAATGTAAACTAATGTATTTAAATGGGAAGCACGTCTACGGTAGCGAGTAGTATGAAATGTTAAGGAGGTTGGTTGTGGTGGTGGACGGGTCAAACACTTTCACCCCGGAGGCAGGTGATCGCGTCCCGCGTGTGGCGTTTTGAAAAAAAACCTGAGAAAAACGTCCCCGTGAACACGAATCAATAGATTAAAAATAACGTGACCATTTCACAAACTGCCGTGAGACCGTGTTGGGGTGTGTGTGTGTGTGTGTGTGTGTATCAAGGCAGCTTCAGAGCACGTACTTTGTCTGCAGGTGTTGGTCAAGCAGCTGCCTCTGCAGCCGGCTGTTGGTCTCCCTCTCCTCGGCCAGCTCTCTCTGGGTGTGGCGGTACTGCGCCTCCCTCCTGCTCGTCTCCTCCTCCGCCTCGTTCAGCTGGCGCTTCAGAGAACGCATCCTCTGGGTCATCTGGAGGACCAATCACAGAGCTACGCTTAGTTTGGACGGACAGGACTGGGCGGACATGTTATTAACAGTGACATCGGAGACACAAAAACACATGCATCAACAAAACGCTTCAAACATGTCCTCGACTATTGGTTGCTGCTGTTCGTTGTCACCAGTGCATTCAATGTGAGCTGGGTGGTAATAGAGCTCAACAGTGAGCGCCCACTTATTGAACGGCTAGGATAGAAGACAGTCGATGAGGATAACTACACAATGATTATTGCTTCATTATATTTCATATCACACAATATCTGTTCTCCTGTAACTTCCGCAAGCAAAATGTAAAAGAATAAATAAAAAAATATTTAATAAATGGAAGTGTAAGGTCACCGCCGGTATTGCGGTGATGCGGTTATCGTCACAAGCCCTAGTAGAGACGGTTGCTAGGTGATAGTAACAAATACAGCATGGTCAGACCCCGCACGTAGCTGCCCGTTGTATTTGCCTGGGAAAAATAAACTGGACAAAGTTACAGTTTTACCACGAGTTCTACAAAAAAAGAAAAAGTTGTGATGGTTAAGGTTAGGGTAAGGGGCTAGGGAATGCATTATGTCAATGATGGTCCCCACAACGATAGTTAAACAAACGTGTGTGCTGTGTGTGTGTGTGTGTGTGTGTGTGTGTGTGTGCGTGCGTACCAGGTCTTTCTGCTCTGTAGCTATCCGGTGTTCCTCTTCCATCTGATCGCTCAGCTCGTTGATCCTCCTCTCCAGTTTACTGATGGTGTTTGTCAGAACAGACTTGTTCCTGCACACAACACAAACACATTAGCACATACCTGTGTGTCTGCACATTTCCACCTGATAAAGCAGATATTCTGTCCATTTTGAAATAAAAAACCGATGAACAGACTTATAAACGTGCTTGAGGTGATGTTGCAATGTATAACTCCGGTAAATGTCGTGTATGCTGAGGGAGTTTGAGTGCCGAACTCACGTTTCAATAGTATGCAAATTCATTTTCATTTTGTACGGAATGAAGTGGAAACCAAGGCCTGAAAAACACCCGACCACGCGCCAAATGCTAGGTGAATTTTGCCACTGAAACTGAGGGTGAAACTGTGGATCTACCTGCCACGTTGGCGGGTAGCCACTGAGAATTGAGTGAATTAATTGGTTTTTGCGACTGTTGTTCTTTCACATTTCAACCAAGTCTGCAATTTCTTTGGTTTGAGCTAAAAAAAAAAAAAAAAAGTGGCGGCACATTACTGCGGTAAAAAGGCCGGCTGAAACAAGCAACTGACAAAAAGATGAGGATGATTCAAAGAAAAGAAGATGTTTTAACAGTGGGCGACAATGGCGAGGTTCTTGAATGGCTGATTCATGACAGCAGTACAGAAGAAATAAAAAGATTACAAATGTATACTCTACGAGTCATTAATTATATTGATTTTGTTAATAACTTGACAGCACTCAAATGTGTATTCTTAACAAGTTCATAAATGATGCATTTGCATTTCCTGTATTGTACCTTTATGGGGAAACGACAACAACAAAAAATGGCTGGTAAAAAGCCTGTGTGGCTAGTGGATTTTAAAATTCACCTGCCACACTGACTAGTGGCCAAAGAAGTTAACTTCAGGCCCAAGTTCACAATAATGGCTTTTTGGAAACAGCAGCAAAGCTATAGTCCAAATACCTAAAGTCTTGCCTTTAAACAATGGCTGATAAAATATAAAAACTATGCACGATTTGAAGTAATGAAGCTAAAATCTACAAAAAACAAAGCAATGTTTTTGATCATGTGTCTGTTTAACAACCCATGGCAAATATAAGGCAGTTTACAAGTCCAATTACTCATATAGGTCTGCCTTGATTAGGTAGTAACAGTGTATGTCAGCGGTAGTTGTTGAATGTCTTGATATATTGATTTATATATGTCTAGTACATATGTAATTTTAACATGAATTCAAAAGGTAAACTACAATAAATCCAATGCATATGCTATATTTATGCAATAACACTTGGTTACCATGGTTTAACGTATGCACATCGGCACAGCATGGGAACATTTCCTGATACATCAGAAAGTGAAAAGCAGTTCAAAACAGAAGTGTGTAGAGTGTGTGTCCTACACTGTGTGTTTGAGCGGGTTCCTGATTAAAAAGGGAGTGAAACGCAGAGACCACACAGTGACCAGCCTCCCACGATATCGCGGTACAAGCCGGTGGCGCTTTTTGGTAACGTGTCGTCCTGTTCGTGCCTACGTCTGATACGTTGCACTACACCTGCAGACGGTGGTAGAACGGAGGTGTGTTTAAAAAGGTGAACGGGACGGACCTCTCCTCTGTCCTCAGAGTGTTCTCCAGCTCTTTGACTCTGCTCTCGGCCCGGGAGATGACGTCCTCCTGAACTCTGGAGCTGTGAAGCTCCTCCACCTCCAGACGCAGCTCACGCAGCTACACACCAAGAGAGGGAGAGAGAGGGAGAGAGAGATTTATTAGAGTTAGCTATTACAAGCACTTTGCTTGATTTCCTCTATTGTTGATTATTTACATAGTCAAAAACCATGTTCTCGACTGTACACAGATAAATCTGTGTAAATAGCAGTACAGAAATGTCAAAGATATACGCTTAGAAGCAGTGTCTCCTATACACAGTTTGTTCACCAGAGGGCACTGACAAGTAGATTTTACAACAATAACAATAATAATAATAATAATAATAATAATAATCATAATAATGACCAAATGTATTAGGTTGGTTTGGCTACAATGGTGCTCGATAATATCACTTGTCATGCCAATGCTAACCACCCTGTTCCTCTTTACTGTAAGCCATTTGTTTTATGTGTGTGATTAATTTAAGAATCCTAAAATTAAAAAAAATGTAAAAAATAAATAATCTGGTTTGTAAATCTTTTTCTGATTAAAAAAAACTAAAAAAAAACTTAAATATCAGTATCTCAGTGTATCATATCAGAGAAATGGAGAGAGGTATTGAGAAAGAGGGCCTAACTGTGTTAAATGTAGGCTTAAAGAACTGAACACACACACACACACACACACACACACACACACACACACACACACACACACACACACACTTACCTGTCTCTCCATGGTGGCCTTCTCAGTTTCCAGCTGGTCATTGAGATCTTTCTCATGAATCAGTTTCAGCTGAAGCTGCTCGGTCTGACAGAAACGCAGCACACACACGTCTTAATAACTCTCCAAATAAAGTCACTCTCGGATGTTGACATGACAGAAATGACACATTTTTTTTCTTCAGTTCGTTCACTTCTTCCTGTTTCCAGTGTGCGTTTACCTGTTCGATACTTCTCTTGTGTTTGGCGGCCCATCTCTGCTCGCTCTCATGCAGCTCCTCCAGATCACTCTCCAGGTCGATCATCTTCTCCTGCAAGAAGAAGAAGAAGAAGAAGAGTTTAAAACTAATAAATCATCGTCCAAACATGTAAACTAAACTTTTTGTTCAGGCGGCTACTGATCTGAGGTCAACTGTCTGTCATCAGCAGAACGCATTCAGGTTATTTAGAAATGGCACAGATTAAGTATCTTCAGAAATAGCGGCATGATGAATATTTGGGATTATGGAGTTAGCACGCTGATTGCTAAACAGGATTTGCATGATTAATACCTCATTAACCCCAAACTCTGATGGTTTGCATGACTGATTAATTCAAATGGACATCTCTGTTTGAATCATTAGGTCATCATGTATGCAAACACACTGTGGATACTGTTTAATCTGCAGCTGGAAATACAAAAGAGTTGACTTCAAGGAAGAAACATTCAGGAAATAAAATAAGGTGTGTTTTTATTAATGAATTCCCAAATCAAAAATAATTTTTTATCTTCTAGATTATTTTTTTGTCACCGTCATCTTAGTTAGCAGTCTAAAAATCCCATACAGGTTGATACTAATATATACTTTTGTGTTGATGCTGCTCATACAGTAGCTGAGATTTAGATTACAGTTGAATGTATTTAAAGAAAAAGTCTGATATTCTTTATTCTTCATACAGGCATGAAGAGCCCAAACTATGAATGTATCAAATATATAAAACCATAGACTAAAAATAATGGACGTAGCAGCAGTGACGTCACCCATTTGTGGGCTGCCGTTCTGAAGCCTCGAGTTTGGTAATTTGGCCTTCGCAATATTTGGCATAAATCACGCTTTATTATTATTATTATTATTATTACCTGAGCCTGTTTGACTTGTTTGGCCAGGTCATCTTTGGTCTGGTTGGTGCTGTGCAGCTCCATGCGGAGGTCGTCCACCATCCTCTCCGCCTGCTTACACTGCAGCTGGATCCTCTCTCTCAGCTGGATCTCCTCCTCCAGCGTCTGCTCCTTATCAATCAGCTTACCAGAGACCTGCACGCACACGCACACACACGCACACGCACACGCACACACACGCACACACACACACACACACACACACACACACACACACACACACACACACACACACACACACACACACACGTCAAAAACTGTTCTCGGCTATTCTCGGGGGGAAGAGACTGATCAGGTCTCAGGGCACATGCGGGCGGTGGTAGTGTCGCTTATGGTCCATTTGTGTGACGTCCTGTTGGGTTATTTAAGCAACCCCCCCCCCCAAATGTAGCACTAACTAACCTCCGGTTGATTTCTGAGGACTATGGTTAACTGGTCCTCAGATCTCTGCAGGGTAAATCCAGACAGCTAGCTAGACTATCTGTCCAATCGGAGTTTAGTTTTCTGTTGCACGACTAAAACAACCTTTGAACAAGTTCCACCAAGACAAGTTCCTTCCTGAAGGCTATTTTTTAAAGCCAGGGTACCTGAGGGCAGCGCCCCCCAAAACGATTGCGATTGGTTTAAAGAGATGCCCACAATCCTGGAACGCGTTGTGCACTAGCCAGACCTTCTTCTGCAGCGCTGTGGAGGAAAGGTCTGGCAATGCGAGACTATTTGAATCTCAAAATAGAAAATCTAATGCCTACCCGACCAATATCCAAACAGTTGAATACATTTGGATGCAGCCCTTTTTAACCGTCGGATGGTTAGCATGTTGGTGTGAAATGACTAGTGCTGGATCAGCAAGCGTACCTCTCCCTGCAGCCTGCTGACGAGCAGCTGCAGTCTCTGCAGCTCCTGCTCCTTCTCCAGCAGAGACTCCTCCAGCTCCTCCACCCGCAGCTGCCCGTCCTCCCGCAGCTTCTGCTGCAGGCTCAGCTCGGCAGTAGCCTGGGTGGACACCTGCAGGGCCTCCGCCAGCTGCAAACACACACACACACACACACACACACATATATACATCTGTAGGTATATAACACACATCTGGGCTTACCTGGCTTTACCAGGGCAGCTCCAAATAAGTGTCATATTAGCATCCCTTATAGGAGTGTTGTGATATTTAGGACTTTAATTAACCTCTTTTTGGTGACCAGGCCGACTTAAGTACGGAAGCTGATAACCACCGTGAATATTTGTATTTGGAGATCTAATTTTACAAACAAAAATGCTGACACTATCATACTGCTAATTGTTTAAGGGGTATTGATATATAACAAAACAAATCACTGCAAAAAAGAAAAGAACATCAGCCTAGGGCTGGGGTATATATTGATATCAATATATGCGGCTAGATATCGTCTTAAATTTGGGATATCTTAATATTGCAGTATGACAAGTATGTGTTGTCCTTTCCTGGTTTTAAAGGCTGCATTACAGTAAAGTGATTTTATTTCTTACTATATCATTATCAGTCATTATATCCACGTTATTGATGATTATCTATGAAAATTCTCATTGTGTAAATATTTTGTTAAAGCAAGAGTATCCAACCCTACAATATTGTGACAATATCGATATATGTGGTCAAAAATATCGCGATATTTGATTTTCTGCATATCGCCCCTTTCCTGTATATCCACTGTCACTTCTAATAAGGGAAAAAGACCCCCAAAAAATAATTTAAAAAAAAGTGTCCCCCCATCTGTTTATATAAATGAAAACATTTAAATACTTCAAATTTTGTTTACTACATTTTTCTGTTCTGCAGGTTTAGATTTTTGTTAATCCACAGGAATATTACGGACACATTGTTTTTTCATCTGGATGTTTATTCTGACTTTTTGCATTTCTACATGTTTAAACAAGAACAATAAGTCTGTAAAATCAGGATACCCCAAGGTTTATTCCAAGGTCCAAGTTAAATGTAAGAAGTTTTAATACCACCTAGGATTAAATTTAATGCCAACTTTACTGCCATATAATGGAAAATCAGTATGGTTTTTGTAAGATTTCTTTTTATTTTCCAAGACCCCGCGAGAACCCTGGTAATGAAACATGAATTTCTTGTAATGCCTCTGATACAAGAATGTTTTTTTTAGTCCAATATGACAGATCATGGAAAGAAGGCAGTAAAATGGTACGGATAATCAGAAGAATAGACAGTGTGTTGATTTGGTACATCTCCAATAAGTTTGTTCCAATTAATCATAGGAGTAACGTAGAGATTTATTTAGTCCAAGCACAGCAAGTCTCTTCTCTCTGAGCCTTTTTCTGAATATGGACTTAGGTTTAAACAGACTTAGGAAAGTTCCCCGTAAAAGATCTAGTGAGAGCATCTCTGTCTCTGTACCTCTGTCTCCAGTCTTTGGATGGAGCTGTTGAGGTCAGATGACCTCTTGTCTTTGGTGTCTCTGTCCACCTCCATCTCCTCCAGCTGTCTCTCTACCAGCCACAACTTCTCCGACAGCGTCTTGGCGTGCTGCGCCTGCTTCTCCAGGTTCGCCTGAACACCACACACACACACACACACACACACACACACACACACACACACACACACACACCCACACACACACACACACACACACACACACACACACACACACACACACACACACACACACACACACACACACACACACACACACACACACACACACACACACACAGAGTTCAGAGCTCTGCTTCCTCATATAACGTGAGTGACTTACTGTGTAAGTGTTACTTGTGGTTTTGATTGCTTTGTGATCATCGTATGATCGGTTGTTGTGGGTTTGTTGTTGTTTCTTTGGTAATTACATTCATTTGGACTAAAGTTGCAGCATCCTGTCAAACTGCATGAAAGTGGTAGCCTCGTGAGACCGTCCTGATCTCGCGAACTCCAGTTTTCCACTCGCAGATCAGTCTGGCATCTTGTGATACAGAAAATTTGGAGCCGTTTGCCAAACGACCGACCAATCAGCGTTGGTTTTGAGGCGGGTTTAGGCGCGACGCAACGAGAAACGACCGTTCAGTCTAAACAACGCGGCAGCTTCCACGGATGAGATGAGCGTAGCTATCGCGCATGTTTTATCCAAATTAGAAAGTATTCCTTTCATTGAAAGAAGAGCAAAAAATGACACTGGAGGCTTTTCTCTGAGGAAAAAATGTTTTTGCTCTTTACCCGACTGGTAAGAGTGGCAAGAGTTTGATTTGGCCCGTCTATCACCAACTATAGGTGGTGATAGACAGATGGTTTATCCAATCAGCTAACCAGTATTTTCGCCCATTCGCAAAAGTTTTCCAACGGAAAGTTCCCAGCGACCCATCTTGCGGAGTCACGTTATGAAAGTGATGGCTCAGTCACCGTGTGTTTATGTCTCAGCAATAGTGTATTGAAACTCTCTAGGTGTTGAGCGTTGTGTTAAATCACTTTACTCCACAAGATAATGTCCTAGTGTCATGGTGAGGCAATTCAAAAGTGGTTAAACTGCTGTAGGATAGTACTGAAGGCCTGCCACTTGCTATAGGGATCAGTAATATTTATTCCATCAAGGTCATAGCTGTCTATGTCTTTTGAATTAAAGTGCGCAGTGAACTCGGACGGCTTGAAATCTGTGCTGGCAACGTTAGTTTTTGCCACTTACTTTCCTGCCAAAATGGCGGCGTAAACAGTCAAGTCATGTGACGCCTGGAGCTCTAATAGACCATTTCACACATAGATATAGAACAAATGATTTCACATTTGTAAACATAAACATTCTAAATGGCCACAAGCTGATTACATGTTGCAGTGGTGGCTATGTAAATGACATCAACTGACAGGAAGTTAAGGGGCCAGGCTGTTGCCTAGCAATGGAATTCCATTTAGAAAGGTCTTAGAGACTGGAATTGTCATCACAGCATTCAATGAAACATCAAAAGAACTGATAAACTAAAGACCAATCAGCTGTGAGTTCATGATGACGTCATGAGTGAGGTCACGAAACATCCTTAGAGTTTATCAGTAGAACACATGTCGAGTCTTTAAGTTCAGTTCTCCTCAAACGGAGGAAACAGCTGGGCAGCTCTGGAGCTCGGAGCTGAGCCGGTCAGAGCTCCTGCTCCAGGCTGCTGGATGCCAGCGGCTTCGGGCAGAGATCAGGCGCTGCGAAAGCAGTTGGTCTTTGGAGGCCCCCCTGCCTGTAGCCGCTGACCTCCAGTCAGTCAGAACCGAAGGTCCGACCGGCTCTCCTCCGAAATCATTTTTGCCACTTAGTTTACCGTCTGAATTGAGACGTGATGTTTGTCAGTTTAAAAGATCATTTTGCAAGTCAAGAAATTTTGAAAGTTTATTGTCCCACAAATGCACTTTCGCAAAGCTAAAAACAGGTCTGTTTTTCTAAGCTTAAGGTTTTGGAGATACGAGGCTTTTACAGAACAGTGAAAATATGTTTCTGCATCCACGGTAACCTTCAAAAACCAGGCAACATGTTTTTTTGTTTTTTTTTGTCTAATGTGATCCCTAGTGCAACAGACTACAGTTGCAGCTTTTTGGGTATTGTGTGACAGTGAAGAATGAGAGGAAATGTGGGAGAGCGTTTTTCTTTGGGATTTTAGAAGCTGCTGTTTACCTCGGTGTCGTGGATCTTGTTGTTGAGGGACTGCTGAAGGTAATCGAAGGCGTACTCCTGAGCGTTGGCCTCCACCATCATGTCCCGGGCCTGCTTCACCTCAATCTGCACGAGAAAAGAGTCAGTCACGCACAACACATGGATAACGAGAGTATCACTCTATCCGTGAATCCACCCATCCACGCATCTGCTCGCACCTCCATCTCTCGGTATCTCTCGCCCATGGATTGGTTCTCTCTCTCCATCTCTATCATCTGCTCTCGCATCCTTTTCATCTCGTTGGTCAGCTGAGTGTTGGTCCTCAGCAGGTCCTCGTTGTTCACCAGCAGGCCGCGCATCTCAAACCTTCACACAGAGACAGTTATCAGACTGGGATGTGTCAAACTCTAGCTTTTACACTGATGGACGGCTGACATTGCACGCGACAACGCACGCAGAGAGCGGATGCTCCAACACCAGCTTCCCCTATAATCAATGAAACTGGCCACACCGGGCATGAAAGCAGCGCCGAGTGGTGCGTATGCTTTGTGGAGATCTGCTTTGCAAGCATAACAATAGAACAGTCTTCTATTTATATTTATTACGCGAGATGTGTGAGGCCCTTTTACGCAGAAATGGATCATAAAGTTCCTCTAATTCTTTTAAATTAAACTACCGATAGCTGACAGTAGACTGAACTTCCACAGCGCTGTGCCGGCTCCACAAACTGAAGAAACAACAACGATCCTAAAGCAAAAAGCTCTCCGTCTCGCCTGTGACTCACACACTTCTGCGCCATGTGTGCGCGCAGCAGGTGTAGCCAGTTAAAAGTCCATATTCCGCTCCGCGATCGATCCGCATATGTTACAGGTTCGATGCAGCCAAAGCATTAGATGACGGAGAGGAGTGAAGCCAAGGAACGACAGGAGTTTAAGGGTGACTTAAAGGACACATATTATGCTCATTTTCAGGTCCATTCTTGTATTTTGGGTTTCTACACAACAGAGATCTTCAACAGGAAGGGTCCTCACACCTTACTGCTGTAACTTTTTTTTTTTATGTTAAAAAACAACATTATTTTCTCATACTGTCTGTCTGAATACACCTGTATTCACCCTCTGTCTGAAATGCTCTGTTTTAGTGCCTATTTCTTTAAGCCCCCCCCCTCCCATAAAGGCCTGTCTGGCTTGCGAGAAAAATATGGCGCACCTTTGCAAAGGCAGTTCTCTAGCCGTGGGTGGAGATTAGGTGTGGGGGGAAAAATCGATACAGCATAGTATCGTGATATTTTTCGTGGCAATACTGTATAGATACACAGATGCCAAGTACCGATCTTTTATGATATATGTGTTGGTCAGTATGTTGACAAAATTTTCCTTTGGGGACATCATTTGAAATTGGGAAAAATTTGGTTGGAAAAAAAGGTAATACATTGCAATATATCGCAGAATATAGGAAGGAAGTCAAATCTAAATGGCTTGTTGAATGAATGGATTGTTTGTGTGTTGTAAAGTACTCTACATACCCAAATATATGTACACAATCAATGAAAAAGTGTGGATTGTTTTTCATGATATGTCCCCTTTAAAACCTGCTGTGAATCCTGTTCTCACCGGGCTGCAGTGAAGTAGAGGTGAACTGAGGGTGTGGTCAGTACACTGTGACATCACTTGGGGGTGTGGTTACAAGACAAAGTCTTTAAATTCCAATTAGAAAAGGCCAGTCAAACAATGACTTTCAGCTCAGTGTTAAGTTAAAAACTTGCATTTGAGGAATGTTCGACCATTTGTTTAAGCAGTATTTAAGCTGAAAAGCATCATTGTACCAACATATTCTGGTTAAAGGGTTCCAATCTGTCACACAACCACACACACACACCAGTGATGTCACATTGTACCGACCCAACCTTGAGTCCATCTTACATTACTGCAAGGACGCGACAAAGCCTCAAAACCGAAGTTTCTCAGGTACTCTTTAAAAAGACCAAAAAAACGAGACCACAGTTGAAGGAAAGCAGGAAAACAAAACAGCAAAAAAGAACCAAATGAAAAAGAAAGCAAGCAAAGAAAAACAGCATCATGACTGACCTTATCTGGTTCCTCTCCTTCTCCATCTCCACACTCTCTGCCTCCAGGAACTGGTTACGCTGAAGAGAACACACACACACACACACACACACCATCAAAATACTGTGGTAACAAACGTTACTTTACAGCAGAATTACATGCGTATGTGCGAAAATCCCGACTGCTTGCTGCCCTGGCTCCTAAATGGTGGAACGAGCTCCCCCATTGACATCAGGACGGCTGAAAGTCTACACCTCTTCCGCCCCGGACTAAAAACACATCTCTTCTGACTGTACCTTAGCTGAGAGGATGATGGATAAATAAATCAAAATTGCACTTTTTTTTTTTTAAAGGAACACGCCGACGCACCCACCACTAGCCTAGCTTAGCACAGATCCTGGAGGTAACCGGCTCCAACTAGCCTACTGCTCCCAATAAATGACAAAATAACGCCAACATGTTCCTATTTATATGTTGAGATTTGTATAGTCACAGGGTGTACATATAACAACGTCACATGAGACACAGCCATCTTCTAACCGTACACACACTGGGAACTATATTCTCAGAAAGGCGAAGCACTGCTACTCTCTGCTCCTCACCACGGGGCTTCTCAGGTGATGAGGGCAAATCCCTCCGCCCAAGTAGCAGAAGTAGCAGTGCTTCGCCTTTCTGAGAATATAGTTCCCAGTATGTATACGGTTAGAAGACGGCTGTGTGTCATGTGGCCTTGTTATTTGTACACGCTGTGACTATACAAATCACAACATAGATAAACAGGAACATGTTGGCGTTATTTTGTCACTGATTGGGAGCAGTAGGCTAGATGGAGCCGGTTACCTCCAGGATCTGTGGTAAGTCCCAATAAGTCGGCGTGTTCCTTTAAGCCAATATACTTTTTCTTTGTGATTCTTGCTGTGATGTTTGTACCTTCATGGATGAATGCACCTATGCACTTTGAATGCACTCTGGATAAGCTAAATGAAATGTAATGTAATGTATGAACCCCAAAATGAATCAGGTGAGGCCTACCTTTTGGCAGGCATCCAGCTGTTTGGTCAACTCCTCTATGTAGTCTTTTTTATTGGGCAGAGTGGCAGAGCGCATGCTGTAGTGGGTCGGTACCACCTGAAGCAACAAAATAGACATTTAATCATTGGAAAAAACATTATAAAGTGTTGACCTGATGAAAGAGTGTGGGTGTGAGATAACGTACGGGGTTGTTGACCTCGGCCCTCCTCTTCACCAGAGTGTCATAGGCAGAGAATCGGGGGCGGGAGCTGATGAGGGTGGATGTGCCCATGCCCATGCCAATGCCCACTGGACTGGTGCTGCGACTGTTGTAGCTGTACATGTTCATCTCTGAGGTGGAAGGAGACAGTCCACCCTGACCCTGAAGATGGTGGAGGTAGAGGGAGGACACAGAGGAGGGTCAGTACCTGGCTACGGTCCTCTGGAGACTGGGATCAGCCCTGGAAGCTCACACTTTATTTCTTTTTTTAAGCTTTATTTATTCAGGGAAGGTTCCTTGATCACATTCATACAGTTGCACACATTCATACCAGCCCAGTCTGATCTGCTGTACAACCACAGTCTGACAGACCTGCTGGCCACTGAGCAGCTCCACTGGAGCGGTTGGAGGTTAAGGGCCTTGCTCAAGGGCACCTCAGTGGTGGTAATGAGGGAGGGAAAAAGCGCTGCTCTTTCACTTTTCCCAGCCAGACTTTATCCGGTCGGTCTAGGGATTGAACCGACGACCTCTTGGTCACAAGCTCATGTCTCTAACCTTTTGGGCCACTGTGAATGTGTGTGGATAAATGCAATATTTTTAAATTCTCCTTAGCTTTTTCACCGATTGTAGCCCTTGCTGGATTTAACACTCCAGTGTGGCAGATGCAAATGCATGCTTTTTGATTTTGATTTTTGGACAAAACATTGGCTTCAGTTCAAAATTCAAGCATTTGAAGGGTTTCGTTGTTTTTTTGATAATAGGAGCATTTCTAAAACCTAAAGAACTAAAACAAACAAAATAACCTATCTAAGATATAGAAATAAGAAAGTAAGATACAGAAATGAAGATTTTCCACTACAAACCTTGAACTCAGACATTCGGTACATGGGGTTGTAATCCATGGAGGTGGCCGTGGCGTATGGACTGTTGAACACCCTGGGAGGGCTGTCAACAACACCCCACTGTAAAGAAATCAAACAACACAACAGTGGTTTTATACCTCCAATCAATAGGAAGAGAGATAGAGACAAGACATAGAGGGGCAGCAGCACACAAACATGCAAAAGATTACAAATAAAAATATTACGGTGCAAATCCGCCATCATAATAGAATTGCGCCAAGGTCCAAACGCGCCTGGCTTTTTTTTGCGCCGTCAAAACTAGCAAAAGTGGGTTTGGACACGCCCTAAACGCACCTGCGCCATGCGCTTCACACCGTGCGCTTAGATCGTTACAATAGGGCCCGTAGACAGAAAAGACAAAAGGCAACAATCAAAGTGCGGCCTGAAGGCAAATTTCAGAAGTGCAGATCCAGCAACGATTGTCGCATGTTGCATGAAAAAAGTTAATAAACAGAAGCAGAGACAATGCGGTAAACGGCTACGTTTATGAAAACAAGGGCAACAACTCTGTTAATATTATATATTTCACATGCATTCAGTAAGTTCCCTAACTGATATTCATATAAAATTGAAATCAACTTCAACAATTTAAAATGTTATAATCAAATAGATATGAACATGGGATGAACAGGCATGTTAAGCTTGACAGAGAAGTTTTTTAACACGCAAAGGCAGGAAGGAAGTGTCTTATTGGTAATGGTAGATACATGATCACACTTATTATAGATATTTATTATTTTACAAATGATTTAAGTGGTAAACTACAGATGAGTGAGTTTATTTACTTGTAGCAGGTGCATATATTGAACAATGAATACTTGTATGAATTATTGTAATTTAAACATGTCAAATAAGGTGTAGTAGATTTGATTGAATGCAGGGAAACTGTATCATTGTATAATATAATTCAGACTTTCTCAACCAAATCTCTTTTATTGTTGGTCTACAATATTACAGGATGTGGGTTTCGTCCAGGAGATGGCGCTGTTCAATAACTGGAAAGGAAAGGTTGTATATACTAATGCTGCGGAAGTATCACTTCAGCAGAATTATGGCATTATAAAGATTTGTCTGTGAGTGAGTCTGTTTAGTTAATTGCAGTAGTTGGAAAGATTCATGCTAGATAAACTAATGCATTATAGATTTCTATTTTATTTGGCATTTCCTGTATTACTGTATGTTAATCATATCGCATTGCGAAGCTTTATAAAAAAAATAAAGATTTAATTAGATTCCGGATAAGAGTTTAAATAATAACACTACTTTTTGGGGGTCTAGAGGATTTTGAGATCTAAAAACCAGTAAGAAACTTGGGTATTAACAAAGTTTAAAATAACCAGACCAAACTGCCCCTTTACCAAGTAACTTTGGTTGATTATTAAGTCCTAAAGGTCTTCTCTTTTAAGAATTCTGCCAGTGCAGTGAGAAATCAACTTTTCTAGCAGTGAGTATCAGCATTTCAAACGAGCCAGAATACGATTGCTGCACCAGAATGAAAGAGAATGACAACTTAAATTGCATTTTGCCAGAAGATCTTTTCACGTGCTTTAAGAAAATTATACTTTTAGGTTTCAATAAAAATAATGAAAAACCACAATGCTTTGTTCAGGAGATGGCACTGTTAAATAACTGGTTTTGGGTTTCTGGAATCACAGATATTTGATTATTATAAGAGCTGCCTCTAATCTCCCTGATCAGAATCTCAGAATCTCAGAATCTCACACTCTCTCACACACACACACACACACACACACACACACACACACACACACACACAGTCAGTCCATGGTCCGCGTCACCCACCCTGTCAGGCGTAGTGTCCCAGTCCCGCGCGGCCAGGGACTCCAGGGACCCTTTAAAGTGGTTCGTGCCCTGCCAGTTGGTCTCCCATGGCAGCCTGGGGCCATTCTCCCCCACCGTCCCGCCGCCTCCCGGACCATCTGCATCCCTGCCACTCAACCCGTTGGTCCTGTGCTCGTTGCTGAGGTACAGCTGATACTTGGGGTTCTGGCTGGTCGGCACAGCTCGGGGTGTGGTGGGCTCCTCCTCTGACGGGCTGTCGGACTGCTTGTTCGAATCAAATTCAGACTCCTGGAGGAGACGGGAAGAAAGTGGGGATGGACGGATGAAATAAACCTGGATGAACGTTAAAAATACATCTTCTGGAGGGGTGAAAACACTCGGCACATGCACAAAAATGATTTCTTTGTGATCTGACTATTTATTTGGTAAATGTTCCACCTTTTCACCAGCTTTGTCTGTCTGCTGTTTGATGCTGGGCAGGGTGCTCGCAGTGGGTTTACCACTGATGGTGAATCTATTGTATAAGAAATAGTGAAAGACCTGTCTTTTATACAGACTCGAGTCATAAATCTACTACAATGATAAAAAAAAAAAAAAACGTAAGTACTTTCAAATTGACTTTAACCCCAAGGACTCGTGACTTCAGTTGGACTTCAGCCTTTTGACTTAAAATGACTTGATATTATTCCCAAGCCCAAATGTTAAAAGTGTGCAGAGAATCAATTCATTTTCTGAGAACAAATATAGTTTGAATCAATTTAACAGCAGCCAATCACATTGTGTGAGCAGGAGGGAAAGTTGTGTTTGGCATTGCAGACAGACAGATAATGCACTTATTTATGACTCGAAACACAAAATTTGGGCCTTGGGCTTGGCTTGGAACATGTCAGTCACTGACTAGGGACTTCATAGCCTTTGCTATGGCTTTCTTGTGACTTGCAAAACAGTGACTTTGTCCAACCCTTGCACATACTTTAGATAATAGGCCACAATACATGGTGCATACTCCTGTTTCTCACAAAGCAAATTATCAGACAGAAACTCAAGCAAACAGAATGCAAAAATGCACAAAAAGTTTCACTACCAATCACTGTAATTTGTCCCAATTACTGCAATCATGCAGTAAAAAAAATCAACGCGGTTGTAGAGCGATAGAGAAGGTTGGTTATTATTTTAGGCCAAAGACAACCATGGCCACAAGTGAAGCTCAGTTGCAGGGAAAGAATCAACGAGAAGAGAGGGTTTAATCTGTAAGCGAGGCCAGGAGATTTGAGGCCATTTTGATTAGAACGATTGAAGAGGACGTGCTTTGGAATCTTGCCGTGGTTTCATGCTTTCGAGCCACCATGCGGATTGGGAACGGCGCATTAATCATGCAAGGAGATGCCTTTAAAAAAAAAAAACTGCAGTGCCATGCTGTGGTGCTGTCTTCACGCAGAGAAGATGCAGAGCTTTTTGTTTCATGCAAGGACATCGGAACTGTTGGTCAGGAGTTTTTGCTTACCGATCCCATGCCGGAGTCAGCTACGGAGTCTCTACCAGAGTCTGTGATTTGCGTTTTTCTCCTTGGTTCTGAATTAGTCTTCTCAAAACTGCCTCCTACTGGACAATCGATCCTGGCAGATATCTGACTAGTAGTGATGCTTCTCTGAGCTGACTGAGCCGCGTTCGGACTGGTTCCCATTAACGGAGGAGTCACAGTGATGCTGGGAACTGGACTCTCGTCTTGTCCGACGCCACTCGGTGTGGACGGACTCGACTTGGACTTTGGAGACTCGAGAGCCTCTACAGAAGCAGACTTTGGGACTTGTCCTGTTCCAGAAGAGAGGCTCTGTAGGGAACCGGAAGAAGAGACGTGATCCGGACCAGAGAATTTACTGATCAGGTTTTTGACGCTTCCGGCTCGGTGCAGGTTTGAACTGCGGGGCAGGCCTGCAGCTGCTTTCCTAGGACTGGCTCTCCCGGCCTGCTCTGCTTCTTCTTCATTGGTGGTCTTGCGAGGACTAAGTGGTGATTGGTAGGAAGGGTACTTGGGTGCATGCTGAAAGAGGTGAACACAATAACATATCCCCAAAACACTGTTAGCCAGGAGTCTGAGCAGCACATGTAGCAGGTTAGTGGTGGGTGATATGACAGACAATATACATTTACTATGCAGTTTAGACCATGGTAGCTATATCTTTAATATTACTGGGTGCATTAGATCATCGTGGGCAATGTTATAAATCAATGAGCAGGGCTGCAGTGACTGTGGCCACAAGCGGTAGATAGAGCATAATGGAACATTGCATTTTCTGTGATTTCCCAAGAATCTCTTGAGTTGGTTGCTTTAAATGGGGACATCAAGGTTTGTTTACAGGTGTCGGGGAGTACTACTGCATATGTGAAACAAGTTGTATGAAGCCTTTTGTGGCTCCAGAGGGAGCTGTGCAAAATTGCGTGAATTGATCTCACTTCATTTGGTCATTTGGGGGCTTAAGACTACAAGTTTAAAAAAAATATCTGTGGGTGTGGAGTTAGAAAGAAGTTAGCAGATTGTTGTAGCCTGCTCCTCATCTCTGCTTGAGGCTACATTAGCTGCTACTAGCATAAAACACCAGAATCTCTGACTGAAAATATTGGTGGCACCAGATTTGGACAACAAAGAAGAATGCATGGAATAAATAAGACAATATTTCTGGTTCTATCTGCGACATGCTTAAATACAGTGCACAAGTAGAGAGGAGTCAGCCGTCGGCAAACTGCCTTAGTAATGTCATTATCTAACTTTAGCCACTATCAGACCAAGTGAGGCTGTAGTGCCAAAAGAGAAGATTGTGCTGCTTCCTCTTTCAGACATTACATAGTCTTCCTTTGAACCTAGGAAGCAGTTAGTTTACATGATTGCTGAATACATTTCCAGCAGTTACAATCACAGACATCATTCCTTCACTTAAATTTAAACTTGAAATGATTCCTTGAAAGCAGCAACAGAAATGTGAATAGCGTGTGTTTCTCTACATCTCTGTCTCCTGTCTTAACAGTGTAGATGTTGTTGCCTGATGAAATGCATACATAATGACATGAAGCCCAGTGTGTGTGTGTGTGTGTGTGTGTGTGTGTGTGTGTGTGTGTGTGTGTGTGTGTGTGTGTGTGTGTGTGTGTGTGTGTGTGTGTGTGTGTGTTCCTATCCTGACATAAATCCCTGTTGAGGATGGGCAACATCTGCTCCCTCATCTAAAAAATCCCCACCCTCCCCCCGAAGCACAACATCCCACTTTCTCACAGAAATAAAAAGGACAGATTAATATATAAACAGATAGACAAAAAGTCAACTCACACACTACCAACAGAGAGGAAAAGAACAGAAAATGGTTGCATTTTCTTTTTCATTTATTTGCCAAAAAGCCACTTGATTAAATCCAACTTTAATTAACATCATAACAAGGAGGCCTATGCCACTTAGAGAAATGAAATGGCGAGCGTCCAGGGGTTTAACTTTCGGGTCTCAAGGGTCTAAAGCACTGAGTGGCCTTAATCCAGGGTCTCGCCTGGCCGCCTCCCCCAGGGAGGGTGAGCCAAGGCTGGGTCGGGAGAGGAGCCCGGTCCTGGGAGGACTGAGAGGGCTGGGGTTTAGGATCGCTGCTAATCACCACGGTATTAAAATGTTTACCGTCCGTGGTGGGATTAGCTCTGAGCTCATGATTTTTAATGTTATTATTTTTGCCCTGTGAGCCGAGCGCGCTCAATTTGGACTCTCCGAGTCTCATGGAATGAAGAGACGGGGACACACTCGTTGGTGATGAAATGTGTGTGTTCTTGTATTTCTGTCCTTATGAACAGTACATTGTATTGGGGTGACGTGTTCAACATTCAGGTTAAGATCCCACAAAAGGGTCACTGGATAAGCAGACAGGATCACAGAGAGATTTGTAAAGGCTGATTCATTAGTTCATATACTCTAAATAAAGGATTAAACATGTTGAAAATAATTCTTTTCACAACAATTTATATTCTGATATGAATGCATCACTGTGTGGGGTATTCTATACGCAACAATGACTCATGTATATATGGATACGAGGTGAAGAAAATACCAGAGGCCTTTCAAAATAAAAACACTCCCCATACAGCATATGGCCTCGAGAGTTAGATCAGTAACGGTCTGCGTTGAAGTAACTTATGCTGTTAATGACTTCTGTCATTTAGTTTCTTTTCTTTGTTCTCCTAACCTTTTAAACTTCCATGGGACAGAAACGTTTTCTCATTTCTTAGGAAAAACATATTCTCATATTCCTGTCCACACACACGCACACAGGTCCTCCATTCCCTGTGGCCTCACTACAGTACAGACATACGGCGTAGAGCTGTACACCATCTGACCCAGATATATAACAACAATGCATCTTGGGAAACACAGTGAATGACTCACTGATGTTTGGTGCAGAAGCGCTCAGGGTTTTTCCCTAGAATAAAAGTTCCGGAGAGGCGTTGAGCCCGTTCACTCAGGAGGGTTTCTGTTTTTATCCGATATGACGATGTGCTGCTCAGATTTAGTGATGAAAAGTGAACATGAAGTGTTGAAGATCCTATTTACAGACTGAAGACTTTGAAATGGAAGCAGCAGAGGCTGAGATAACTTGATTTCAGCCGGGTTATCTCAAGCTACAAAACCCCTGTATCCTACATTTCCCATAATGCAGCTCAACATAGTTTTTTGTTAGATCCTCCCTGTCTGGTAAACTTCCACACCTCCAGTCTGATACGCCACCCTTCCATAAAAGTTTGTGTTGTCCGAGCCCAAGCTGATAACCCTGATGACATCACTATGACATCATCAGGGTCACTTTCTCAGACTTGGTGAAGCTCTTTCAGAGGCAAAGAAGGCATTGTTAAAGCAGTAGAGTGGCTGTAACGGTAGGCTACAATGCCGTGGATCCACCTCCTAGATATTATACCTAGAAAAATGGAATTTGGTGTTGAAAGTGTTGGACATGTTTGTGAGAGTTTACAAGGATTTCTTTGATAGACAGGCTGGTTTACCCAGAGATCACACAAAAAAAAAATCAACTCTTGGCCATCTGCACACCGAACAATAAAAAACTCATCAAGATGGGAACAATAAATTTGATCATCTGTCGGGACCAAACCTGTCTCCTCCATTTTTAGCTTGAAGACTTTCAAACATTTCATTATTTCTGCGTTTGTGGCCACCTGGTCTTGCATCGCCAGACCGACAGTATCTCCACAGCGATGACAGATCAGGCTACACTGCTCATCTATTCTGGGATAAGGTAACCAATCACAACAGCCCGAGCTGCACCGACAGTGCCCATGCCATACAGATAGGGGAGATAGCGGAAGGGGCGCCCAACGTCAGGCTTTATCCCAGCACTGTAGCCTACATCTGCTGAGCAAGACTAGTGGCCACCTAACAGCTCTGAGGATTACGAAGACACCAAAATCCCAGTCCAAAAAGATTGGTAGGGTATTTTCTCCTGACACAAGCTCTTAAGAGAGAAACTGAGAAACATGTTGCTTCTGTTTAGCTTCTGTTTACCTGCTTCTGTGTAATGTTACAAGCTTCTGTGAATTAGCTTCTGCGTACTAGCTTCTGGTTAACGTTACTAGCTTCTGTGAATAAGTTTCTCCGTACTAGCTTCTGTGATTAGCTTTTGTGAATTAGCTTCTGTGTATAGCTTCTGGGTAACGTTACTAGCTACTGTGAATTAGCTTCTGTGAATTAGCTTTGCGAGTTAGCTACTGTGTACCCTCCTAGCTTCTTGAATTGGCTTCTGTGTACTAGCTTCTGTATAATGTTACTAGCTTATGTGAATTAGCTTTTGTAAAATAGCTTCTAGGTTGTGTTCAAGCTTTTCATGGGCGTTCTTTAGCTTCTGCTTATTTTTCAGCTCTCTTGTTTCTTTTCAAGTTCTTTCGGGACGTTTTTCTAGACTAATAGATTTCAATTTTGTTTTATGGCTTCTCATAATTGTTTTTTATCCTCTTAGGTATTTTTTTTTCTTTTTCTTTTCTGGCAGAGTTTTACCTTCTCATGGTTGTTAGCGTTTGTTTTCTTTTTTGCTTTTTGTTCGGCTTCTTTAGATTAGTTTTTCTCTTCTTTAGAATGTTAATATTTTTTTTAATTGGGGTTTTAGCTGCTTTGGATGTTTCTAGGGTTGTTTTGTACTTCCTCTTGGTTGTTTTTGAGGTCATTGTAGGTGTAAATATATTTTGCAAAAAATGTCTTGGAAAATGTAAAAAGAAGACTTATTAATATCAACAACATATTAACATCCTAGCCACTATTTAGCCCTACAGTACATGTTGTGGTTGTGTGTGTGTGTGTGTGTGTGTGTGTGTGTGTGTGTGAGAGACTACTAACTCTCACTTTCTTGAATTCAAACTGAAATTCAAGAGTCTCACAAACATGACTTTTACCCTCAGTGCTTCTTAGAGCACACAACTCTTCTCACTTCTTCACTTTCTCCTCACACAAAAACCTCTTTCAGTCTAAACTCACACTCAGAGCTGCGAGACGCATGCATCACCTTAACATCAAACACTTAAATAACTGTTGTCCAAGTTGTCGGTGTGACACACAGATGCACTTAAACTGTCAATGCAGCAGAGAGAGAGGAAACACCGGTGTAGTAATGAAATAAATAACCAATTAGTGGCAGCAGTCTTGTGTTGGACACGTACGTCTCTCACAGAGAGCAACACGTCAAGCTCCATTTGGCCCGAAGCAATCTGCTTGGCAATATGTTCCTGTGTTGTTATTGGTGCCCCCCCCCTCACTCCTCCTCTCTCCATGGCTGTATAATAAATAACAGATATTAATAACCAACCAGCGCTCTGTCCTCGCATTAAGGCCGGCCCGATTTTACACTTTGCAAAGCCGACAATTTTGTTAGAAATCGGGCTGAAATCTGGACCAACTAATCCGGGAAGTGTCTTTATTTCCCATGGGAATAACAAAAATGAGCTCAGATGTATAATCACTGAGTAAGCCTGTCAAATATGTCTATTAGTGATATGTTAAATATGGAAAACTAAAAAGCAGCTTACTCAGGGTCCCCACATTACTGTGCGTTGTCGGTAGAGCAACACTGCAAACTGTTTGTAAAGTATAAAAGAAAATATTAAAAGCTATACACAGAAATCATCTCTCTTACATCTGTTCTTAAATACTTGTTCCAATATGTGTAAAAGTATATAAGTTCACTCTGTGAAACAAATTATTTTATATCATGAATACTAACCAGTACATTACACTGTGGAGAAATACACAAAGGTAGCATGTTGACCTTTTTATGCACTTAAGAACAAAATCCTGCATCTATGCTACATGTTAAAACTCGTGTATACAACGGAACAAAATTAGAATATTGTAACTCTCATCCCAGACTGATCCATACAAAAACATATTTTCCCCAAACATTTCCCTCATGAGCATAAAGCTGCAGAGGCTTTTCTACACCCCAGATGTCCTCATCCGATTACTAATTGCACCTGTGTCCAACCTTTATGGAACAGACTTCTTGGTTTTATGTGTTTTTGATAATTACTGTGTGTTTTTCTGTCTCGGAGTGCAGATTGAAGGAATGTTGACAGTTAGCTCATCCAGCTGCCCCTCTCAAAAATCCATAAACAGACGACGCCTGGTCTAATTTGCACATTTATAATTACTTCAGCTCTTATTACAAATTATTATTTTTCTCAAGGACGATGCAGTTAAATGGTGCGTTGTGCTGCTGAGACCGTAATCTCTTACCTATGGGCGCTTTTGGAGTTGTTTGAGATGCTTCAGTTTATTACATGCATTCAGAAAAGTGAATAGAAATATGCTGACTGAGCGAGAACACAGGACATACAGAGCTCACATGCGCACACTGCCCAGTGGCCGTGTGCGCTACAAAAGTCAGCCAATCCAGGACGGATCACTGAACCTACAAAAAAACTCTTTATTAAATCTGATCTAAATCTATTAGATTTTTTTTATCTAATCAACATGATGTGTGATTATACAAATCCTGGCTCGTTTTCGGACAGATTAACCCCAAATAATCTGATGAAAAGGTTACCGAGGCTCTCTTAGGGGCAGAGTGGCTGGTCTAGATTAACAGGACGAAGAGCGAGATGGAAGGTGTCGAGGGTCTGAGTCTCCCTCGCCCTCCCTGTCCACTGAGACTTACCGCACAAAACGGATACAACACGGTGTCATTTGCCTCTTGCTTTATGGACAAGTTCTTTTTTCAGGAGCTGTGTTGGAAAGCGTTCCCTGTCACGGAAATAGTGCACTATATAATTTGTTCGCCAATTTGTCGTGGTTTTAAAATTCTAAGCGGATAATTTCATTCACTATATAGTCCACTCTAAAATACCCCCAATGCACAGCTAATTTGAGTGTACATACGATGTAGCCTACATTTTACCCGCCTATACCACAATGCAACGCAGTTTTCCCGCAAAATCGAAGAGGGCTTTCATTTCTAAACAGATATGCAATATGCAACATATACAGTATACAACCTTTAACTATTCTTCTGAGTGCTCGCTTTGTTTCAGGGACATATTAGAAGTATTTTGGTTTTCGGTTTGTTAAATGATGCGTGGGCGCGCCCCCCTCCGTCACACAAATAACCGGCGCATTTACTGACGCAACGATATTTTCAGCGAGTGTCCGAAATCTCGCTTGGTCGTTCCCTATGAAGTTCACTATTTAACCCTTGTGTTGTCTTCCTGACAACCATGCAACTTTAAGTTTTTCTGGGTCAAATTTGTTTTTTAAAAATTCAACGTTTTGGCCATCTTTTTCAACATTTGTCAGTTTTTTCCAAGTTTTTTTTGTCACTATTTCCAAGGTTTTTGACGATTGTCACTTTTTTCCAAGTTTTTTGTTATTTTTCCCCGACATTTTTGAAGCTTTTACGACGTTTTTGTCACTTTCTTTACAAGCTTTGTCGTCACTTTTTGCGATGTTTTTGTTGATTTTATTTCTGCGCTTTATTTGACGGTTTCTTTGTTTATTTTCCCCCACGCTTTTGAAGCTTTTTCTGACATTTTTGTCCCTTTTTTTTGACGTTCTTGTATAAAAAAGATTTTAAATGCTATAAAATTGAATAAAACACCCACATTCAATGAAAGTAGGGAACTGGTCATTTATTTTATTGACAATTTTGGTTTAAAGAAACCCAAACTTCTGGTATGGAAACTTTTTGAAAATGGGTCAAATTTCACCCGCGGACAACAGGAGGGTTGATAAACACTATATAGGGAATAGTGAGTGAGTGAATTAGGGAACGGTTTTGAAAATTAGCTAGGGTTATAAACGGCCACAAGCCACATTTTGCCGGATGTTACGGCGATAATTCTGTAAATGAATCCAGACTAATAACAATTTAACAAGACTGTCAAGCAATGTCTTACCTGATGAAGGTCTGCTGACTGCAAGGGTGTTACTAAATAAAGTCAGCCCAGCTTGTGGCATTTCTGGATCCTTCTTAATTAACTGAGGAGTAGGTTGAGAGGTTTCTACACGTGTTGATTTTGAATTGAATTTTTTTCTGCCACATCACACCCCCAACCGGCACCGTCAGACACCGCCTACCAAGAGCCTGGATCTGTCCCAGGTTTCTTCCTAAAAGGGAGTTTTTCCTCGCCACTCGCGGTAAAATGCTTGCTCTTGGGGGAATTACTGGAATTGTTGGGTCTTTGTAAATGATAGAGTGTGGTTTAGACCTACTCTATCTGTAAAGAGTCCTGAGATAACTCTTGTTATGATTTGATACTATCAATAAAATTGAATTGTCCATTGTTATCCATTTAAACCGATACTTTATGAATTCAGCTGTTAAATGTGAACAAGCAAACTATGAACCGGCACCTTCCGAAATCGACTCAAAGGTCAGTGAAATGGTCCATGGTGCAGTATTCAATTCCTACTGGAAAACCAGGTATTTCTCAAAAAAAATCTGTAGAAAGTGAAAAGGATGAGCCTGATTCATGTTGTATTTCTGTGCCGGGGATGCAGCATGTTGGCAGCCGGTCTGTCGGCTGTTTGTGTTTAAGCTTCACAAGTTAAACTGTGCTGACACTTTGACAGGTTTCCTGTTATAATAAGACTCCAAACAAGGTTTCTTCCCTCATCATTTCCTGTCACAACTGTGTCAGTCTATTATGGGATTTTATGTTATTGTTGTTTTTTAGGGGAATTAGGCTGTGTGCCTGTGTGTGTGTGTGTGTGTGTGTGTGTGTGTGTGTGGGTCTGCATCTGTGTGTGTGACAGACAGAGCCAGATGAGCAGGCAGATGTTTCCTCTGTCTCCACTCCGACTGTCTGAGAAAGACTGACAACAGCTGGACCAATGCCAGACACACACACAAACACACACACACACACACACACACACACACACACACGCACACACACACACACACATACACGCACAGGTAGACAAAGAGAAAGGGACACTGTTCTACCTCAATATAAAAGTTTTAGCATTTAAGTTTTGCTTTGTTGGTTATTTCTCGTCTACTAAATATATATATTTTTTATTATTTTTGGGCTTTTCCGCCTTTAATCGATAGGACAGCTAGGGGAGAAAGGGGAGAGAGAGGGGGAAGACATGCAGGAAATCGTCACAGGTCAGACTCAAACCCTGGACCTCTGCGTAGAGGCATAAGCCTCTCAGCATACGTGCGCCTGCTCTACCCACTGAGCCAACCCGTTTCTGTAAAACGTTCTTCTTATTAATTATTCTAAGAAAAATGTGAGGAGAGATTGCCGGCAGATATTTGCTTCTTTGTAAAGGGTTACAACCCAAAAAGGTTAGGAACCACTGGTTTAAATGATAAAAACTAGGTCTTAAATTATTAGAATGTTCTTAAATCCATGCAGCGCTGCCTCTAATGCTCATTAAAATGCTTTCGAAATGTGTTTCCACAGTGACTAGACACCGATCCTATAATGCAAATGAGGAAATCGGGATTTTGTTTCAGACAATTTTGTAGAAAAAAGTATTATTATGTAATTTGTGGGCCCATGTGTTACTTCAAATTATGTCAGGACCTTATTTTGTTAGATTGATGTACAGTTATTTTGTTAAATTGATGTACAGTACGTAGCCAGTCGGGTTTGAGTGGTTGATTAATGCAATATTATTTTGCGGGGGGTGGGGGTTGCGGGGGCGGGTGCAGATTGGCTCACACACGCTGGACAGCTGATACTCACTTTTAAGGATTTCCATATCATTGTCCACTGAACAAGCTGCATTTGCAGAGATGTGAGAAGTCAGGGGGATCGACATGGATTCATCACTTTTCAAAATCCACGTCACAGAGAACAAAACGGACCAGCCATAAAAACAAACAAAAAAAAAACTGTACTTGGTCCAGGTAGAGATTACATTCCCAGGAAAAGGAGGATGATATGTCAACACCTGCGGTGAGAGAAATTAAGGAAAAGGTCTCGCACAAAGACCTTTATCAGGCAAACACGACACGAGACCCTCGAATCCAGAGCGGGACCAATCATAGCCGTTGGATTAAACAATGTCCAGATCTAGAGTGTTTGGAGCTTTAGCTGAACCCTATAACCTACAGAATGATAGCTAGGGTTAGGTGTGTTGCTAGTTTGGTTTGTTAGGGCCAAAAACTCACCAGCATACAAACAATAAATATCGTCAGGCATTGTTTTGTTAGAGGTTTGACCGTGCTGAGAACGAGGAAGCAGAATGCAACTCGTAGAACAACCTGAAGCGAGGTGAGACGGCAGATCAGAGAGAGCATGCCGATGCTGTGAGTTCAGTTCAACTGTACCATGTTGTTTTCTTGCTCTGGCTCGTTCTTTCCCTGCATGCTGCCGTCACTCTGTCTGCTGCTGGACGTTTCCTCTGGGTCGGACCTGGAGGAGAAACACACAGTTAAATGTTTGAATACCTTCAGATGGGAAAGTCAACCACAGTATTTGTCTGACACAGTCACATTTATTTCATACTTCACATATAAAACAACAGGTGTAAGAGCCATTTTCATGTTTTGTGTGTGTGTGTGTGTGTGTGTGTTGGGGGGGGACACAATAGGAGACCAGTACGTTTCACTAGGTCAGTCTCACAGGCACTCATTCCAGTTCCCCCATACAAAAACAACTATGGTCAGAAATCCTTTTATTACATTTACACCAAAATTTGGAATGGCATTCCCCATCACATTCAAACACTATCATCCATCACATATTTAAAAAAAAGTCATAAAAACTGTTTCTTCTTGATAGTCACACTTGCACACATTGATTGTTCATGTATTGTTTAAACTCATTTGTCCGTATTTAATGTCTTCTGTGTTTGTATCAGTCTAGTATATGATATTGTCCTGTATAAATGTTTTTGTCCCCATGTGCCGAAATTGTGTTCAATGTTCTATGCTGCTGCAGCACAGGAACCTGCTGGAAACCAGTTTTTAAACTGAGTCAGCCCTGTTTATATTGTAACTTAATTGTTGCTTTTAAATGTTCCTGTATAATAAATGAAATGAATGAAATTGTCCACTAGGTGTCACTATTGTCCATGTGGATTTAGGTAGGAACCTTTTGTCAGGTAACAGGTGTGTTGTTAGTCGGAGGAGCACAAATAGTTTTTGACCGCACCGCAATGCTACGGTAGCTCATGTTAAAGGAACACGCCGACTTATTGGGACTTATTCACTGTATCCCCCAGAGTTAGATAAGTCCATACACACCCTTCTCATCTCTGTGCGAGTCGTAACTCTCTGACGCACCCACCGCTAGCCTAGCTTAGCATAGATCCTGGAGGCAACCGGCCTACTGCTAGATGAGCAGTGCTTCGCCTTTCTGAGAATATAGTTCCCAGTATGTATACGGTTAGAAGATGCTGTGTGTCATGTGACCTTGTTATTTGTACACCCTGTGACTATACAAACCACAACATGTAAATAGGAAAATGTTGGCGTCATTTTGTCACTTATTGGGAGCAGTAGGCTAGTTGGAACCGGTTACCTCCAGGATCTGTGCTAAGCTAGGCTAGCAGTGGGTGCGTCAGACAGAGTTACGACACACACGGAGATGAGAAACGTGTGTATGGACTTATCTAACTCTGGGGGATACGGTGAATAAGACAAAGTCCCAATAAGTTGCCGTGTTCCTATAAGGTGTGTGAAACGGTGAGAAGTTTATTGAGCTTGATGGACATGGATGGATTCTTGCATGCTTATTTTAAAGACCATTTAGGGCGCTTTCACACCTATAGTTTGCTGGACATTGTTGCATTTTTCATTTGGTTCGGTTTGCTTTCACACTGCACTTTGTCGAACGCACCAAACACTGTAAACACACGTCACGCGATCGAGACGGTCGCTTGTTCATTGGACAGAATATCCGAAACTCGCCAACACTGATATTTTAGAAGGAGGCGAACAATGTGAGCAACTGACAGACAGCGAGTGAAGGAGAGAGACAGAGATGATGATGTCACACAGACGACCAGCGATGTTGTCTGTGGATCGGAAAGTTATCATCCCTTAAATCTAGAAATCCGTGAATTGTGTGCAAGATTGAAATTGTAAATGCTCTGTACTTGGTTAACTTCATGTATTTGGGTCGGATAGCATTCTCACCTGAAGTGTACCGACTTGGAAGATGAACTGAGACCCCCAGAGTTCGTTTGTTAGTTCCCCACCAGAGTTCGGATGAGCTTTCACACCGCCCCAACCGAACCGGACTATCCGACCTAACGCTCCAGGGTTCGTTTTCAGCGGACCAAAGGAGGTAGGTGTGAAAGCAACCTTAGTGAGCAATAAATATCCATAAAATGCAACGTGGACTATTAGACTGTGTTATTTCTCAACACTACTGAGCGGTGTACAGCAAATGCGTCAGCAAAGTCATTAGCCTTGGATTGTTTGTTATAAGTAGGGTCGGGTATCGTTTGGATTTTTACGATTCTGAACCGGTACTTTTAAAACTATTCCGATTCCTAAACTGATTCTTGAAAAACTGAAAAATGACAAATTAGAGATGTAATATGTTTACTAGCGATCACGTGCAGTGAATGGTTAATATGCTTTAACGTCCGTTTTGGTGAGCCCAGAGGGAGATTGTGGCATTTTAAAAGTAGCCTACATTTACGCTAGCTAGCTAACGTTAGACTACAGAGAAAGGGGGATATTTTTACGTCCGTTTCGGAGCGACAGAGGGAAAATATTTCAGCCGACACATGAAGTCGAACCGAAATGAGGAACCGAAATTTGCGTTCTAATCCGGTCCAATTCCTAATGGTTGTGTAGGAACCGGTTCCATAGTGGAACCAGGTTCCAGTACCCAACCCTAGTTATAAGCCTGTCTAGCAGCCCCTCAGTGGCTTTGAGTTTTAGGCTTAGCCATTATAATAGCTTTTTGAATAATGTGAAGTAAATCAAAGGTGAACTAAATCGATTCTAGACATCAGATTTGTGTAACAGGATGACGAGTTTGGGTACCTGTGGGATTGTTTGAGTATTTTCCGTGTGAAGCAGGTCAGTCTCTGCGTCTCTTCCTGGTACCTCTGCAGGTCTTGGCTCAGCAGGTTACGGAGCGCGCTCAGTGCCTCCTCTTGGAACAACAACCTCTCCGATTGGAGTAAACGCTCGGTGACGGAGGCCTGAAGCTCCCGACAAACACACAGCTGAAACTGGGGAGGGTGATAATGGATAGCAGATTTTACTGATAGGCTTAATAGGAACTACAGCAACCTCATTGGTTTCCCTTAAAAACAAAGAAAGACTATGAGATGCTGTTGAAAGCTATGGACCAGGGGAGTGGGGTAATATTCTGATAAAAAAACCCTGAGGTTTCTGAGGTTAAAGTCATTACATTTACGAGAAAGAAAACTGACATTAAAGTTGTAAATTTAGTAGAAAAAACTCACACATTTAGATTATAAATACTTGCAAGAAAAAAACTCGGAAATTCTCTGAGATTAATGTCACAAATGTATGAAAAAAACATGGATATTCTCTAAGACTAAGGTGGTAAATTTACGAGAAAAAAAACTCAGACAAAACGTTTTTTTGCTTCAGGATCACCACAGACACCCCCCGATTAGTTTAGTGTAGTGTATTGATGACCTAATCAAATAATCTAAGATAATATCCAATATTAGCCCCCTCCCCCTGCTCCGTAATCATTATGTTTTTCTTACAATAGCCCTAATACGCTGTCCTAGGCTTCTTATCAATTGATTGATTCACAAGGCAATGATATTATTACAATGATCAGCTAATCTGAGTACACACGTGGCCATATGACCCACAAGTCAGATGGAAGAATGAAGTAAAGTGAGTTAACGGAAGGAGTGGATGTCATCTTAGGTGGGGGGCAACTTAGGCCCCGGTGGGCCACCAGACTTACAATAGACTGGGGGAAACCCTATGTACGATATCGGTTTCCGGTTGTTGTTACTTACAGCCGACGTCTGAAGGCTGGAGTTTCTCTGCAGCTCTCGTTCCGTCCGTTTCTTCTTCTCCTGAAGATGAAAAAGCTCGGTTGTCAACAGCTTCTGGCGGCCTTCAATCTTTAGGAGTCTGTCAAACACAAAAAGAAAAACATTTAGTTTACAAAATTCACTCCTTCACTTAGAATTCACGCTGTCAGTTTTGAAACTCCGATTGGACAGATAGTCTAGCTAGCTGTCTGGATTTACCCTGCAGAGATCTGAGGAGCAGTTAACCATAGTCCTTAGAAATCCACCGGAGGTTAGTTAGTGCTACATTTTAGAACGCCAAAACAAAGAAAGACCAAGGCAACGGATATCCGGCCTAAATGAGTGAAATCCGGCAGGATTTCCGTCGGCAACTGAGCAATCCCGGAAGCGGAACGTCAAGGATATAGACTAACATTACTGCAACTCTCTTTTTTAACTGGCATCAAGCACAGATCCCTCTCCCGCCTCGAGCTGGTCCAGAACTCAGCAGCAAGGCTGACCACTGGTTTTTAACATTCATTAAACCTTTATTTACACTTGAGAGATCACCAAAGGGCAGCCCTCATTTACCAGTCCCTCCAGAAAAACGTGATTATGCGATCGCATAATTCAATGCATAATCAGCCAAAGTCTGCATATTTATGTGGCGGCCGCATTTTTTCAAATACGGCGCTCTTTCTCTGCATAAATTGACGATTTCTGCGCAAAATATGCGGGGCTTCTGCGCAAAATATGCGGGGCTTGCATGATTTCATAATCCCCGCATTTTCGTTGCAAAAAAGTCACATATATCTTAGCAGAAAGTTGAAAAATGTTGCGTTTACTTCACACAAAGGCAGCCACTGTTGTCATGGGAACGTTATGAAGTGACGCGACGTGAACAACACCAAAAAGCAGGGTGTTGGGGGAATCACTTTTTTTTCTCTTTTTCATCAAACCGCAATTTTTGCAAGTTCCCGCAATTTCATCGCATAAAATTGCATAAATATCCCGCATATTCCATCGCATTTTTTAAGAAAACATGCTGCATAATTAAGGATTTATGCCCGCAACAATCACAAAAAAACTCTGCATTTTTCTGGAAGGACTGATTTACAGTGACATCGAGTCAGCTACAAAGACAAAAGAACACAGAAAAGAAAGCAACACCATCAGAACAACATAGAAAGACACTAAAACTTTCCGAAATGGAAAAAAAAAAAAACTATTTGATAAACAATGGCAATTACAAATAGAATTTTTTAAGTCAAAAATGAGATATGTAAAATGTCCAAAAGGCATGCAAGTGAGTTGATCTTAAGACATAACATCACTCCTGTGCTAGCTTCACTTCACTGGCTCCCTGTCTGTTTGTTTTAGGTTTTACTGATGACTTTAAAAGCTCCTCAGGGTATATCACAGACATGTTGACCCCATATGAGCCCGGTGGCAGCCTTAGGGCGTTACATTTTTATTTTTCTAAAAGTTCTCTATAAATAAAGAATATTTTCAGGCACATGCACAGACATATTGGGGGCAAGGGCTAAAAAAAAAAAGGGCACTTCTTCTAATTATTTATTTAAAAAAACTTATTTTTTTAAACAAAACATTAAACATATTAAAGTGCTCATATTATGCTCATTTTTTAAGGTTCATAATTGTATTTAGAGTTTATATCAGAAAAGGTTTACATGGTTTAATTTTCAAAAAACACCATGTTTTTGTTGTACTGCACATTGCTGCAGCTCCTCTTTTCACCCTGTGTGTTGAGCTCTCTGTTTTAGCTACAGAGTGAGACATCTCACTTCTGTTCCATCTTTGTTGGGAGTCACACATGCTCAGTACCTAGGTAAGGACTACTAGCCAGTCAGAAGCAGAGTATGAGGGCGTGCCACTCTAGCAGCTAGGCGAGCATTATAACGTGTGTTACAAAGTGACCACGTCTGTCTCTGAAGTAAAGGCTGGACTACAATAGAGCTGTTTGGAGCAGTTTGTGAACAGTGTTTTCTGTTGGAGATGGTAAGGCCCTTTGGGGTGGACTTTGGGCTTTTTCACTTTGTAAACCTATAACATGCACAAAAAAGATACATAACACAATAAAGGAAATCAAAAAAGCCAAAAAGCATAAAATGAGCACTTTAACACATCTCTGACTTCCTTACCAATTTAATTTTAACCAGAACTCAACAACGTCTAATCTAAATTTAGATTTTTTTTTATACAATAAATACATTTGTTTGACTGGAAAGCTCCAGGCTTCGTTTTAATCGGACCAAACGAGGTAGGTGTGGAACAAATATCCATAAAACGCACCGAGGACTAATAGACTGCTTTATTTCTCAACACTACGGAGCAGTGTACAGCAAACGTGCATGCAAGGTTGAAATTCCAGGCTAGTAAATAACTGTTTTTGGTTCACTTTCTGTATTTGGTTCCGTTTGGAAATTTCAGTTCCATAAGTCTTCTGACCAGGAGGATTGACCAAAAATTTGTTCTGCACATTGGGACTCTACAATTCTGGCTATTTACTCCTCTGGTTGTGGTCTGGCCATTATTCTTATTCTCATAAAAAAAACGTTACAAACTATTGGTTTTAAAGGTGCTATACAAATGAAGTTATTATTATTATATTATTGTATTACTATATAAAGCAGTGTTTCTCAAACGGGGGTATGAGAAACTTCTACGGTCATTTTTTTCTCCAAGTTTGTCGCTGTTTTTCAAAGTTGTTGTCGCTGTTTTTGAAGTTTGTCACCTATTTTTGAAGGTTTTGTCGTTTGTTTTGACCTATTCTTGCCTTTCTTCCTTACTTTTTTCTACTGTCTTTTTTTCTTCTAAGTTTTTGTCTCCTTTTTCAAGTTGTTTTCTGATTTTTTTCAGTTTTTGTCACTTTTTTCGAAGTTTGTCGCTTGAAGTTGATTTTTTTTGTCACTTTCGTCGCCCTAATGTTGCCCTTCCTACTTTCTACCATGTTTTTTTTCGAAGTTTTTATTACTATTTTTGACCTATTCTTGTCTTTCCTCCTTCTTCCTACCATCTTTTTCCAAGGGTTTTATCGCCTTTTTCCATCATCATTTAAATGTTTTCCAGGTACAAGGCTGTTGTTTAGTAGATCTATCGCTGACAGCGCTGTATTGTTCCTCTTCATAGAGACTTTTTTTTTCTACCAAAAATTATTTGAGCTGGTTCGGGGCTTAAAACAACTGCTAAAAAGGGGGAACATTATTGAAAGAACCTATTGAGAACCACTGATATGAAAAATGCAGCCAGAAATGAAGGCCCAAGTAAAGCCGTGCAGTGCAGTGAGACACCAGAGTGTAGTTGAGTGTGTGTCCACTGGGAGGCACTAACCCTCTGTAACAGAAAGGCCCAGCAGCAGGGGGATGAGAGGCACACAAGTGTTTTGTTTGTGAGGAAGAAGAGGAGGCTCGTCTGAGGGGGAAGCCTTTGATGAACTCACTGAAGAACCGATATCAACATGAAGATAAAGACAGATGAGTAGGAAGGACTCAAACGACGCTACGACAACACAAAGGCCCTCTGGGAAATATATTAACACTCTGTTAATGAGCTTTTCAAGGAGGCTCCACTGTGTGCGCGCTACGAGGACAGACGCAACCTGTGTCTAAAAGACGATGATCTCGGATTTACATTCACACTCACATGTCCTGCTGCAACAAACACAATCTGAAACGCCGATGAAGAACAACAAACTAAGGGGTTAGGTTGTTTTTTTTTCATGTTGGATGTTTATGAGTATTTTACAATGAATGAGGGACCTTTCAATCATGCTAATAACACGGATGATTCCTGAAATCAACACGTCAAACTACATTATTTTTAACGACAGCTTAGAATCATTCGTTTGGACAACAGACATTTGTAGATTAGACAAGATCAGTACATACAGTAACAGTATGATGGTGATATGATTTTGCACAAAGCTGCTCAACAATATTGACTTAGCGCCCAACCCTGGTGTCAGTGTAGAGTTGTAAGAATGGAAAATATCTTGAAAGCATCATTAGTCATTTTCAAAATACCATCACATGACACATAAAGCGGCAACTTCCAGGCCTGAAAAAAGTGAAGCCCATGTAAGGGGTCTTAAACCTGCATTCTTTCTAATGGCCTAATGGCTTTTTGAAGGTCTTGTCTCGGAATCGACCACATTTTTATTAGGTCTTGCCTCGGTCTAGGATGAAGAGGACTCTGGATTTTATTTCAAGACCGGTCAAGACCACAACTGCAGGAATATCACTAAATTGCCTGCGTATCGTCTTATTTATTTATGTATTACTGGGATTGAATGTAAAACTAAATATTGAGGGGGACAGATATTGCCTGTTCTCCCCCACAATCTATGCCTATGATTCCAAAATCCCTTATACAAAATTAATGTTAAAAATTATATAATTTGGGGGCGATCTCTAGCTCACCCAGTAAGCACGTGCGCCCCATGTAGGCCTTTGCAGCGGCCCGTGTTTGAGTCCGAGCTGCGTGTCATCCCCCATCTTTCTCCCACCTTTCCTGTCTATCCACTGTCACTATCAGATAAGGCAGAAAAGCCCCCCCAAAAATAATCTTAAAATTTGGATAATTTTAGATTCATTTTTCTTTCTCTCCACGTTCCATTTGAATTATTTTATAGTTTTCTGTAAGTTATTGTTTAAAAACACTAACAACAATAATATTATGGTAGAAATAAAGATGCTTTTCCGCGATTCCCATGAACAGTAACAGTATTACCATGACAACCTGTATGTGAACCTGAAATCTAGTGGATATGTTTCTGCTGCGTTTCAGTTCAATGTTCAGCAGAAATGAACACCTCGAGGGGAATCTTGAGGAGATTTCAAGACTCTGAAGCTCCATGCAAATGAGAAACTTTGCCACCTGTCAATCAAAATTGATCGGAACCAATTAAACAACTTTGTTAAAACACTGCGTGTGAGGAGAGGGGAACATCATCCATCGGTATGACACTGCAGTTTCATTTACTCACTAGGCCTTAGATACACATACACACACACACACACACACACACACACACACACACACACACACACACACACACACACACACACACACACAGTTTGTGGCGCTATCTATGTGGGGACCCGTCATTGACATAATACATTCCCTAGCCCCTTACCCTAACCTTAACCATCACAACTAAATGCCTAACCTTAACCCTAACACTAACCATAACCTAATTCTATCCCTAATCCTAAAACCAAGTCTTAACCCTCAAACAGCCCTTTAAACTTGTGGGGTCCAGCATTTTGGCCCTATAAAGCTGTCGGGACCCCCAGTTTTTTGGACCCCACAAATATAGTTAAACAAGCCCACGCGCACGCACACACACACACACACACACACACACACACACACACACACACACACACACACACACACACACACACACACACACACACACACACACACACACACACACACACACACACACACACACACACACACACACACACACACACACACAGCCAGCTGTCGGTATGTTGTGATTAGGTGCTTATATACAGAAAGGCGCAAGTAGGGCTCCATAATTGCTTAAATGTATGTGACAAACACATTTCACTCCATAATTGTAGGTGAAAAATGTGTGGGCGTTTTTCACAATAATGTATCTCACAACTTGCAGCCCATCACATATACATTTTCGAGGTCACACAGGGTGTTTAAACTGTGTATATGTACAGCACAAAAATAATGCAATTTGAGGAATAAAATCCACTCCACAGAGTTTCTATGATGAACAAAGGTGATGCTTTAGACCTGTATATAATGTACACAAATGTCTCTACTTCTACTTCATATTGTTTGTGTGAACATTTTCTACATGCAAATCTGCAATTATAAATAAAGTTTTCGGTTTGTAAGTGCAAATAGAAGTTATATTCTCCGGTTTCAGCTTCTGCAATGTGAGGATGTGCTGCTTTTCTCGGTTTTATTCATCATCATTATTGGGAACTATAATACCAGAGGTGGGATGGGAATCGAGTCGCACGACTTGACTCGAGTTGCAAATTAGAGGACTTGACTTGGCTAACATTGATAAATGACTCAACTTGACTTTGACTTGGTATTCAAGACTTGAGACAAGACAGATGACTCAAAAAGGACTTTTTTGGAAGATGTTGAGAAGTTACATTTTGTTTTCGGACACATGATTGGGTGATTTTCCGTGCAATGCTCGCCAACCTGGCAACCAGCGGAGGCCAACGCAGCAGGCTGCCGTCATGAATGGGATTCAATTTGGATTCCAGGATTTTGTAGACAATAGTCTATATCGAACAAAGTTTAATTTCCGGGATTGTTCAGATGCCGCCCTCATTCCACCGGGATGTCCCTCACCTTCCGCTTTCATTGGGTTGTAATGTAACTCTGGTGGATTTAGGAGGACTACGGTTAACTGCTCCTCAGACCTCTGCAGGGTAAATCCAGACAGCTAGCTAGACTATCTGTCCAATCTGAGTTCTCGGTTGCTCGGCTAAAACTACTGTATGTAAAACAAGTTCCTTCCCGAGGCTTTTTTGCAGAGGCCCAGTGTCTCCGTCCAGCGCTAAGCGCAGCCCATGACGATTGTGATTGGTTTAAAGAAATGCCAATAAACCAAAGCAACATTTTTTTCCGATTTCGGGAATGCTGTGCGGACTAGCAAGACCCTCCTCTGCAGCACCGTGGAGGAAGGTCTGGCAATGAAAGACTATGTAGTCGATGACCATACTATGAAGAGAACAGCGCTGTGCAAGGTCTGCAGCTCTAAAATCACGGACACCAACGACCACAACATCTAGCTTCATCCGTCACTCCACAACTCACAAAGAAAGGTACATCAATGTCTCTTTTTAGCCAAATAATCGACTGGTTAAACTTTCATTTTAACTTACTTTAGACTTGTTTTTGAATCGATTGTGCATTCTATTGAAAAGACGTATCTGTTAAAGACAACCAGGAGACGGATTCAGGGCCAAATAACCGATTTAATTCAATTATGCGAGCACGTTAACTTACTAGTTACACAGCCGTGTGACTTTTGTATGACTAGACTTGCGACTTGCTTGACTTATAGCAGGAACTCAACTTGACTTGCTTGATTCTCAACACAGTGACTTGAGACTTTAAATGCTAAGACTTGAGAGTTGCTTGTGACTTGAACATGTGTGACTTACTCCCACCCCTGCTAAATACCTCAATCGGACTGTTGGTCAGACTGACATTTTACAGACTAAAAGGAAAAAAGAAAAATGTTGTAGCAGTTGCAGCCTAAAACTGTTTTGATGTGGAAAGATATCCATGTATAAAGAGGAGTAGAAGGGGGGCGAAATAGAGCAGAAAGATAATAAACAGCAGAGGGAAAGGGAGGAAAATGAGAAAGTGAAAGGAGAAAAAAAGGAGGAAGACGAATGCAAGGATGGAGCAGAAATGATTTGACAGGGTGAGCGGAAGGAAAGGCAGATAGAAGGGGGTGAAGAAAAGAGAAATCAAGTTTAGTTTTCTTCTATTGCACAACCATGCTGTGTGCCTTGAAACCAGAAAGGACACGAACAAATCATACAGAAAGAGAAAGTGAAAGACAAGGGCTTAAAAAAGAAGAAAAACAAAAGAAAAAACTAACAAGAGAAAGTGAAAAAAGAAACAATTTGTGACTATAAATGAAGGAGGAAAAAAACCATTTTTCATCTGTTTGAGCTTTTCCACGTTGTTGATCGATTTCATGGTAGATATCAGCCGATTTTGAAGATATGAACAAGAATGAACAGATTATCCCTTAGGGAAGAAGAAGATGAAGACGGGAGGGTTGGCAGAGTTCAGCTGGGTGTTTTCCAAACTGCCAGTCTGCCTGTTAGTCTTGGCAACACTCACAACTCGCCTTGCGTAACCGGACCAAAGACTGTGTTTCGGTCTATCTATGGGAAAATAGCACCAAAAACAACCCAATCACCCTTCATCTATTCCTCTACAGAGTGCCGTTGAGTCTTGTGTGTTAGCTTTCAGTCCATCACGCACTGCTGCAAGTAATAAAGAATGGCTTGCTGTTTTTAACTGAAGCAGGTCACAGCATGTGAGGCGGAAGGTCAGCACTGTTGTCAATAATGATCAAAATGGAAATTAATAGAATCCAGTTTTTTTATTAGTTTTTTTATTTTGCTTTTGTGCTTAAAACTAAGGGGGCAGTTCACACAAAAAGTCGTAATGGTATCTATAAATGCAGATATCCAAGCATTACATGCTTGCTCTTGGGGGAATTGTTGGGTCTCTGTTAATTATAGAGACCAGGGTCTAGACCAGGGGTATTCAACGTTTTTTAAGCCAAGGCTCCCTTAACTGAAAGAGAGACGGAGTAGGGACCCCCTACTACAGATATTGTATAAAATGAAGTTGCATATTAAACTGGGCTTACAATAACGTTTAGGGTGGTCTAAAGCCTTTATACATACCTTTTTTGCATAGAAAACTAAGCCATTAAAATAGCCTAATAATTGTTGGCATGATTTTATAAATCATGTTATAATGTTACACATACATGTGCCACAGTGAATCCTTAGGATGAACTGGATCTGTGAATGGCCTTAGTGACTACCTCCTATATGCCATTAAGCCTATCATCAGTGGGGAGTTATATTTGACAATATTTTGTTGGATTCACGTTAAGACTTTTACATTTTTTTTTTTTTACTTTTAAAAATGAACAATAATTTGGAGGACCACTTGCATTGACTCTGAGGACCCCCTAGGGGCCCCGCACCCCCTGTTGAAGATCCCTGGTCTAAACCCATCTATCTGTAAAGTGTCTCGAGATAACTCTTACAATTAATTTACAATTTGATACTATAAATAAAATTGAAAATTGAATTGTGTACGTAACATACTTAACTTACGTCGATATTATTTTAGCTTTTTTTTCAATTCAATGTTAACCACGTGTTTAAAACAGCGACCATTTCACAACACATGCCAGTCACTCGAAAATACATTTTTTATTGAGAATGCAATTTTGTGTAGTTTTTAGGAGACACTGCTGCTCCACTCTACAATAACGCTGCAAATCATTTATTTGAGCAGCTCGCAGTACTGAAAGTTGACATTTAAAAAATGAAAATGTAACACGAACAACTAAAATGATTAGTTGATTTATCGATTAGTCAATAATCTGCAACAATTTCATTTTTTTTAAGACAAAATGCCAAAAAAAAGTGTCCGGTCACGGGTTTTCCACTGTGGTTAATTGCTGTTTTTTTTAAATATTCTTCTGTTAATGTAAATTCAATATCTTTGACTGTTGGCTGGACAAAACATAATAACCTGAACACGACATCTTTGGCTCGAGGAAATTGTGACACATTTTCGAAATCTTGAAAACAACTCAATAAAGCAATTAATAAATTAAGTAGATTAATCAATAAAAAATAAATAATATTTAGCCCCCAAACTGTCTTTCCAGAAACAGTGTAGTTGTTACTATAATAATCCACAGAACATTGGAACTACTTTCTACTGAAAGAAAAATAGTCCCTGTGAAAACTGTACAATGGGCGGTTTTGAGTGTGACATAACATGCAAGTGTAAGGGACTAGCAGAACACAAAAAAAGTGACATAATTTTTCATGTTTTGACAGATTTCTCAACAGCTGGACATTTTAACCAACACTGAATAGATAGACATTACTACAGGGAACGTGTTTTTTCTTTATAATATGGAATTGATCCTTTATGAATAACTCTTCTAATAACAAACGTGAAAAAAAATCCTTTTATGTGAGAATATCTGAAAGTTTTGTACTTGGGTGTGTCCCAACTTCACAGGCTGGAAGGCCAAAGGTCAAAGGCACTTCATCGGTGCAGGCTGGGCCTCTCTTTTGCTCTGGATGCTTCCAGTAAGAACTACTCAAAGTGTGTTCATAAAAAAGATTTCTGAGAAGGTTTGATGACAAACATGACAGGAAGAAGGGAGTTGAAATGGTTAAGTGTGCCATTTTGGTATGTCGACAGTTTGTCTTCAGTTCATGCTGCTCAGTTACACTGAAACTCACACGGAGCCGGTTGACTGACAAAAATAAATAAAAGTCTCCTTCCTGTTTTCATCATTTTATCTGAACTTGACATTTTTTGCTCTATTTTAGTCCTGAATAGTTTAGTCCTTTCAGATTTCACCCACCATCTCCTTTTAAGGCCAATTTTTCTATAGAAGGCAGAAAACAAACGTCAGCAGAGCATGGGTGATGCTGAGGTAGGATGACAACACAGGTAAGTCCGAGACAGGTTGAAACGGCTGTCCATCAAGACAAACACGTTATTTTATAGTTTCTGTCCCCCCCCCCCATGAGGAATTCGAAGTAATGACAACCACACTGTCGGCGCATCCACATGACACAAGCCTTCCGTGATCGCGCACCACCCCCACCCCTCCTCCGAGCAGTTGCTAGTAGCCAAGGAGGACACGGAGGATTTAAAAAAATATGATGGACACTTCAGAAGAGGTAGTTATCGTCACTCGAGATTCTGCGCGGGAAAGTCACCGGACACCACGATCTTCTAAACACAGTCACACTGAGAAATCCAGAGAGAGTTGTGTGGAGCCGATAGTCTTAATTAGCTTTGTAGCAACTCATTTGGCAATGGCTTACATTACATTAATGGACGTTCATTAATATCAAAAAGTTACGCACTAAAGCTTTAAAATATTAAATATTAAAAACAAGTAAGCAAGATCTGCATAGGCCAAATCTACCTTTTATTTACGATTTTGTTTGATTTCTCGGCAAACATTGTAATGGATTATAACTATTAAATCAAGAGTATAAAAAAAGAAAGGAACATTTTTTATTATTTTTTGGGGCTTTTCTCATTATTGGACAGTGGATATATATGATAGGGGGAGAGAGATGGGGAATGACACGCAGCAAAGGGCAGCAGGTCGGACTCGAACCCTGCGCCGCTGCAGGACTCAGCCAACGTGGGGCGAACACTCTTACCGTGTGAGCTATAGGCCGCTCCGACTGTTTCCATTCTAATGCAGTCTGTAGTATTCAAGTCTGCTGACTCGGAGCATGGGGATGCTTTACAGAATGTGCTTCGCTCTACACTCTGCCTCACTTGGTGCGAGAAAACTTTGGTCCATAAGACCGTTAAAAACTGCTTTAGCTTCACCGCAAAGACATGAAGGTTGGTACTTGGCTGGGATTATGTTCTCACTTCTTCTGTTCCGAGTTTTGAAGGCATCGTTATCACCTTGACAAAGAAAACACAGCTAAAGCAGAAACTGTTCTTACAAGTTGTTGGTGTGAAAGCGGCTTGATACCTGCAGCTTTTTGAGGTCCACTCAGAAAAAAAAAAAAAAAAAGAAAAGACTCTCTTTATCTCTGTTGCTAAGTGTTGCAGAGTCGTAGCTCTATCCTCTTTTCCTGCTTCAGAAAGCCCAACCCTGTCTTGGCGCTGACATTACCACATAAGCCTCTCTTAAAGCCAAGGAAAACCCCCAGTAAAATGAAAGCAGGGTGACGTCTTCTTCCAGTAAGCCAAGTGGATGTGAGAAGTAGATACCATGTTGGGCAGGGCAACCGGGGGAGGGGGGGGAGAGACATGTAACAGTATTCATAAGAAACCATTAATCTCCTCTTAATAAGCTTTTGATCCAAGCTATGAAAGGAGCCGACCAGTCTTGGCAATGAAAACCAACGTTGCTGGGAAATTAGGAGATTTGGAAATTAACCAGAACAATGTGGGCATGTTTGTGTGTGTGCGTGTGTGTGTGTGTGTGTGTGTGTGTGTGTGTGTGTGTGTGTGTGTGTGTGTGTGTGTGTGTGTGTGTCTCTCTCTCTCTCTCTCTCTCTCTCTCTCTCTCTCTCTCTCTCTGCTGGCACACCTTGAATTCGGAGATGTGTTATGGCTTGTCTCGTCTGGCAGAACTGAGACCAGTTGAAGTGTTGTTCTGCCAAACTGCTCGTCATGGCAGGAGCACAGAGAGGAGCCTCGACGGGGTGAGGCAGCAGCCACCTACCCCAACGTTTACTGTCAACACAACGCATGCTGTAACCAAATCAGGAAGAAAATCACCAGGAACTTTCACTTTCTCATATTTCATAGAAAAAGCTTTAACCAGGACTTCAAACCGTCCAACTTTGTAGGCACTGTAACTGTTTGTTTTTTTAGGCGGCTTGATGTCTAAAGTACAATTGCAGACAATGGGTTGTTTTCGATTCCCGGATATAGGGTTTTCTTTTTGGATCATTGTGGCCCAAAGTAAGTTAACCCCTCCGGCACTTTTTCCGGTGTTGTGTCCAGACAAGGATTTCCCTTTGGCCTTTAGTCGTGGATAGACAATCAAGTGCTGTTGGACGATTCAACAATGGTTGCTGGTTCGAGGTGGACTGGTAGCTGGAGATTCACCTCCTGGGCACTGCCAAGGTGCTCTTGAGCAAGGCACCGAACCCTCAACTGCTCGGTGCGCCTTTCGATGGGCAGCCCCCCTCACTCTGACATCTCTCCATTAGTGCATGTATGATTCTGAGCATGTGTGTGTAATTCAGGCCTGTGTGTAATGTGTGTAATAACAACAGAGTGAAAAACATTGTAATTTCCCCTTGTGGGATTAATAAAGTATACATTATTATTATTATTATTATTATTATTATTATTATGAGATTGATACATTGTAATGAACCTACTGAACAGTCTAATTAAAATTGTCAAAGGCCTAAAGGGATGTTGACGTTGGAGCGTGTAGTGCTGTGTAGTTACAGTCCTGCATTACTTTAGAGAGAAGAAGGTTCCTAAACCGTTTCACTTAGAGTGCTACAGATTTTAAATTAGACAAAAACAAGGAAATAAAGGTAAAATATTAAAAGAAAAAAGATTTTAACTGGAGACACTGCAGGTTAACAGAGAAAATTGTAACTAATAGATGTCCCCATGAAACTTACATTAAGACAATCTTTTCTCTTTCTTTAAATATACATATGAGGCATTGTGTAATGCTAACTTTTACTGAATTTAGGAGAAATTTAAATAGGCAAAGTGGAGTAAAATAAACACCTAAATATGTATTTCTCCAATAGTCCAAAAGAACACGTTACAGAAGCAAAATAGCCCAAAAACTCAAAATTGAAAAATTATGTTTTAGTCTGTAGCGTGTCCCCTTAACATGGACATTCATTCTTGACTTTTGGAAAAAAAAAAGTACATATAAACACATACATAACAAATCAATCTAAGCGCAAAGGCTAAACTGGGTCCTCACCAAGGTAGACTTACAAGACCACACACACACACACACACACACACACACACACACACGATCATGTTGTTTTCTCCAGCGGAGCAGAACCTTCTGTTGTCATGAGATACAGTGAAACTCCCACATCCGTGTTTGAGCTGCCTCCTACTCACATGTTCTAAGCTACATAACATGGTCCTGATTTATAGACAGAGGAGAGTCCAATTTCAGAAAGAAGAAGTGAGGATTTTGCCAAAATGCAACATTTCTATATTCTTTAAGAATATGCGAATACGGTATGTTTCAATAAAAACAACCGGATTTGAATATGGGCTTTTATTTGCATATATTAGTATTACAGTCAATATACCCTGACCATACCTCCTGTTTACAGAATAAATATTTTGAGAATCATACACAAATTCCGATGACCCGAAACATGCATGTTGACAGTTACATTTTATGAGCAACCTTAGGAGAGCTTCTTTAGTAACTAGGATCATATTTTGTGGTTTTGAATTATTTACTTCTTAAATTCTCCATTCAAGAGTTTTAAAAGACTGTTGTCAACTTTTAGAAAATGTAATATAATATAATTTCTTTTTTGTGTTGTATTGTTACTTTAAATTTTTTATTTTCATGTTTTGTAAATTATAGAGTGTGGTATAGACCTACTCTATCTGTAAAGTGTCTTGAGATAACTCTTGTTATGATTTGATGAACTTTTACTTAGGGCTGGGCAATAATTCAATATGATAAGCTATTGTATCGTGATGGAATCATACATCGAGATATCGTGACATACAATTACATTGCCTAAATTGATAATAACAAGCACATACTAACTCAATTTTCTCAGAAAATCTGTTGTGAAACATTTTGAGGGAATATCATTTGAAGAATTTCAGATTTGTGTGTTAACATCACATTATTTTTGTGCATGCATGTAAACATAGTCACTATATAGCCGGAAATTATGTATTGTTTCTCAATCATTTCAGTTGAAACTGTTTACCACATTATTGATGATTATTAAATCTCATTGTAAAAAAAGATTCTGTGAAAGTACCAAGTAGCTGTCACCAATGTATTTGGTCAAGTATCGTGATTTGGATTTTCTCCACATCGCCCACCCCTACTTTTACTTTTACTCCACTACAATTCCCCGTAAGAGTCTTCGTTACTCGTTACTACAAAAATAAAATCAGACAAAATTTGTTAGACTGCCAAAAAAAGCAGGTCTGACGAATCATAGATTGCACGTTAACGCACGCTCCATTCCAGTCGGTGAAGTAATAACTGATAGCGTCATGGAAGTACCTGCTGCAGGAAGCCACAATGAAGTTCATGATCAAGTTTGTTTTAAACTTCTAATAATTAAGTACATTTATTTAAAATTACTTTTCAGAAGTACTTTAAGTACAGTGTATATCAGATACCTTAAGACTTTTAGTAAAGCCACATTCTAAAAAGGGTGACTTTAACTTCAAAGTTACCATTTTCTGGTAAGATTCTTGCACTTTTACTCAAGTATTGCTTTCAAGTACCCTATACAAGACTGGCTGTGTAAGGCAGCAGTGCTAACCACTGAGCCGCAGTGCTAACCAAGAGAACTGCTCTTCAAACACAACTCCGGTTCAACCCTCAGCAAACCTCCCTGCTGAAGTGTAGACACTGCAAATATCCTCTGTGTAGAGAACAGACTTATGCAAAGACATCAAGGCTCTGTTAGGGCTGGGTTTAACAAAAAAAAAACTTTTCCTATTTGAATCGATTATTTTATTTGAATGATCCAGTATCGATTCATAAAATCCAGAATCAATCTCTGTCTGTATCATATGAAACTAGGAGACCTTAGGAATCCATTGATACCAACTGTGTCATGCTAGCTTGTTGGGAAGGGGGATAATAAAAATAAATATAAAAACGTACATTTTGGAGAGGAAAAACTGGCATGGCCATTTTTAAAGAGGTCCCTTGACCTTTCACCTCAAGATATCTCAATAAAATGTCACTCAATACTGCACTTTATTGTTGTATTATGTTGACTGCTGTACTGTGTTTATGTTAGGCCTAAATAAAAAGTTAATTAATGTAAATGCTTTGGGGTCAGTTCTTTATGTAATCAGATACTTTCAATAATAATGCAGGTTTTAGGGAACCTTGTACAACTGCAGAATCACAAAACTGGTATTGTAACTGAAATATCCCAAATCAACATTGAATCGGAAATGTAATCGAATCGGGACCTTTTGAATCGGACGTCAAATCGGGAAATGAAAATACCCAGCCCTACTCTGTGTTCCCTCTTATTTAGCCTACTGCAGGGACCTCTAAGTTATTGTTAAATTGTTTTTAAAAAGTCTAAATGAATCCAATTATTGGATCCATGAATTAAATATTATTAGCAAATATAAATCCCCACTGCTTACTGGCCTATAGTCAAGGTAGTCACTAAGGCCATCCACAGATGTGTGCCACATGCATGTTTAACATTAAAACATGATTTATAAAATCCTGCCAACAATTATTAAGGCTATTTGAATAGCTTAGGATTCTATGCAAAAAACGTATGTTTAAAGGCTTTAGGCCGCCCTACAAGTTATTGAAGGCCCAGTTTAATATGCAACTTAATTCTATAAAATATATGTAGTAGGGGGTCCCTGCTCCATCTCTCTTTCAGTTAAGGGGTCCTTGGCTTAAAAAACTTTGAAGACCCCTGGACTACTGTATACAGCATCTTCATGTACCATACACATAGCATCAGTGTTGGGACTAACGCGTTACAAAAGTAACGCAATTACAGTAATGTATTCCCTTTTGCTGTAACGCAGTCATATAACCCATTACTAATACAATTTCAGTCAATTATACCCGTTACAATCTCAGTTACGCGAGATACAACGCATTTTAACCTGACATTTAATGGTGTTTTTTTTTGGTAATTAATGTTCAAGCTCGCTGCATGTAAATATTAGCATTAGGCCTACGTTTTATCAGCATTGGAAAGTAACTATACCGTAGGCAACTTCAGTACAATTGTAAAATACTTTAATTGGAGTATTTTCATTTTCTCCTACTTTATACTCCTACTCCACCACAATTCAGAGTCACGTAGGCTATTGCACGTTTTACTTCACTATTTATTTTATAGCTTTGGTTACTTTGCAGATTCTGATTAATAATACAAAATATTATGAATAATCTATGATATATTAAAGTGGATAAAGATGTTTGTTGATGCCGTGGTGAAATTCACAAGCTACCTGCCAAGTCATACTTCCGCCGTTATTTTGGTGAAAGTAACTCAAAAGGAACGCAAAAGTAGTGTAAAGCATTACAATTCAGAGACAGTAATATTGTAATAGAACTAATTACTCTCAAATGACAGTAACCAGTAATCTATAATGTATTACATTTTGGACCCCAACACTGCGTAGCATGCCATTGACTCACTGTGTGTGTATGTTGCTGAGCTCCTGCTCGGTCTGTCTCTGCAGCTGCTGGAGGTGAAAGGTCAGCTTCTTACTCAAAAGGGCAAACGTCCACAGTCCTCCTCTCCCTGTGTTCTCCTCACACACCGAACCCTGATCACAAGACAAGACAGAGCGCTTATAGAAGCTGTGTAACACACCCTCACCCTCTGGCAGCCATACTGGAGGTCCACAAAGCAATGGCTAACTGGAAAGCAAACATTTCATCACTGATCAATGACTGTAGGTTTACATGCTGTCTATCAGCTTTAGTGCGTACATTTTTCATAACAATGATGTCCGTTAAATTCAAGCCATTGCCAAATGAGTTGCTACAAAGCTAATTAAGCCTCCCAGCTCCACACAACTCTTTCTGTATATCTCAGCATGGCTGGGTTTAGAATTTGGTGTTGTCCGGCGACTTTCGTGTGCAGAAATTCAAGTAAAGATAAAACACCTCTTCTGAAGAGTCCATTGTGTTTTTGTTTTTTTTAATCCTCCGTGTCCTTCTTGGCTACTAGCAACTGCGTGGAGGAGGGGTGGGGGGTGGCGCGGGATCACAGAAGGCTTGTATCACGTGGATGCACCGACAGAATTGTTGTCATTACTTAGAATTCCACATGGGGGAGACAGAAACTACACACTATAGCTTTAACTATTTCACTTCAATTCAAACGGGCTTTATTGGAATGAAAGTTTCAATAACAATGTTGCCAAAATGAAATTTGTCCAAATATTAGGACAGAACAAAATAAACAATAATATGAACATTAACACAATATAAGGATTGCTTTATATTAATGATACATACAGTATATTGTGTGTGTATGTGTGTGTGTGTGTGTGTGTGTGTGTGTGTGTGTGTGTGTGTGTGTGTGTGTGTGTGTGTGTGTGTGTCTCGGTTGGTGATTCACTGTCCCTCAGGTTGTGGCATGTTTGTACTTATTGCTACTACAACTACCTGGCCTGATTATCATGCTAACATACAGTGAATTGGCATGTTAGCATCCATTTAGTTACCAGGGTGAAAGGGAAGGCCCTTACATACTGGGCCTTAGAGAAAAGAATACAGTGTGCTAATTGGTATAAAAACACGAGATAAGACAAACGCTCCATACCTCATCACATAACATTTAGTCAGGGAGAGCATTTGATATGTGAATATATGTGAGGGATAACGTAGAGCGAGCCGGTCATTATTGCCAATTAGAATCCCGACAGGGCCACGCAGGACCCTGTTATACTTCGCAAAGGTCTGTTACACAGAAAAGAAAAATGACCGTAGAATGCTGCGATTGACCAATCATGATTAAATAAATACATTTTAAAATAAACTCATGATTCAGCTCTCGGTAGTCGGCTGTGTCAACAACATGTGGAGTAAAACTTAAGAGAGTGATTTATTAATAACAGGCGGGCAGGCAGGCAAGCAGACAGACAGACAGACAGACAGACAGAGTGGAGGTGAAAGGAGACCGTCAGACTCAAGGATATGACGGGTAAAGATAAAGTTGGTGTGGGTAGCGCCTAAGCACGTTGTGAGTCTGAACTCGTCGAGGTGACAGAGATCGTCAGTGAGCGGCTGTGGGCTGAAAGACAACAGAACAACTGAGTCATTCTGGCAGAACACTAAGATCACCCTCATCCTACCCTTTATCTGTCTGTCTGTCTGTCTGTCTGTCTGTCTGTCTGACTCAGTCTGAGAGACATACTCACACTCTCTCACACAGAAGCCTGATTCAGTCCTCACCGTCCACATTGGAGCTTACGAGCGTAATTATAAAATGTGTCTTTCCAGACATTTAAATTATGATGCAATACAATGAGCTAATATAGGCCGATATTATGCAAATGTTTCGCTGCACTTGCACAGGACTTGATAATCTTGACGAAGGTCCAGAGGGACCGAAACGTTAGTTTTCTTTAATAAATGGTGACGCTGCAGCAAGAGCAGTGTGTGGGGTTTTCTGCTTCCTCAAGTCAATGTTTATGTCCTATGCACCTACATCTCTGAAGTAAAGGCTGGACTACAATAGAGCTGTTTGGAGCAGTTTGTGAACACTGTTTTCTGTTGGATATGGTAAGTCCCTTTGGGGGGGACTTTGGGCCTTTTCACTTTGTAAACCGTTAAGATGCACAAAAACAATATATAACAATAAAGGAAATGGAAAAAGCCAAAAAGCATAAAGCACTTTAATTCACAAAACACTACTTTGTTAGGTTGAGGAAAAGATTGTGGTTTGGGTTAAAGGTCCCATGACATGGGGCTCTTTGGATGCTTTTATATAGGCCTTAGTGGTCCCATAATACTGTATCTGAAGTCTCTTTTATATAGACCTTAGTGGTCCCCTAATACTGTATCTGAAGTCTCTTTTATATAGACCTTAGTGGTCCCCTAATACTGTATCTGAAGTCTCTTTTATATAGGCCTTAGTGGTCCCATAATACTGTATCTGAAGTCTCTTTTATATAGACCTTAGTGGTCCCCTAATACTGTATCTGAAGTCTCTTTCCCGAAATTCAGTCTTGGTGCAGAATTACAGCCACTAGAGCCAGTCCCACAATGAGCTTTCCTTAGTATGTGCCATTTCTGTGTCTGTAGCTATTGAGGAGAGAGAGAGGGTGGGGCAAGGTGGAGGGGGGGGTGTGGCCTTGACCAACTACCACTTTGCTCGTTTGAAAGCCATGATGTCTCTCTCTCTCTCTCTCATGGGTGGGCCAAATTCTCTGGGCGGTAAAGCAGAGAAAGGGGAGGTAACCTTGCTCCTTATGACATCATAAGGAGAAGATTCCAGATCGTCCCATCTGAGCTTTTATTTTCTCAAAGGCAGAGCAGGATACCCAGGGCTCGGTTTAAATACCGCCATTTCTAGCCACTGGGGGACCATAGGCAGGCTGGGGGAATGCATATTAATGTTAAAACTTAATTTTCATGCCATGGGACCTTTAAAGTATGTTTGTTACCTAACTAATGCCGACCGTACACCAAACGACTTTTCAAGCGATTCCACTGTCTAATTTTCAATATTATAAAATTTTATAGGCCAAACGACTAATCGATTAATTAAGAAAATAATCGACAATGAAAACAATGGTTGGTTGCAGCCCTAGTGAGTATGGATAGACCGATTATCAGCCCGGGCCAATTATCCAGCCGTTTTTTGGCAGTATGAAGATTATCTGTATCTGCGTTTTATTTGACCGATAACGTTAATTAAAAAGTGCACTACTTTGGCTCGGCTACAGCTCTGTGTCTGTTCCTCTGCTTCGGTTTTACTTCTCTACTACTCTTTTAATCTTTTACTGGGTATTAATATTCTAATTTATCAAATAACTGCTTAAAGCATTTAAACAAAGTTTTGTGTTGGAGTTTGTAACATTCCAAAATCTTAATTTTGACTTAAAGATTTTCAATTTTACTGTATATGCATATCGGTTCCAAATATCGGTTTCATTAACTACTAATAATCGGTATGGGCATTGGCCTTAAAAAAAACAGTATTGGTCGATCCCTAGTGGTGAGCATACTGTCTTTTCCAGACATCACGCTCGTTTTACAAAACGTTTTGGAGGAGTCACGTGAGGAAGTTTCATTTAAACCCACAAAAGGCTTTTTGAAAAATGACATTGATTTAATAGAGCGGGGGGAACCCGTTGGATTTGAGCTGTCTTTCTGAGCATGGCCTCGGGAGTGATCAACAACGAGGGGAAAGGAGGGGGAGGAAGACAGACAGACAGTGAAAAACATCACCAAATCAAGCGAAACACATAAAGGGAGTGCTGATATAACAAATCGCTGTGTGCACCGTTAGGAGGAATGCAGTTAAGGCAGTGTTGAGCAATTAGCCCTGAAACCTCTAGCAAAGAGCCATGTTTTTGAAGACATCAGGTTAAAAAAAACACAGACGAGTTTCAACGTCAGCAAAGACAGAACGACACTCGATAGCTCTGCTTCGCTGGTGATAATCGTCCAACTGTTTTTACTGGAGGCGTCATGTTTCACATTCAGGTTAAGCTGCTTTATATTTGTAGAAATGTAATTCATTAAAGAGTAGAGCTCGAGTGATAAACGATTTTTAAGGCCGATATCAATACAAATATTTGGTGATTTAAAAATCCGATATTCCGATATATCGGCCAATATATATATTTTTTAAATCCAGAAACGCGGAACAAAACATAAACAGATTTTCCTAACATTAGTCACGTACATCAAAACCCATTTTTTTTACCCAATGCCACTACTACAATGACATGGATAAGGATCTCTCCCCCCCACGACACACAATTTATGTTTATCGGTGTTTTAAACACTTGAAGTGCTGGAATTCCATAACTAATAGAATTGCCGTGAGCGCCAGATTCAAAACTCCATAATCTCTCATGATAAATACGTTAATTGCAATATTAATGCATCTATTGTTAGGATATCTTTAGAAAAATGTAAATAACATGAGTAGTAATACGTAGGGATGCACCGATGCATCGGCTGAACATCGGTAACGGGCGATATTTGCCTCGTTAACTGCCATCGGCCATCGGGAAATAAAAATGACATTCGCCGATGATTGTATGTGTCATGAACGCTGTGCTCAGGAGAAACTTTTTTCCCTCTTTTTATTTGGGCAGGGGGAGATACCGAGACGGAAGAGGGCACCCGCGCACTCTCCTCAGTAACTTAGATTAAACAAAGAAGATGGCGGTCGTGTGGCAATATTTTACAGTTTCAGAGAAAGATCAGCATTTTGCAGTTTGCAATACGTGTTCCATTGAAATTTCAAGAGGGGGGGCTGTTAGAAAGTCATTTAACACAACAAATGTCATTGGACATTTGAGAAGCAGGCACGAGGCGGTGTACGCCGATTACCTGCAAGCTGACCAAAAACGGAAAAATGAAGCCGCCAAGAAAGCGCAAACCAAACCTAAGACTCAGACTTCAATTGACACGGCGTTTGAGAAAGCCAAACAGCTGCCTCCAGACAGCGCCAAAGCGAAACAAATAACAAACAAGGTGATGGAGTTCATCGCTTTAGATGACCAGCCTTTCTCTGTAGTGGAGGACGTTGGTTTTCGGAGTCTGATGAAGTTTATGGAGCCACGCTACACGCTGCCGAGCCGGCATCACTTTGCCGAGGTCTGTCTCCCCGAAATCCACAACATTGTGGCCACGCACATTCATGAGCTACTGGCTTGCGACATCGCTGCAATCAGTTTCACCACAGATATATGCAGTTCAGATTTATTTCACTTGTTTTTGCATTTACACTTTTTTTTATTTATCAGAAAAATATTTTTTTTTGGTCCATGAAAATAATCTCATGAGTAAGTTTTTGTTTATCAGGCTAAAACCACTCAAATAATTTTGTTGGGCAATGTACTGAAACAATCTTTTCATTGATTAGTTAGCAGTCAAAGGTTTTTGAATGTTATTTTTCAGAAAAGAAAGGTTATAACTAATGTCAACCAGAAAGTGACATTAAAGGTTGTTTTTTTTTCATAAATTGGTCTGATTGAATTTGTGCTCATTCTAGGATAGTGTGATCCAGAGCCGAAAGACTTGTATGTTTCCGTGGCACAAAAGAAGGAATAAATAACAAAAAGAAAAAACATCGGCATCGGCCAAGTTGTTATGTTAAACATCGGTATCGGCCCAGAATTTCCCAATCGGTGCATCACTAGTAATACGTGTTTCAATAATTCATATCGTAGCCTAGTAAACCGTAATTATTTCACACATTCATATCCCGAAAGTTCATTCAACTTATCTCATAACAGCCAAATAACAACTAAAAGTGTGTTATTTGAACATTTATAACCTAACCTAACATGGCACTGCCTCCGTTTTGGTGTCTGCTGTGGTGCGCAGCGCTGCTCGGATTGGTGCCGCTGCCCTTTTTTTCTCCATAAACTCTGCCTCTGCCAGTTACTGCATGAATTTCCTCTGGGCAATTTTACTGCTGGTGCACTCCTTGGAGAGGATGTGAGCAATGATTCCAGCCAGTTGGAGCATGTATAAAGTCATACGAACACATAGACGGCCACCGGCCATCTACGTGTACCGCGCCTTTCACAGAGCGATCGCCCGGCGCATGCCTTCTGATTCAGAACAGAGTCCATCCACGCCGTAGTAGCCTACGTTACAGACTCTGGCTTTGCCTTTGGCCCATCGGTGATGCCCACACTTGTTACTCGAGACCGCTAGTCTTACGTTTTTCTGACAGAGACTTTGATTATTACTAAGCAACCAAGATGGAAAAATAATACCGCAAAAATCAGAGCGGTCAATATGACCGTGTATGGCCAAAATAGGTAAAAGTAATTGTATTTTCTTTGCCATTTGTGTAATGTATATAAAAACTATTTTAAATGAAAATACAGACTCTTTTAGGAAAAGTCAGGTACCAGCAGGATTGTATTTTTTTATTCAGCAAAGTTATTACACATAGAAATTTCAAAACGGTCAAAATTACCGTCATGGCCGTTCTAGTGTTAAGCTCCCAACATCTCCTTCCAGGCAGCGCTGACTAGAACGCACTAGGATTAGGCAATGGTTATGGTTAGGGTTATGGTTATGGTTAGGGCTAGGTGCCTTGAAGTCAACGGTTGCAGCGCTGCCTGGAAGGAGACGTTGGGTGCTTAAAACAGCATCAAGCCCAATTTATGTTTTCATCTCTTTAAATTTAATTATATGGAAAATTCTTGAAAACCCTTTGCATTTTTACCACAATACACCTTGTCATTGTACTACACTTCACTGGTTTGTAGTGATTAATCAACATTAAAATTGGATTATAATACACAGTAGCAACATGATGCTTAACTTTTCGTGTTGTACTCAAAGTGATTGGCAAGTACAAAGTAACTTTGCATAAGGGAAAATATACCCTTCAGTTTGTAATGATTTCTCATCATTTACCTGTTGCTCCTCAGTGAATGGGGATTGTAGGACGTGAATTTTGTCTTCTATCAGCTGCCGTAGTTTGTCTAGCGAAGCAGGGAAGTCCTCTCTGTTTCTCTGGAGCTCTGGACACTTTGAAAGAAAAGAGAGACGGACAGAGTATTTCATCAACTTTCATCACAGTAACCCTCGTACATCAACAACAATCTGATTGGCTTTCACAACCAACAGCTTTGGCAGCAACCAAACACCCCTGGGAGTCTGATCCTATTGGCTGCTGATAGTAGTGAAAAAATCTTTTAAAGCTATAGGGGGTAGTTTCTGTCTCCCCCATGAGGAATTCTAAGTAATGACAGCAAAACTGTTACGTGATCATGCATGCACCCCGCACCACTCCCCCATGCAGTTGCTAGTAGACAAGGAGGACACGGAGGATTAAAAAATCAAGATGGACTCTTCAGAAGAGGTAATGATCTTCACTCGAATTTCTGCGCGCGAAAGTCACCGGACGATACAATCCTCCGAACATAGCCATACTGAGAAATACAGAGAGAGTTGTGTGGATTTTATTAGGGATAGATAATTATCAGCCTTGGCCGATAATTGGACCGTTTTTTTTTTGTTGCAGTTTGTAGATTATCTGTATCGGCATTTTATTTGCCTGATAACCGTTAATTAAAAACAAAAAAAAGTTAATTAATAAAGTTAATTAATTAAAAAGTGCGCTACTTTGGCTCGGCTCCAGCTCTGTGTCTGTCCCTTTGCTTCAGTTCCAATCACCACTGAGTCTGACTTAATGTCCCGCCCACAACACTATCTGACTATCTTTTACTGGGTATTATGTTGAAAATTTCATTTTAAACAAAGTTTGGAGTTGATAAGTTGGAGTTTGTAACATTCCAAAATCTTAATTTTGACTTAATGATTTTCATTTTCACTGTATATGCATATCGGTTCCAAATATTGGTATACAATAAATAATATCGGTTTCATTTACTATTAACAATTGGTATCGGTCTTAAAAAAAAACAGTATCGGTCCTTCCCTACATTTTATCTTTTGCCATTGTTTTTTTTTTTACTTTGACTATCAGTAACTGTTAATAGAAAACATAATAAAGCCAATATAGAAAGATACCCAAACCTTCACAATTGTACCTAGCTTAAAATTAACTACTGTCCCGACTAGTGGGAGTGCAGCTCGTGAGCTGACATGTTCTTTAGAGGTATTCCATTTCTATCTGTCAGCGTGTGAGCTGAGGGGGTCACGTAAAAACATGACTCTCTGCTACTAGTGTCAACTGTGATGGACTAGCGGTAACACTTTACTTGAAGGTATCGACATAAGAGTGACATGACATTGCCATGAACACATGACACTGTCATGACTAACTAACCCTAACCCCTAACCCTAAACACACAAACCCTAACCCGTCATGACAAAAAACGAATGGCACTTACTAAAAGAAGGGTTATGGCATAAACGTTTATGACTTGTTTATAATGTTTGTAAATTGTAACCACTACCTGGCTCTGTGGAAGTTACTGTTCAAATTTGAAGCAGCGTGAGTGCCATCGAATGGGGTCTGATATCTCCAATGACTGGGCTGACTTTGTACCCAAAAAAAGCACAAAAAGAAAAGTAAAACTAGAACACCTACTGTAAATGTTTCAAAGCAAAAGAACTTCTATAAAACTTTATATTTTTAAGTTGGTTTCAGCATTTTAATGTCAAATTGCTCTAAAGTACAACATCAGAAATGTTCAATAATGTTGGCAACAACAAAAACAAGTCTGCCTACTGAACAGAAGCTTTCCCACCACCACTGTTTGAAACCCCCCACAGAGAGCCACTGTAAGACTGTGCTGCAGCGGCTTATCCGGGTGGCTCGTATGCATGTTTTTTTTCTCAAAAGGTGGAAATCAATCTTCATACATATATAAAAACTACAGATGGACAGCAGGCAATTAATTTCCTAACTCGCCATATGAGTAGGTACATTCACAACATGAGTGGGCTGTGTGTTCGTGACACAGGGAGTCTGTGTTGTCTGATTAAATGCAATCAAAACAAGTCCATTGTGTTTTAATCCCTCTGAAAAAGATCTTGTTGTTAAAATGATGATGGAGGTAAGAAAAAAAAAGTCATACACATTCTGGATTCAACAAAATCAAATATAGTATAAAGTATAAAGTAAAATAGAACCTGATGAATGTGGGATGGCATAATTATCTCCTTTGTTACTGTCCAACCCTGTCTCCTTTAAATTATGTTTCTATACTGATCATTTGTTTTCCTAATTACATTGGGAAAACAACTTCGTATTCTATAACGTAGTTTCTGGGAGACAGAGTTGTACTGTCAGAATAACATCATCCAAGGTTTGAAATGAAATTCCTGCACAAATGCTGGTATCTGTAGCACTAATTCAGCATTCTCTAAACGTTGGTAATCCCAGTTAAAAAAGCATCCTTAATGAACACCATTTCCCATAAGCCCTGAACTTTTGTGGGCTCGACAAAAGCGGCTGCGTTAACTTTAGACAAGACAAAAAAATGCTTTATAAAAAGGGCCAAGACTTATTAAATGAGACTCATTTTCCACCCAAAATGTATGGATGTGTAAAAAAACAAGTTTAGATGTTGTAGCCTACCAACGTTGCCAACCCTGCTTGTAAATTTGCATGGGAGCTGTAGTTTTTCTGACTTTCTTGTATCTGACACGTGCGGTGTGTGCCAGGCGTCTACTGGCTAATTATCTAAGGCTTAAAAAAAACATAGCTAGGCTTACTGTTAACTCTTGAAAACTTACTTTTCACTAACACTTATCATTTTGTAAAGCATATTATTCCAATACCTAGCCTTAAAGAAGACTAACTTCACTATTGCTTCCAAATTACGAAAAAAAGCTAAACATCCGAATACTTCGTTATCAAAAAGGCTAATTGTAGAAACGTGTCTAAGGTTTTAAATAGAACAACATAGCTAACTGTTCATACAACAACTATTTAAAAAGACTAACTAATGCTTAAACAATATCAAGTATAGCTAGGATTCCCAATGCTGAGGCTTTAAAACAGGAAAATGCTTCAAATATCCCAATACTAAGGCCTAAAAAAAAAAAAATAGGTTAGGTAAGCTAACTATGGCTAGCTAAATTTGCATGTGCAGACGTCAACTGATGCATGTCAAATGCAGATGTGTTGCAAGTAAGACATTTTTTTAAACAACAAATGTAATTTTTTGCTAAGTCACCCAGTACTGTAACCAACTTTAGATATTGTTACTTAAATGATTTCAAAGGATTACATTTGGTAAATTCTTCAATACTAAAGCCTTAAATAGACCAAGTTGAGCAATGTTCTTCAAAACTAAGACTTTAAAAAGGAACCACCTTTAGCTAACTGTCCAAATACTTGTTAGCTTGCCCATTGTTTCAGTAGAAACCTTTAAAATGAAACTTTATCTCACTGTTCTGATGATATTTAATAGCTTCGGAGCTGTAAAAGGTTTCTAAAATACTCACTGGAGGACTTGGAGAGAGAGAAGTGTTCATGATGACAGATGGACTCTAAACTAATTTTCTGACTGAGCTCAGACCACAGGGGGTTCCTGCATGTGCGTGTGTGTGTGTGTGTGTGTGTGTGGGCTGCACTGCTGTGTACATAGAGATGACCCTAACTACAACCTCCCCACTGACCAGAATGGGCAAGCAGATAGAGACAGCATGTGAGTTTGCTAGTTAATATCCGGCCAGAGTTTGTCAGGGTTTCTGTGGTTGACTGATTGGTTTACTTATTTGTGTGTGTGTGTGTGTGTGTGTGTGTGTGTGTGTGTGTGTGTTTGAGAGAGAGAGAGACAAAAACATAAGCTGTGAAAGAAGGGAGGAGTCCAAGACTTATTAAATGAGACCCCTAAATTCGCACATTTTTGTCAGTGTGCCACTTTTTTTCCAATGCTTTCCAAGCTAGCACTAGCTACAAAAGTCACTAAAAGTAGCCAGATGATGTCATATGCTCACTAAACTGGGCCAAACGACGCCAAACCTAAAACAGGATGAACTACTGTAAATATGTTGAACAATATGTGTCTCAATTCCAGACTGCATTCAAAATACATACCATATTAAAGCTTAAAAAAAAGATCAAATTTTGCTATTACTGTCCAGACACTAAATATGAAACAATATAAACAAACTAGTCCAGTCAAGTCAGCCCCGAGGAATAATAAACCGTGACTAAACCTGAGGTTGGGTTTGATCAGAGTTCCAGTCTTCACACCCCCACCCAAGTAGCAGGAGTCATAATTCTCACCCCAGGGTGTGTCTGGGTGGGGCCTGATGACTGTGGCAGGTCGCCAAGTCAGACACACCTTGATAAGCTGGTATGAGAAAGGCGGGGCCTCCCTGCATGTCTGCAGCTCTCTCTCCCTTTTTGTTGACTTTGTTCTTTTCATGCCCTGTTTCTGTATCACACACACACACACACACACACACACACACACACACACACACACACACACAGACAGACAGACACACAAACAGACGCACACACACACACTTTTATGTAACAAGATTAAGTCTTAAACCCTGCCAAATGCTGCAACAGTCTAAACATTTCTACGGAAAATGTTGGACAGAACAAACGAACAAAATGTAGTTTGCCCTGATGATGACGTTAAGATCTAAATGGTTCATCCTCTGGGGAGCAGGAATGAAATCAGATCATTGCAGGACAAGAGGCATATTACATTTTCATATCCATTGTCTAGCGTGGGGAGCGTGATTATTCACAGCAGATTTGATGGAAATCTGGCCTGTAGTTGTAGAAATAACAACTTTCTATGGACTGAAGTGTGGTGCATACTTAAGACCGCTCTGTGAATTGTACTATAGTATTCATGTTGAAGTACTGTAGACTAAGTATCAAGTATTGGAGGTGAAATTTAACTTTTTTTGAAAACTAGTTAAAGTTGCATTAATCAGTTTTTTTTGGAAAAGCAAAAGCTGAACATCCCAGACATGTTTGAAATATTACAGCCTAAAAAGGTTGTTCTAGCTAACTTGTTAGCAAGCAGCTGCATACATACACATCCAGCAGACACAGAGCATGATCATCCCATTGACAGTAGAGTCATGTTTGTGGCCACCTGATGTAGTCCAATGTTCACTTTTCTTTTAGCTCTGTTTAGGTCTTACCACCTCTTTGAAAAACATCCGTCTCTTTAGGAGTCTGCCCATTGGTCCGAAGGCCCATTATTCGGAAACCCCAATAATTCAAAAAATGTCCTATTGGACCGAAAGCCCATAGGCCAACGGTCTGTTATCCTGGAAACAAAAGCTCACTGCTCCGAAGGCCCACTACTTTGAAAATACACACTCTGGAGTTGGAGTTCACTGACCTTACTATTTGCCAGACTATTCTTCTTCTTCTCGTAGAATTCCGGGAGTGTAGACGCTGCTAAACTTATAACTGTGCTCCACAGGTCAAATATGAACTAAATTCTTACATTCAGTCCTGTGTCACGCAGGAGCTGAAGAATAAAGTCTCAACTCCAAGTCCTGCCAGTCTAACAAAGAATACTTTTCTTTGCGCCCTATCCTTTTTACATTCTAGGAAAACCTGCCTTACGGTCTCAAGACTCCCACATTTACACAAGCCAGAAACATGTGAACAAAGAGTAATTTAACCCACAGTGCCCCAATCTCAATCTACACAGATTAACGGGACAGAGAAGTATAGAAACATCTCTTCTTAACTTTAGGTTGTATAGAGAAGTAGTGTCTACCCCTGACTTCCTTTTCGCACCCTCTCTGCCATTCTTTAAGCCCTCTTTAATTATTTCTCTCATTTCCACTCTCCCCAATGATACATGCACATATAGACCAGACTCTATTGACATACTGCTCAATTTACCAGATAACTTATAAATCAGAATGTATGACTTTGTATGACTTCTAAAGAAATACTTTTTGGTTAACAGCTCTTCTGTGAACTTAGTTAAATAATGTAAAGTGGGCTTTTTTTTTTAGGGAAAACAGATTGGACTACGGGCTTTTGGTCCAATGGGAAGTTTTTCAAACTATTGGGGCTTCGAATAATGGGGGCGTCGGACCAACGGCACGGCTCCCTCTTTCGCTGCTAAATGTTCCACTTCCTTCATCATCTTTGTCTGCTGTTTGTTGATCAGCAGGTAGTGTAGAGCCAGGGCTTGTTGGCTGAAAACAGCTGCCAGCTAATAAATGTGCTGTAAAACCAAAATTTCAGGACAAATACAACGTAACAATCTGCAGCGCAGTGCAAAAACTACTTCGGTAAAAATAAAACTATAGTAAAAGAGTTTCTTTTTCGTCCCTGAAACACACAGCCAGCAGCTCAGAGGAGCGTCCCATTCTTTTCAGATGAGACACTGCAGACTCTCCCTGTTTGAACAAATAATAATATGCAGTCAAGTGAGGTTGCATCTCCTCCATCAAGTTATGAATCACTCGATCACCTCTTGTTATTTACATCGTATGTCTTTACACTGTATATCCTTCCTATGTGATGTGCAGACTTAAAAAAAAAAAAAGATCTTTATCGTTCATTTTTTTCTCTCTTTAAAAAATGAAAATCACACTTCACTTTTCTATGCTAAATTCATGTATACTATTTTATAGAAATTCATTCATATAGGGCAGTCAACTCCCAGAAAAGTAGAATTACCCCCTTGCGGTTGAACGCCTCCGCCAGCTGCTGTCAAGATGCAGTTTACATCGTCTGTCTGTTAAGACTCATTTAATATATGTAGTGAAGACTTGAAGCAATTTAATAAAAAAAAGGTATTAAGTGTATTATCTGGCAAAACATGGATGCTTCACACACATCTTCAACCCAGTAGCACAGAAGATCTTAATCACCACAGTTTCAAGGTGGGCACCCAAGATTAGTGTCACCAGTGTAGTATCTGAATGTGAAATATGGTCATTGTCTCCCTCTGTTCCTGAGATATAGCATTTAATAATGGCCAGAAAAGCGTTTTTGCAGAACATTATGATGTCAGAGTGAAGTTAACCTTTGACCTTTTGGATAAAAATAAATTAAAAAATTGTATCCTTTTAGACATGTGTGTCAATTGTGACAAATGTTGTCATAGCTTGGAACTGGAGAAAGGAATTAGAGGAATTATCTTTAGTTATGGCCAAAAATGCATTTTGTGAGGTCACAGTAAAGTTGACCTTTGAACTCCAAAATTGAATCAGACGTTTGTGCCCAATTTGAAGAAATTCCCTCCAGGGGGTCCTTAGATATTGCATTCACATGAATGGGGTGAACGAACGTACGGACAACCCCAAAACATAATGCCTCCAGCAAGGAGGCATAAAAAAAGAGAAATGGGCAAAAGTGTAGAATAAACGGTAAATCCAAAGAAGAAAAATCCAAAATACCACGGAAGTTTAATTCTTTTTCCAAAAGTACTTTTAAAATACACCAGAATGCATCAGACTAAACATGTTCCATCCTTATCATCTGTCTATCTTATCACAGGCCAGAAGTCTGTGGACCTGCACTGTCATGATAAGCCCACAACTCATAACTCAGCAAACAAATCTGTGTGTTGTGAAATCCTTGAGGGAACTCCTTTACCCAGCATGCCTTGCTCATGACTAACAACTGTGGTATGTCACCTTGTGTGCTGGTGCACTTTGATCCAGCAGCAGCTTTAAATTGGAATTGAAGAGGAGACGCCCTGCAGGCTCATTAACTGGCCAGGAATGTTTCATCCTGATGGTAACAACTTTTAACGAAGGCTCTTACTTCACTAACATTGTAAATGATGTAAATCTACTGCAGGGAACTAAAACAATGACTAAATGTGGTTTAGAAAGAGTGTTTTAAAAATATGTTGTCTAGCACCACAATAAAACATGAATAACTAGGGTGAGTAATCACAAACTTTCTTCTTGCATTTTTCTTCAATAAAAATAAACGGAATATTGTGAGTGCTTATTTGTGAATGGATCTCTGCCTCTAGCTGGTAGCACTATTAAGGACTTTTAAGGGTCAAGCCAACACGTCCTTCTTTTGCAAAAATATCATTTTCACCAGGCTGAGTAAGAAGTATTATAACTACTACCCTTTTCCTAAATTACACCCAAAATATTCAAACTGAGATGAAAAACATATTTCTGCAACAAATGGTGTTCAATTTACTGTAGCACCTCCGCTAACAATATCATTTTTTAACCAGTTTTGTTATTTTGGGGTTTTAGTTACTCAAGCATAATATACTTCGTTTATCAAATTGTCAGAAATAACAGGAAAATGCATAGATTTCTGTCAAATAAGGTAACAAAGAATCATTGCCTTTACTGTACGCGGACCGATCATGCTGTCGTTTGTAGTATTAAAGGCTATAGAATCTACAGCCTTTAATAACAGTTTTCAGGCTGTCAAATAATACACACTTTAATGCAAATGAACCAGAGATATCAGGGTTTCAATCTCCACCTCTGAAAAGTGCCGCTTCTCAGCCGGATTACGTCTCGCCATGTCGTGAATTGTAGGGGCGAGGCCTCAAAACCCAGAATATATTGGGGAGAGTTATTCTAATGACGATCGTTTTCAGCCGCGGCATTTATCAAGGGCAGGTATTGCGTACACCTGGATTTCAAAGGTACGCACAGCTTCATAAATCAGGCGGTGAGAGGAGTGTAAGCATAATCTTACGCCAACATATACGCCCGTTTCTACGCAAGAATGATAAATGAGGGCCAATATGTGCATGTGTGCATTGAGAAAAAATTTATTGTAGCATTATTTATATTATTCGTAGTAGGGGTAATTGTAGTGTATTTTTTTAAATAAAAGCAATTAGATCATGTAATATTTTGTTTAAATTAATGTTAAATCCAGTGCGATATTACCAAAAGGACACACATTTTTAGACCAGAGTTAACTGTCATTACAGATTCTGGTTAAATGAACATGTCTGTCTTTATTTTTCTTATTTTTAGGGCAGCAGTAGTTCTGGCAGCAAAGGGGCATCCACATAAAAAATATATATATATATATATGATTGTTTTATTTATTTGAACTTAATGGTACACATTTCAAAATATACCAAATATTCTATATGCAGTTTAAAATAAAATACAGAGTTCAATGGAGGAAAAGAGTGTCTTGTTTTTTTTACACAGACATTTCAAAATAATACATTTTAGAGCTCTAATTGCAATACCGTGAAACTGTGGTAATTTTTGCTCATACCGGCCCATGCCTACTTGAAATGCGCTATCTTTATTATAAATGATCTTTGCCTGGGCCTAATCAAAGTGGATTGTGCAGTATGGCATGCATTTCTCTCTCTCTCTCTCTCTCAACACCAACTATATAAAAACAGTAGAACTAGTTTGTCTGTACTCAATGATGCGTTGAAGATGTCACCTCGCCTGTATTTGCTCCTCCCGTCTTAATCGGAAACAAGACAACCAGTTCCTGCAGCTTCTGTGTTTCTTGAAAAGCACTCGCACAGCAAATGTGTTGAATTGAACTGCCTTCCCTTTGTCATTCTAAGAGGGGAGAATCTGTGCATCTAGTGTAAGGGAAGATGAAGTGAAAGAAAAATCTAATTTGGCATCGAAATGCAGATCACAGCTTTTAATGCCGCGTACGAAATAAGGGAAGGTAAACTTGGTAAATTTGGTCTTGACACATCACAGACATGGCAGATTTACTAAATAACCGATAAAGTGCATTTTTTTTTTTTTAATAATAATGAGACATGTTCTGGAAAACACCATTATGAACACTAGACTGATTAATGGCATGTTTTCACTGCATACAGGTATTACACACACACACACACACACACACACACACACACACACACACACACACACACACACACACACACACACACACACACACACACACACACACACACACACACACACACACACACACACACACACACACACACACACACACACACACACACACACACACACACACACACACGTCCTCACTAGAAAAAAGACAGCATTGGCCGTTTGTTCAAACGCTTAATATGACCTATTAATGAATCTGCTCTGATATTAAGGAGAAAGTCTAAAGCAAAAGGTCAAATCTTAAGGTTTAATTAACTGTAGAAGCAAAACCATAATCATTATAATGTCAATAATTCTCCAGCCCTAGTGTATACAAAAAGAAAGTATGCGCCCGCAGACAGACAGACAGACAGTGAAAGTAGGAAAGATATGCAGATGATGAAGCCTTTCAAACTCTTTCACTTTCTTATCTCTTAGTTCACTTCCATAACTAGAACATCTACAAAAACAACAACAACAACATCTACTCTCCGAACACTGCAGCTCCCCTCCCACCCAGCATCCACCCAGCCTGCACCCACTCGGGCTCTCCGACGAGGCTTAATGAGTAATAAGCACTGGGTGACCACAGTCTTGGAGTCAAGCCAACTTCCCCAGATGCCAAATTGAAGCCTGGAGGTACTGCATAATGCAAAACAACACTCATTAAAACTTGGAGGGGGAAAAACAAGGAGTGATAAAATATAAAAATGCACTAAGATGCATTTCAGGAAAAGCTTGGTGGCAGTTTTGAAATGACTGAGATGAATAATTAGAACTCTAAGGCATCCATTAGCAGGAGAAATGTAGAAAATGGGCTACAAAACACACTCGTGACCCGAAAATGTAAACCGTTTGCCCTGAACATTATGTTAAGGTGGGGGGATGTGAGCTTTGGAATGGCTGATGAAATGGGCTGAAAGGCTTTCACTGCAGAAACATACTGGGAAGCATTTAGATGAGTTCAGCGGGTAACTCGTCAGCGTGCAGTTTAAGTCCGGAACGAATGTAACAAAAAATGGATAGTGCAATGGCAAAATGTGATACAATGAAACGAAGATAAATGTGTTCGATTCAACATGTTATTTGGTTACATTTGCATTTGTTCAATTTTGTACAGGGTCATGCTAGCTGTTCCTCCATGTTTGCAGTCTTCATGCTAAGCAACAGGTGCTGGCTCTAACTTCATATTAAAGCTTTAGTGCGTAACTTAAAGGAATACGCCACCGTTTGTTGAAATAGGGCTTATCACGGTCTACCCTGGCTGTAGATAGGTGGGCCAACGCATATTTTGTCTCAGTGCGTTGAATAAATGGACTACAGATGGAAATTAGCCTTTGGGCTACAATCTGGCACTTTTGCGTGTACTGCTGTACATGTTCATCAAATGTGCATTGTCCTGAAATAATAAAATAAATAATAAATAAAATTAGGGGGTTTTTTTTGTCTTTCGTTGGCTCACTTTTACTCACAAAATGCTAACTGGCAACATAGGATTCATTACGCTAAGCTAACTAGCGGCGGCGATACCGGTGTTGCACTGGACTAAAACAATGCATGCACAAAAAATGCGTTGGCCCACCTATCTACCGCAAGGGGAGACCGTGATAAGCCGGCGGCGTATCCCTTTAATAAAAGATAACTGAATAAAAGGTAGATTTGGCCTATGCATATCTTGCTTACTACATGTTGTTTTTAATAATATTTTAAAGCTTTAGTGCGTAACGTTTTGATATTAATGAACGTCCGTTACATTCAAGCCATCTCCAAATGAGTTGCTACAAAGCTAATTAAGATTACCAGCTCCACACAACTCTCTCTGGATTTCTCAGCATGGCTGTGATCAGAAGATCGTGGCGTCCGGTGACTTTCCGGCGCAGAACTCCGAGGGCTGATAATAAAACCTCTTCTGGAGAGTCCATCATGTTTCTTTAATCCTCCATGTCCTCCTTGGTTACTAGCAACTGCGTGGAGGAGGGGTGGGGGCGCGTGCGATCACGGAAGGCTTGGATCATGTGGACGTGCCGACAGTTTTGTCGTCATTACTTAGAATTCCTCATGGGGGGGCGAGAGAAACTGCGTACTATAGCTTTAAGCATACGGACATGAGTAGTATTCTCTAATACTATACTGATACTAATCTAATTCTCAGCAAGAAGGTTTAGTATTCAAGCACACGTCACCATGCATCATCACTTCCTAAACAAAGCTACGTGTCCGTAGGCTGTTGTGATTGGTGAAGAGTTGGGAGAACAAACCATTAACCAGATTATTTCCCTGAAAGAGCAGTGCCCAAGTGAATCATGGGTATTCTGGGACGTGCGAGTGTTTCAGCGCCTTCAGTTGTATGGCCTACCCTGAATACTTCCATCCAAATCACAAGTGGTCATATAAAAGTATCTTAAATCTTTTGTTCAATGCTTTCCAGGAGTTGTTTCACGTAGGCATGCTCCCACTTCTGGTTTAGAAATATTGTACAATAATAAACATACATAATCAACGACAGCTTCCTTGGGAGAATTAGTCATTTCTTTGACGTTCATGCCAGCGGAGTGTTTCGAAACCCGTTCAGGCCGTGGAAGATCTTATCTGGGCTTTAATTTGTCAGTTAAACCAGGATTGAAAGTTTTTTTATTTTTTAACTTTGACTCCACTGTGATTTGCGCAGAAGATGCTGCATCTCAGCAGCAGAAGGGCCCTCCTGAGACATCCTGCCTACCACCTGTTCATTCTGTGCTAATCTAAATCCTTGGAATCCATTTTTGAAGATGCCTTCATTTTTCTATTTTTTGTCCACACTCTTCTTCTTCTTCTTCTTCTTCAGAAAACACATTCCTCTCCTGTGATGATAGTGGCACGCAGAGCTGACAGAGTCTGATCAGATCCACCAGAGATCCACTTACTGTGGACGTATTGAGGTTTTTACATGCACACCAATATTCCACTATTATTCAGAATATGACAGTATTTCGAATTTGATTGAGGTCATGTAAACAGCATATTCCGGTTGGATATTCCAAATAAGGACTTCTTCCAAATATAGCATTTACCGATTAAGACATGTGGGATATTCCAGTATTGTAAGCATTCTTTGGACATATATAGCCTACAGCGCATTCAGAATATGCAGTTTATGACCTCTTGCCTGTTTACGGCTTATGGTCAGCTCTGAGCGTTGTTATGGTTGCTGTACACAAACCAACCAGCCAACAGTTTGCAGGGCTGCAGACCAGACATTATCAAAGACTTGGATATCAACAGGTTGTTGGACATGCGCACACATCGCTACGCTGACCTTTTCAAGAAGCTGGTTGAAGGAATAAAAGATGGATGTTGTGTTCACTCCGTCCAACAAGTCCTTAGAAAAAAACTTAGAAAAAATTCACTTTCATTAGCCATGTAAACAGCTTAGTCGGAATATTATCTTTTTCGAAATAAGGGCAAAAAACTGAATATTATATGCACATAAACCTAGTCACTTTGTCACTTGGACCTAAAACCCCATGGCAACACAAAACAACCCTGCTCAGGTGTTAGATACTTGGAACTGAGAGGACCTCTAATGTGTGGCCTATTAGAGTAGCAATCTGTGAGATCTGCCTCTGTTTTTATTTTGTTCTCCACATTTGATGCCATGCTGCCCTGACATCACATGTCAATCAAACCTAGTGGGGGCGGTTCTCCGTTTTGGTGTGTTCACACTTAACGCAAAGCAAATGTGTCATTAAAAGTTCTTTGCTTGTGGTCTTGCGGACAGACCTGACAGCATAAATTCAGACTTTTTACAAATCAGCATAACAATTTAGTTTTTTCGGCATGCTTTTAATCCGTTAATTGCAATTAAATCAAAGCAAAATTTGTTTATTTGTGGTTCCTACTGCTGTAGTAAACCAGTTTAATTGAGCCGACCTGTTACTTGCTAAATACAGTATATATTTATTGATTTTGACACACCAATTATGAAACTGCCACTCACCGGAGACAGATGCACAGGAGCTCCGCAGCTGCCAAACGACAAACGCTGCCAATCATGATAAGAGAACTATTGTGAAACCGTTGGTCCTATATCCCACTGAGACATGTCCAAAGTCTGCTGATTTACAACTTTGGTGACTCAATTCAATTTGAATTAAGTAAGACAAATGGATGAGGCAAGTTCATGACGTGTCTCTACTTGCATCATTTCCCATCACATCGTGTAAGAATGCTGTTATCATACAATATGTAGGGTCCATTAAACAAAGTAATGACTCGCCTATATGTACAACTACTTCTAGGAAGTCAAAGATATGACATCACAGCAATGAAAATGTGTGCAAGAGGACTATCAGGGAAAGGTGAGTTTCTGCCAGGCGGGACTGTTTATCAGATTACCACATACCAACATCCTCCCTCCATGACTGTATTAAAAACTGATACAGTATTTGAATTCCACAACATGATATGGCCACCAAACACATCACAGTTTAACAAGGAGCTGTCATTCGCAGGAATGGTCACACACACCACACACACGCACACACAAAAATGTATGTTCCGAACAGTGACGTTACCATTCCAAACAACTTTGTGTGTGTCTTTGACATTCAAGGCTCACACCCTCATTCCTAACATACCTGTCATCTCCATCCACCTTCCTACTTTCCCGTGATTCACTGTTGAGTTGCAGTTTGTAACATTATGGCACACTCCGTCAACACTCATCCTCTACACTTCTCTTATGTGGCCGATAATCAAAAATCAAGATGTACAGTGCTAGTTGTACAAGACTGGTTTTTAGGATGGTTTTGTATCACGTTTTTCCTCATTGTGAGAAGACTAAATAGTGACCCATAACTCTTTTGATAAGTCATATTAGGTAGGCTGCGTGGTAACTAGGGGTGGTACGGTTCATGAAAAAACACCCGAACCGCTCGGTTCGCTAGTCTCGGTTCGGAGCGTGTGTGTACCGCACGGTTCGTCAGTACACTGTTAATGGTCACTAACCTCTTACTGCCGTAGTGCCCACTTTCGACACCTATGTTAAAACACTTACTGGAAATGACGAGCGGGATGGGCGTGACAAACGCAACCCATGGCAGCTGATTGGACGATTGCGTCACATGGGTCTGGCTGGTCCCTAATTTTAAAACAGACTGTCATGGCGGCTCGTTCAGAATACGATCTCATATTGTACTAAAATAGTTCACCGAAACGGGTTTCTGAAAACATTTTAAGCGAGAAATAGGCCATGCAGTTGCTGAATCTGTCTTCATTTCAGATCGACAAAGGTCAGTTTCAAAGATTTTCGTCAGATTTTGAGAGGCACCGAGCCGAGTGGGGTGCCGCTGCAGGTCACGTCACGTCACCTGCAGAAATGTCAGGTAGGAGAGAGGCTGCCCAGAGCTGGAGGATGCACCAGCGTCGTTTATAGTCTGGTGTGTGGGAACATTTTGGATTTCATGTTACCTATGATGAAATAAAACAATATAGTACTGCCACTGTGTGCATGTTTTGTGCAACATGCATTCAATATTCTAATTGTAGCTATATGCTGAAGTATATTCTGGAGTGTTAAAGATTAAAAGAAAAAATAACAAGAACCGTACTGAACCGAAAACCGTGACCCTAAAACCGTGATACGAACCGAACCGTGGGTTTTGTGAACCGTACCACCCCTAGTGGTAACACTTTAGTCTAATGTGATGAGTGAATGATAGAAGTTTTCATGCAAACACCTTATCATTAAGGATGTTGTTGAGTGATACTTGACACAATGCTAACAGTTTACTGTACAGTGTCATCCTCCACTTTTTCAGATGATAGAAAAAACACTAACCTTATCAGAGCATACACTCCAGTGCTTAATGCTAACAATTTAGCACTCAACAGTATGTAAGGTGATAGCAAGTCTTTAGCATTAACTGTGCTGATTTAAAGCAAGCTCCATGCTAACACTTTAGCATGCACTGTGATAGCAAGCGCCTTATGCTAACACTTTAGCATACACTCTGATAGAAAGCTCCCTGCTAGCTCTTTAGCATACACTCTGATAGAAAGCTCCCTGCTAAGTCTTTAGCATATACCTACACTTTGATATAAAGGTCCCTGCTAACTCTTTAGCATACACTCTGATAGCAAGCTCCCTGCTAACTCTTTAGCATACACTTTGTTGTTTTAGATTTATTGCAATATTGACGTCAAAGTGCCTTTGTAAAACTAAGGCTAGTCCTCACAGTGCACAATAAGCTTGTTGCTTTAATATCTTTGATTACATTTCTACACAGATTGATCCAACAATTTGTATTTTTAGCAAAGCAAAATTTCATCACTGCCAGAAAGCCGATAATCAGAAAAGAAATCTCAAACTGAATTTGACCATTGTCGCTGTACAGAATAAAACAGTAGATTGATGTCAGAGTTGTATCTACGGTGGCCGGGAAGTGCAATGCAACATTACAAAGAACGAAACACTTTTACAAAGCTCGAGACAAATTTACATTTTGGAAAACAAATTTACATTTTGGAAAACAAATTTACATTTTGGAAAACAAATTTACATTTTGGAAAACAAAATAACATTTTAGAAAACAAATTTACATTTTGGAAAACAAAATAACATTTTAGAAAAACAAATTTACATTTTGGAAAACAAAATAACATTTTAGAAAACAAATTTACATTTTGGAAAACAAAATAACATTTTAGAAAACAAATTTACATTTTGGAAAACAAAATAACATTTTAGAAAACAAATTTACATTTTGGAAAACAAATTTACATTTTGGAAAACAAAATAACATTTTTAGAAAACCAATTTACATTTTAGAAAACAAATTTACATTTTAGAAAACAAATTAACAAGATGCAAAACACTTTTACCAGTCCCGAAACAAATTTACAAATGACAGATTCTTTACGGAAAGGGAATGTACCACATACCGGAAGTGATGAGGTGTTGTTGGTGAGCGCAGTCAATTTGTGTTGTTGTGAGTATACGGCGTGAATAAAGTTTATGGTGACTTTACTGGTCGGTGTTTGGAGTTTTTAAAGGACGCGGACCTAACGGAAACATTGGAAAAACAGGGAACGTATCGACAGCCGCGGCCGGATCGAAGGTACAGCGGGGGGGGCAGCTGAGTCCGTCTGCAGCTGCAGGACCTGGAGCTCACTGCCCATTCCTGGGAGCCAAAACCGACACCACGCAGCTGGAGACCCGGGCCGTATTGCTGGGCCCGCTGGAGGGAAGGGAAGCCCGTGAGAATCAGATCCAGGACTGAGCGGAGCGAACTGTCACAACCTGCTGAAGTTTAAATCACAGGTTTCCTAAAGGGAGTCTGGCGGGACTCGGACTGTGGATGACGAAACATGACTTTAAGTCTCGTTAAATAAATAAATACATGCAGAAATAAATGAATCATTAGTGGGGGAGTGAGCCTGGACATTTCAGTCTGTTTAAACTTCACTTTGAAGCAGAACCTCTTAGTTCAGAAGGGTGAAGTTTCCGTTTGTACTCATATCTGTGAACTGATTATAATAATATAATAAAAATATTCTTTGTATTAACACATTAATTAGTCTCTTTGTCTTTTTGTTTAAAAAAACTAGAACATCTAATGATATTTTGACGATTTATAGTGATTTTATTTCCGTTAGACCTTTGCCTACATTGACGCTGATGCATTAAAGACGGCCCATAGACAGTATATAAGGCAGTGCCTCCCCTGTTCCAAGATGGCGGCTCTATTGACGCATTCGATCCATGTCCATAACTGCCGTAGTCAAGGCGACATGCATACAACACCTCATCACTTCCGGTATGTGGTACATTCCCTTTCCGTAAAGAATCTGTCATTTGTAAATTTGTTTCAGGACTGGTAAAAGTGTTTTGCATCTTGTTAATTTGTTTTCTAAAATGTAAATTTGTTTTCTAAAATGTTATTTTGTTTTCCAAAATGTAAATTTGTTTTCTAAAATGTTATTTTGTTTTCTAAAATGTAAATTTGTTTTCTAAAATGTTATTTTGTTTTCCAAAATGTTAATTTGTTTTCTAAAATGTAAATTTGTTTTCTAAAATGTTATTTTGTTTTCCAAAATGTAAATTTGTTTTCTAAAATGTTATTTTGTTTTCCAAAATGTAAATTTGTTTTCTAAAATGTTATTTTGTTTTCCAAAATGTTATTTTGTTTTCCAAAATGTTATTTTGTTTTCTAAAATGTTATTTTGTTTTCCAAAATGTAAATTTGTTTTCCAAAATGTTATTTTGTTTTCCAAAATGTTAATTTGTTTTCTAAAATGTAAATTTGTTTTCTAAAATGTTATTTTGTTTTCCAAAATGTAAATTTGTTTTCTAAAATGTTATTTTGTTTTCCAAAATGTAAATTTGTTTTCTAAAATGTTATTTTGTTTTCCAAAATGTTATTTTTGTTTTCCAAAATGTTATTTTGTTTTCTAAAATGTTATTTTGTTTTCCAAAATGTAAATTTGTTTTCCAAAATGTAAATTTGTTTTCCAAAATGTAAATTTGTCTCGAGCTTTGTAAAAGTGTTTCATTCTTTGTAATGTTGCATTGCACTTCCCGGCCACCGTATGTATCACAGAGCTCAATGACTAATGAACCACACAGAGACGCTACTTTAGGGCATCATGGGAATTATTTCTCCTGCTCTACATAGATTCCATTGCGTTAATGATTGATGGGCACCAGATGCCACCTTGGGGTGTTCCTCATACCAGAACTTGACATTTGTTTTATAATAGAAATGAATGCAGCACACAATAGATGGTTTGTTCAGTGAAACTTTGGGATGGCAGAAGCTAAATACTCGTACTGCTTCACTGAGTCATGCTCTCGTTCCTGCCTCATGTCTTCAAACTGAGACCGAGAAAATATGGGCAGAGGAAGTGAACAAGACGTGCCATGCCCACAACGATTTTACAAATTTAGGACTTCAGTTTCTTTAAAATAAATGAATGGCACATCATTTTTCAGATAAAGGAATTTTAAAACCTACAGTTTAGCCTAACTATTAATTGCAAAAATGTTAATTCTTTCTCAGGAAAAGTTTAATTACTGAGCTCCACAACCATCTAATGGTTTTAAAAAGGTGCAGGTATCTGCTGTAGGCTATGTCTCCGTCGCAATGGCAGGTGTAATTACATCTGCAAACATGACAAGAAAAGTATGAAGGCAAACACAGAAATACTTTCTCCTTCCTCCTGACAGCTGACAGACAGATAACACCCTGAACATGAACTCATCACACAGCACCTCAACATAAGTGTCACTGTGAGAAAGTTTAGTTGAACTGTGCACAATTTTGATCCCTTGAACCAACAACTGCTCCGCTCTCTGGATAATTGTTTATATCAACAGATCAGTAGGCCTATTCATATAGAAAATATCGGAATGTTCACCGTCATTAGGCCTATTTGTTCTTGTCTCTATTCCTACAAAAAATTAGGCAATGCCACTGAACATATACAACGTTTATTGTGATTCAGATATTCATTGTGCAGAGGAAAACCATAAAAATGTGTACAGCTTTAAATAACAAGCAGTGTCTCCTTGAAGTATCATATTGTGTGTGTGTGTGTGTGTGTGTGTGTGTGTGTGTGTGTGTGTGAGAGAGAGTGAGAGTGTGTGTGTGTGTGTGTGTGTGTGTGTGTGTGTGTGTGTGTGTGTGTGTGTGTGTTGAAGCCAAGCCTGAGCTCATCATTTTAATATGACATATCTAAATACTAAGGCAGGGATCTTCAACAGGGGGTCTGGGACTCCCTAGGAGGTCCTCAGAGTCAATGCAAGGGGGCCGCCAAATTATTGTTCTTTTTTTATTTTTATTTTTTTTCAATGAATCCAACATTTTATTAGCAAATATGAATCCCCACATGATCGGCTTTACTGGCCTATGTGAGGTAGTCACTAAGGTAGCAGTTCATCCTGAGGATTCACTGTGCCGCATTTTAAAATGAAAACAGTAGGCCCAGTTTTAATACGCAACTTCATTTTATACAATATACAGGTGCTGGTCATATAATTAGAATATCATCAAAAAGTTGATTTATTTCAGTAATTCCATTCAAAAAGTGAAACTTGTATATTATATTCATTCATTATACACAGACTGATATATTTCAGTGTTTATTTCTTTTAATTTTGATGATTATAACTGACAACTAATGAAAATCCCAAATTCAGTATCTCAGAAAATTAGAATATTACCTAAGACCAATACAAAAAAAGGATTTTTAGAAATGTTGGCCAACTGAAAAGTATGAGCATGTACAGCACTCAATACTTAGTTGGGGCTCCTTTTGCCTGAACTACTGCAGCAATGCGGCGTGGCATGGAGTCGATCAGTCTGTGGCACTGCTCAGGTGTTATGAGAGCCCAGGTTGCTCTGATTGTGGCCTTCAGCTCTTCTACATTGTTGGGTCTGGCGGATCGCATCATCCTCTTCACAATACCCCATAGATTTTCTATAGAGTTAAGGTCAGGAGAGTTTGCTGGCCAATTAAGAACAGGGATACCATGGTCCTTAAACCAGGTACTGGTAGCTTTGGCACTGTGTGCAGGTGCCAAGTCCTGTTGGAAAATGAAATCTGCATCTCCATAAAGTTGTTCAGCAGCAGGAAGCATAAAGTGCTCTAAAACTTCCTGGTAGACGGCTACGTTGACCTTGGACCTCAGAAAACACAGTGGACCAACACCAGCAGATGACATGGCACCCCAAACCATCACTGACTGTGGAAACTTTTCAAGCAACGTGGATTCTGTGCCTCGCCTCTCTCTCCTCCAGACTCTGGGACCTTGATTTCCAAAGGAAATGCAAAATTTACTTTGATCAGAGAACATAACTTTGGACCACTCAGCAGTAGTCCTGTCCTTTTTTTGTCTTTAGCCCAGGCGAGACGCTTCTGACGCTGTGTCTTGTTCAAGAGTGGCTTGACACAAGGAACGCGACAGCTGAAACCCATGTCTTGCATCCGTCTGTGCGTGGTGCTTCTTGAAGCACTGACTCCAGCTGCAGTCCACTCTTTGTGAATCTCCCCCACATTTTTGAATGGGTTTTGTTTCACAATCCTCTCCAGGGTGCGGTTATCCCTATTGCTTGTACACCTTTTTTCTACCACATCTTTTCCTTCCCTTCGCCTCTCTATTAATGTGCTTGGACACAGAGCTCTGTGAGCAGCCAGCCTCTTTAGCAATGACCTTTTGTGTCTTGCCCTCCTTGTGCAAGGTGTCAATGGTCGTCTTTTGGACAGCTGTCAAGTCAGCAGTCTTCCCCATGATTGTGTAGCCTACAGAACTAGACTGAGAGACCATTTAAAGGCCTTTGCAGGTGTTTTGAGTTAATTAGCTGATTAGAGTGTGGCACCAGGGGTCTTCAATATTGAACCTTTTCACGATATTCTAATTTTCTGAGATACTGAATTTGGGGTTTTCATTAGTTGTCTGTTATAATCATCAAAATTAAAAGAAATAAACACTGAAATATATCAGTCTGTGTGTAATGAATGAATATAATATACAAGTTTCACTTTTTGAATGGAATTACTGAAATAAATCAACTTTTTGATGATATTCTAATTATATGACCAGCACCTGTATAGTAGGGGGTCCCTGCTCCGTCTTTCTTTCAGTTAAGAAGTCCTTGGCTTAAAAAACGTTGAAGACCCCTGTACTAAAGTAATGGAGGTTTCGGGGAATGGGTGTACACACACACACACACACACACAAACACACACACACACACACATGCACAAAGACAGGTATCTGCAGGAATGGATGCAGGTTTTCTAAAAACAATGACATAATCTATGATCTCATCATAAAGTCTCTTCTCCCTCTCTCTCACACTCACACACACCCACCCACACCCACACCCACAAAGAGAGAGTTGTGATTTCTTGTTGGTCTGGTTGGTTAACTGTCTGAACTGGAGTCAAGGGAAAGAATGCAGTCCCATTAAAACACGTTATAGACATGGAGAGCAAAAGAGAGGGGGGGGGGTATCATTGAGAGTGAGAGATCTGGCTCAAGATAAACCGATAAAAACAGTTTTTACATGATCCACTGTCATCATGTATAATGTTCTAATGCTGTTCAGAAAGTCAAATCCTGCAGATACAGATTACTTAAATTGGAAAATTGGAATGACCAAAGTGGTGTGAAGAAATCAACAGAAAGTAGGCGAGAGTGATTTGGGGGAAAGTGAAAGAGAGAAATGAGCAAATGCAGGAAAAGAAACAAACTCAAAAAAGTGAGAAAGAGACAACCTAGTCTTCTGAACTTCACATTTACTGTGCAGTAGATAATTACAAGTACAGATATTTTTGACTAATGCCTTCCTCAGTGTGTGCAGGCTCAATGACTGTAACAGTCCTACCTAATCTAAACAGGTAAGTAGGGTTCAGGTGTATATTTTTTTTGGGTGAAACATGGATGCTTCACACACATCTTCAACTCAGCATCACAGAAGATCTACACAACCACCACAGTTTCAAGGTGGACATCCAAGATTAGTGTCACCAATTCAGTGTTTGACCAAATGTGAAATATGATCACAATGTATCCTTCTGTTCATGAATTATGGCACTGAATAATGGCCAAAAAGTAAAGTGAAGTAAAACAAAAAATAAATTAAAAGTACAACAACAAAAATGTGTCCCCATCAATGCCTCCCGATTAGAGAATTACAGAGAAAAAACTATGAGAGTGGGAAAAAAAAGTGAAAGAGAGGATAGTAACGGAGGAAAAAGCCCAACAGAATAGAGAAGAGACAGTGAAGAAAAGATAAAGAAAAGTCAGTGTCAAGAGACATGACAGGACACAAAGAGTAGGATAAATTGAGAGAGAAAGAGGGAGATAAAGACAACTAGAGCAGAAGACGATGGAGAGAAAGATAAAGAGGAGGTATATACAAAAAGACAGGAAAGAGCCAGTGATTCAGAGATGCTAGCAGCTGATATTAAGTAAGGGTTTCAGCATTCCTCAGTTTGGGAAAACACTTAAACATGCATGACTGACTCTTGTCAGTGAGACATTAGCATCATAACAATGTTAGAGAACCACAGCACAAGGGCAGTCTATTAACTTATTCTATTTAACTGCTTTCGTTTACAGTATTTGAAGCATGAGGCGCAGTTCTCCCTGCCAACACAACACCACACTTCTTATCCACATATCTGCCTATATTTAGAGTGTTAGAATTAAAGCAAAACCTGGATACATTTACAAATTTGTCTACCTGAGGTCACCATATGAAGTGGCGGATATTATTGGTAGTGCCGCTGTTCCGGAAGCTAGCAGTTAAGAACAAATTAGCTGGAGATGAACAACTCTGCAACAATCTGACATATCTTATAAAGTCATCTTTGGCTAATGTGTTAGCAAACAGTTGCACATCAAGAAGACACAGAGCAACGTTATTATCACATTGGAGTCACGTTTGCGTCGACATGATGAACCAAAGTCTAATGCTGACTCTCCCTTTAGCTCTGGTTTGGGCTCCACCAGCTCCTGGAGGAAAAATATCTAGGCCTAGTTCTTTAGTTGCTACGTGTTCCACTTTCTTCTTCTAAATGCACTGTAAGCTAAAGGTGGCTAAAAGCTCTGTAAAGAGTTGATGATAATTCTCATGAAAAATGATTTGAATGGAGCAATAACACCAACAGTTCCATTATCTGCTAAATTTTATATAACGACTGACTGGAAACCACTACATAGTTTTTATTTAACCCAAGAACAATTATATAAAACAGTCCAATTAGTCTATGTCCACAAACGTTCCACTTCTGGGATTGTTCAGGTGCCACCGGAAAGTCTGCCGGATGTCTTTCATTTCATCCCGGATATCCGTTACCTTCCGCTTCTTTGTGTTGGCGTTCTAAACTGGTGGATTTCTGAGGACTATGGTTAACTGCTCATCAGATTTCTGCAGGGTAAATCCAGACAGCTAGCTAGACTATCTGTCCAATCTGAGTTTTTTTTGTGCACGACTTAAACAATCTTTGAAAGTACACATGTTCCACCCAAACAAGTTCCTTCCCGAGGCTATTTTGCAGAGGCACAGTTGTTCCGTGCAGCCCACGACGATTGTGATTGGTAGAAATGCCAATAAACCAGAGCATGTTTTTCTCCCATTCCAGAATGCTATGTGGACTAGCCAGACCCTCCTCCACAGCGCTGTGGAGGAAGTTCTAGCAATGTGGGAGTCCAACAACTACCCGACTTACTGTTTGTTTAAACCCATGAAGGCTGTAATCCTGCCATGGTTAAAAGGTCCATACGCAGTTGGGAAAGGAAGTGATATTGTTATTATTGTTGTCATAAATCATCTGATATCTGACACCATGGCCCCAATAGGAGCCATTCTAAATTGCATTACTGCCACCTGCCCAGCTCTTATCGGAGCACAGTGCAGAGTACAGGCAGACTCGCCCTTTGACTGAGCACAGATATAACATATTTCAGAACATATTTCATCATTGTGACATTGTTTCATTGACAGCAAGGCTGCTCCCTCTGTTGATTAGTCGACCAATCATTGTTTTGGTCTTATTCAACTAGGATTTCTTAGTCTATTTTTAGTGTTTGTTTCTTGCACTTATGTAAGAAACTTCTGTCCAATCGGAGTTTTCTCTCGCACAACTAAAACAACTTTTGAACATACACCTGTTCCACCAAAACAAGTTCCTTCCTGAGGCTATTTTGCAGCGGCACCCATAACAATTATGATTAGTTTAAAGAAAAGCCAATTAACCATAGCACATTCTCTCCCCCCATCTCAGAATGCTGTGTGGAATGCTGTGTGGACTAGCCAGACCTTTCTCTGCAGTGCTGTGGAGGAAGGTCTGGCAATGCGAGACTAGGACAGTAAACCGTAATTGCCACAAATGTGCATGCACAGATTCTGTTTCAGTTAGATGGAGATTTAGGCTAAAGCTAAAGTAACTAAAAGTGGAAACAAAGGCATCAACTGAGACAACAATGAAAAGACTATATATATATAGGATGAGCATAATGTTCCTGTGATGTTCCTATAGTGACTGAAACCAGATTTTTAAAGTATGTGGACAACCTAACATTCCAGCCATAACTGATAGCGTTCACATTAATATGCTTAAAATGACAGTTTCTACTCTTCTGGAAACAAGATTTTTTTTTCAGTTCATCCTAAATGTGTTCTTCAATACCAAACTGGGAAAACCATTTCTTTATGGGTCTGCCTGATGGTGTGAATTAACAGAAGCCTGAATATCACAATACCTATGTCACAATAAGATATTATTGCAATTTTCCATTTGCGATATGCTGCTATATGATGTAATGGGATTACCTTTTTTCCAACTTCAAATTGTCCCCAAAGGAAACCTTTTTCAACATCTGTTTTATCTAAAAAATTGTATTATTCCAGTACCAAAAAGTTACATTTTACATATTTTATATAATAAAAGTTTGGTACTTGGCATCCGTGTATCGATACAGTATTGGCACAAACAAAACAACCATGATAGTATTCCTATTGGATTTTTTGCCAGTATTGCTATTAAACAGGAAAGCTTTAAACACAAACTGTTGCCCCAAAGTTGGAAACTTATATATGATTGTATGTGGAACTATGAACAGACACCACTACTCAGATGGGGACAGGGGGGAATCCACATTCCTTTGGCCACATTAGTTCACACTCACTGACTTTATGTCCTATATAGCCTATTGATAATATCACCATGTGGAATGGTAGCACTCGGTAGTATGTGAACACTGACTTTACTCAACTTTTGATTGGGGAAAATATTTAAATAAAGTTTACTTGGATCCCAGTTTTGCACTCATTTTGGCATTACATTCTATCCAAATATCACTATATGGTATTTTAGTTATTAACAGAAAGCCTGTGTTAGTCAATGACTTCATCAGAGTTAACAGTAGCCTACTTTCTGTGATTGAACCGCCTACCTGTTGCTGTCCCTCTAAACACACAAAGAGCGAGGAAGCTTAAAGTTAGTTTTCCACCACAGCCAGTGGAACTCCAGCACCAGGAGACACTGCCGTGAACTCCCAGCGATGGAGTGAAAGCAGAACTACGTGTTTTTAACAACAGCAGTGAGAGTGACGCAGCACTCAGGTTGAAAACCCAGCAAGCATATCCAGGTATATCATCAGCCCCTTACCTAAGCAATGGTTCCTCCGCGGTGCTCTGCTGCCGACTGACAGGCTGCCCTTTGAGAGACTGACAGAGCTTCGCCTTGTGGGCGGGTCCAGGGCTCCACCTGCCATACACCGGACACTTGCGTAATGAGCGTGTGCGCTTTACCTGGCCGCCTGTTGGAGCTGATGTACAGGAGGGAAAAGAGGAGGGAAGGGCGCCCGGATAGCTCAGTTGGTGGAGCGGGCGCCCATATATAGAGGTTTACTCCTCGACGCAGCGGGCCCGGGTTCGACTCTGACCTGCTGCATGTCGTTCTCTCTCTCCCCTTTCATGTCTTCATCTGTCCTGTCGAAAATAAAAGTCCGAAAATGCCCCAAAATATTGTCTTAAAGAAGAGAGGAGGGATACAGTGTGGGACGAAAAATGCAATTCTCTGGCCGAAGTCCACGGAGAAAGTTTTAAGAAAGCATGTGAATGAATACTCTCTCTCTCTCTCTCTCTCTCTCTCTCTCTCTCTCACCATTTTTGGAGATGTAGTGCCCAAGTGTTTCACCAACTATTGTAACTTTCTCAGGAATGTTCGCCTCCCTTGTGGCCTTTTGGTTTCCTGTTCTCCTCTCTGATGTCATTGATGTTTTTTTTTTTTTTTAATTACATATCAATCTTTCTCAACATGAATGCTGAAAGCTATTTTTTTTCACAAGTTAAATTGAATGGTTACTTGAGGGTGAGCATTAGAAACTTTGTACCCTGAGCAGATGAATACATGAAAACACGTTCCTAGTGTCAAACTCTGCACCTACATCATTCAGCACAGTGAAGCTCAGACAATCAGTAGAACACATTTTTGAGTAGCAGGAAGTTGTGGAAGAAGTATTCTGATCCTTTACTTAAGTCAAAGTACTAATACTACACTGTAAAAGTTATTATTTTTTATTTTTATTTAATGTTTATTTGGCAGGGACAAATGCATAGGACATTGCTTTATAAAGAATACAAAGTAGATGCCACGCATACAGTTTTATAGCCATGACTAATTTGCAACCCCTGTCCCTGTTTAGGCTTTTAAAATTAAAACAGAAAGTACAGAGTATTAATATAACATTTTTAACTATTAAAATACAAGTAAAAGTAAAAGTAAAAGTCCTGCATTGAAAATATTACTTAAAGTGACTATATAATTAACTGTTAAATGTGTAATGTTCCATCTGCTGATCATAAAGGACCTGTAACAGCAAACGTGACTTACAGTGAAAAGAACCCAGTAAGTTGTCAAACGACTGTGGGAGGGGCTGAGCACGCTTTTCATACGTGAGAATATCTGCTCACAGAGATATGTCGATCCGAAGACTGTCAGCAAAGCCAATGCAATGTTCCTGAGACAGAAAACGTATCTGGTACAGATTAGTTGGGTCATCCATAGCAGTCCCGTGACTGTGGAGAGAAAAGGTTTGTTTTTTCACTGGATTTGTCATCTATAAAGGTTGAATAAAAAAATTTGCCGGGGGTGCCCCTCACAAAAATGTGGGGAAATTTTGTGAGAGCCCTATATCCAACATTACTGCCGTCAGCCGACTGGAAATTAACTTTTTAAATGTTTTGCCCAGAGTGCTGCATAATACATGATTTCTGAGACTATTTGAGTCAAAACATTCATAAATGATGTAGATTTATGGATTTGACCTTCAAATTCAAGATGGCCGCCAATTTTTGGCTCTTTAAAGCGTAACTCTTGCCAAAATGCAACCTAGGGTCTTTTTGTGAATGTACCCGAGTCAAACGTTCCTTCAAAAGCATAATTAGGACGGAAACACCACTTTTAAGATTGACCATATTTTCGTTTTTCGGTCAAATGGCCTTTTGAATGGGAGTGCTAGGGGCACTACTACGATAGCATCAAAATCGCTATTTTTAAAACACTAAGAAGGCTCGACACAACATGAAACTTTGCTCCAAGTCTCACCAGGGGCTCTACACATGAACTCAGCATTGAGAACATTGATCGTGTACACAGAGTTTACTAAAAAGAAAGGTTTTAAACAACTCACTTTAGCAGTTGTTGTTTACACTATCCGCCATTTTGTCAGTCAAAAAGAGTCGATCTCCTAATGCGAATGAACAGACTCCGTAGGAGGAAATGGCATTTTTATATTAGGCTCCTTTTTCAACTACAAGGTCAATATTGTTTTTCACTAATGACAAAACAATGAATTATCCATGCATGGAACTAAGCTTTAGGAGCTTTCCATCTTTACTATCCTCCCTCGACTACTTTTGACTGGCTAGATGGACGGCGACCGGAAACAACAACAGCTACAGTGAGTTGTTCAAAACCTTTTTTAGTAAACTCTATGTACACAAACAATGTTCTCAATGCTGAGTTCATGTGTAGAGCCCCTGGTGATACTTGGAGCAAAGTTTAATGTTGTGTCGAGCCTTCTTAGGGTTTTAAAAATAGTGATTTTGATGCGATCATAGTAGTACCCCTAGAACTCCCATTCAGAAGGCCATTTGACCGAAAAACTAAAATATGGTAAATCTTAAAAGTGGCGTTTCCATCCTAATTATGCTTTTAAAAAGGAAGGTTTGACTCGGGTACATTCACAAAAAGACTCTAGGTTGCATTTTGGCGAGAGTTATGCTTTAAATGTCAACTTTTCAAAATCATTATAGAGCCTTAAAGGGGTGATAGAATGATTATATAGAGTATTTCACACTGTTCCTTATGGTCTCCTAATTGGATATGTAACATTTGTTGGGCTGAAAAGGGCCTGGTTGATATTTTATTGGCCCTTATGCATCCCTGTGTTTTGGCTCTATTTGAAACAAGAGCTTTTCTTCCAAATATGGTATGCTCGTGAATATTTAGATGAACTGCGCGCTGATTGGTTGAGCGAATTGCCATAGGCAGACCTTAGAGATGCGCGCTGATTGGTTGAGCGAATCCCCAATACACACTCATTAGAGAAGCGACTGAATCTCATATTCCAGACACTGCATTGTTTCATCAACAAATTCACTTCTGAGACTTTTTTATGTGAGAAATCAACTATATAAAGCTCAAATATGGGCCGTTTTACGAAAATTGATGGCTAATTGCAAATATGGTAAGACTGTGTGTCGGACTTCAGCGGTGGTGCTGCTGCCTCGCCGCCCGGCCTGCCTTCCTTCACAGACCCCGGCCTGCTGTGAGCTCCGTTAGGCTGGCAGCCCTGACAGAGCTCCAGGGCCTGCAGCTCCCCTCTTCCTGCTAGCTAAATGGCCCGTTGTGTGAGAGTGAGAGCGCGGTCAGCGAGCTTGTTACACCAGCAATCTCTTACCACATGTTACACACAATGTCACGCCACTTAGCTATACAACATCTAAATGTCTTATAAACCTAACAACGGTGTCCGATTTCAAGTTAATATTTGTGAAGTTTAGCTAGGTGTTTCGTTAGCTGCGACTGTCCCTTCAATCCCATCTATGTGTAGCTACAAATCATGGCTAGTTAGCTTCATTTTTGGTCGTAATTCGAGTATATTTACAATTATAATTTCGTTACGCCACTTACACATTAACTAAATGTCTTATAAAGCTAACTACGATGTCCGATTTCAAGTTAATGAATTTTTGTGAACAGTGGGGGTTTCGTTAGCTATGACTGTCCCTTCAATCCTAGCTGTGTGTAGCTACAAATCACGGCTAGTTAGCTTCATTTTTGGCGTAATTTCTGTATATTTAGAGTTTGAATTTCATCACGCCACTTATACAAGATCTCCCTAAAGGTCGTATAAAGCTAACAACGGTGTCCGATTTCAATCGTTTGTTTAAATAACTCAACACATTATAATTACACACATTAAAATATTAACTGGAACCTGTGGTAACAGATTGCTGGTGCAACAAGCTCGCTGACCGTGCTCTCACTCACACATACCGGGCATTTAGCTAGCAGGAAGAGGGGAGCTGGCCTGCAGGCCCTGGAGCTCTGTCAGAGCACCAGCGTGTAGTAATCCGTTATCCAGACTTTGCGCGGGTATGGAGTGCTGTCGGCTGCAAGCCGTAACGGAGCTCCAAGTTCCCTCAGAGCAGGCCGGGGTGTGTGAAGGAAGGCAGGTCGGGCGGCGAGGCAACAACACAGGCAGCACCGGTGCCGAACTCCGACACACAGTCGGACAACATTTGCAATTAACCATCCATTTTCGTAAAACGGCCCATATTTGAGCTTTACATAGTTGATTTCTCGCATAAAAAAGTTTCAGAAGTGAATTTTGTAATGGAATAGCAGAGATCTGCGTGACCTAGCTAGATTCAGAAGACTACCTGATCTCAGGTCAGTTGTGTAGCCTATGTAAATGTTGGGGGCGTGACTGTTCTCTTAAGGTTCCGGATTTTGAGCTGCCTACGCAGGCAACTCAGCTTTGTTGGGATTCGCCCGTTTTCAGTGGCAGTTTCAAAATATGAGATTTTCATAGCAAAGGGGTGTCAGTGGGACTTTGAGCTTCTATGTATGTCCTATTTACCCACCGAACGTTCGTTATTCAACTATGACAGGGTAAAATCGGTTTTGCATTCTATCACCCCTTTAATATTAGGCTCAAATGAAAGCTCTGCTCATACTGAGTTCAGTTATGGACAGTAAAATTACAACATACACATAGGTCATCAGATGTCTGGGGTGGAACCAATGAAAGCAGGGAGACAGAGGAGATTCTTTAGCTTGGAGTTGTTTTTATTAATATTTTTGTAATTACACTACATTACATTTGGCTGACTCATTTTTAACCACAGCGACTTACAACATGGTAAACAGTTTAAAGCTTTTTAAAACAATTCTCCCAACAATTTAAAACAAATTAAAAATGATTTTTTTATGATATTTATTATGATTTATTTATTGAATTAACTAAAAATACTCTCTGCTATCTGAATCTGTTGAATCTCCACACTGACTCCTCTCATCATCACTGCTACTCTCATCTGAGCAGTCATGAAGTGTGAGCTGCTGGGGCAAAGAGGGGCAGGGTGTGACCCACTGGGCGACACTTTCCGTTCACCAGTTCCCAGCCGCGTCCAATGGGAGAAGGATGCTCTTGCAGGTTGTAATGGAGCTGGCAATATGTAAGGTAGTTTGTCCTTTCCATATGAAGACTCAAAGAGTCATCATCAGGTGGGAGACGGATTGTATGCTTATTCTTCAGTTTGTGCCATTTGGAAACTCTTTGGCATGCCCGCAGCTCACATATGCGCTCTCAGCATAAATGATGGACAGGACAAATGCCTTCATATCCGCTCTGACTTCACGTTTTAATTCCAGACTCTCACCCTCTCGTCCCCTGGAGCTCTCTTGCCTCAGAATTGATCTTCACCTTCTCCAACACCTTCTTCTTCCAATGCCCATAGAACCCTGAGGTGTGGTCACTGCCAGTGATCACACGGACAGGTGTGATGATATCTGCAACCTCTTCCGAGATCATGGCACGGCAGTTGATTAACGCATGCTTGCGTTTAATCAGCAGCTCACCTCTGACTTTCTGCGAGACGTAAGCTACTTGGACATACACATCGGTGTCCTCACAGTCTGGAACAACAGGTCCAGTGTACTTACTGGCTCTCACTGTTCTGTCAATCTACTAAATGTTTAATCGGCTAATCATTTCAGCTGGACTTGTAGACCTTTATATTGTTGGGTAGTTTAATTTATAATAGTCTCTCATTGCCAGACCTTCCTCCACAGCGCTGTAGAGGAGGGTCTGGCTAGTCCACACAGCATTCCGGGATGGGAGAAAAACATGCTCTGGTTTACTGGAATTTCTTCAAACCAATCACAATCATCTTGGCTCCGTGGCTCCGGTCTGGAAGAACAACAGGGGAACCAACAACCAATGCGGTCATTTTTTTGTCAAAGACAGACCGGATGTGATGTCTGAACACGTAAATCTAAACTTTAATAACAGGGGGGAAAGTCTTTCAAAGAGACCAGACCGGAGACTGATTTTCCAGCACTCTGAACACACTGTGGTACACCCAGGGCTTTAAATTAACACCCCCCAAATGCATGTAAAAATTAACTTTGGTGGGTAACATTGTAAAGTTACTAGCCAATTTGGCTGGTAATGAATAAATAAAATAAAGGTGAGTCTGTTTGAATCAGCAGGCTGCAGAAATGTTGCCAGATTGGTCCATTTTCCGCCAAGAAATATGGACAAAGTTGTGTGTGAGTGTGTGTGTGTTTGGCTTGGAAACGTAATCTTTATCCGACAACCCTGCTTGTTGTACTAATCCTACATTTCCCATGAACACTTATGTCGTGACGTGTTGTGCAGCCGTTGGCTGCCGCTAGACTGACATCTGATGTTTGGAGTGTCCCGTGGAGAGGACTGACTGTTGGTTAAACAGCCGCCGGTTGCTATAGAGGTGTCAGACTGAACGGCAAACTGCTTTGTGTTGGGCAACCCTGACAACTACACCTCACATTCCTCTGTGCTGGAGGCGAGAACACACCCATTCAGCTGGTTACACTATGGACTTTATCATGTACAAACCAATGCACACGCCTTGTTGTGAGCGTTACAGCAAGTATTGAGACAGAAGCAGTATAACCATAATTCTGTGAAACTGTGGGTGTTTCGAAAGAAAAATACTATTTTTTTTTTTTTTTTTACAAACTGACAAACGCATACTTGTATGTGTATGTGTCCAAGACTCTAGGAAGAATTTCCTTCGGGATAATAAAGTCTAGCTTATCTTATCTTATCTTTTGAAATCCAGTCTCACCCACATGTATCCGAACACGTGAAGAAACACACTAAATCACACGCAAACACACTTAATCAATAGTCAAAATAGTCGCTGATTCATTTTCCTTTGATCAACTAATCAGACTGATTTGTCTACTTGTTGCAGCTCTTTTTTTTCTCAATAGGTTTTTTTAATCAATTTATAGAATCTAGCTTTATCAAAGTTAATTGATAGTTAAAGATCCAATATAATACAATATTCATTGTGAATTTTTGTTTAGTCTTGGATTGCTTTAGGTCTTTACACCCTTGTATTTGTTTATTTTGCACAATAAAATCAATACAACAGTAACACAAGAAAATAAAGTAATATAAAATAGAGATTGTGCAGGAGAGATTAAGCCCCTAGGGGCTTATAGAAGCAATCTCACTTTAGGAAGAGAAGAAATAAATATATAATGAGCAACAATGAGTAACCCTGAAAACAATAAATAATAGGCTCTGAAAAAGGAGCAAAAATGATCCATCATCTGTAGCTGCTGTAATCTTGTCAAAACGCCCACCATCACTGCCTCACGGTCACGAGAGCACAATTTGAATTTGCTCAGCGAGTCACTCTGGTAATGAGTAATGATGCTCATTACCCATGCCCTTGGAGCCGAGCTGCACCAATCACATCGGTGTATGTGATATAGGCGGGCCAGAGGCGAGCTAAACAGATGAGGACAACGCTGCGACATTGAAGTCCAGAATCAGTCAGTAAACATTGGTCGTAGTGTTATCCGATTACGTACAGTGAGATTTTCAAATGCATGCTTGGTGCCGCCCCTCGAATTGGGGCATTTAAATTACTCAAAGCCAGACCCTTAATCTTTCAGATTTGGGTCTGGATTTCCAGGCTGCCTACAAGCCCTCCGTGATTGCGCACCACCCACACCCCTCCTCCACCCAGTTGCTAGTAACTAAGGAGGACAAGGGGGATTAAAAAAACACGATGGACTCTTCAGAAGAGGTTATTAGGCTAGTTCGAGATGAGCCAGGTCTGCGCTGAATCGATCACCGGCAATCGCCGCCCAATGCATGCCGGTTAGATTTGTGTCCGACTTGATCCCGACTTGCTCTGACGTCATGCACACGTGGGAAACGATAACCTCACGAGATCAAGGCGGCCGCAATTCTGAGACGCAGGCAGCGCAGTTGGTTTTCACAGGCTGCAAGACCCAGGCGGACCCAGGGCATGCTGGGAAACGCTAGCCTCTCAGCTGATTATTTCAGAATCGACTCAACATGATGACGTTTTATATAAACTTTTTATTGATTTTGAATTGGAGGGATTTTAGTTGCTATTTGTCTGATTTAAAGGCTTATTCTGTACAGAACACCTGTTGTGTGGCTGATAGTGACATTTAGAAGTCAGAGAGACTAAATCTGTTCCGATTACACATCACCTACAGTGTGTTGTTAATTAAAATCAGCAGCAGATCGCATGTAGAGCATTCTGACAGCTACGCTGTCATAATAAAAACAACAGGAGACTTTGTCGGAGCTGATATATGGTTCTGATAACATTTTATTAAAAAATCGGAATTGGACCCCAGTGTTTCTGTCACTTCCTGTTTAGCCAGAAGGCTGCTGGAAACGGCTGGAAAACTGTCTGACTTGAGAGCGGATTTTTGTAAGTGCCCCCCGCTGCTGCCGCCTCCTCTCGTCCACTTTACAGGCGAGGCGCAGTTCATCTCGAACGAGCCTACTGGCGTTGTCAGCTCCAGTTTTCTCGTGCACTGATTCGCTAGTCAAGGGCTAGCGCGCCACCAATCAGATCACACCCTGGGCAACTCCGGAGAAGAAAAGAGTCCAACCCCTATCCAGGAGTACGGTTCCAGAACCGAGACTGTGCGTAGAGGTAAGCCCCACCAGATCTAACCGGTAGCGCTCCACCTCCCGCACCAGTTCCGGCTCCTTCCCCCACAGAGAGGTGACGTTCCACGTCCCCAGAGCCAGCGTCTGCTGCCCGGGTCTGGTCCGTCGAAGTCCCTGACCTTCACTTCCACCCATGTGGCAGTGCACCCGACCCCAGTGGTTCCTCCCACAGGTGGTGGGCCCATGGGCTGGAGAGATGGGAGCCACGTAGCTTGTTCGGGCTGTGCCCGGCCGGGCTCCGTGGCAAACCCGGCCACCAGGCGCTCGCCGACGAGCCCGCCGTCTGGGCCTGGCTCCAGACGGGGGCCCCGGGCTTCCTCCGGGCAGGGTCACTCCATCTCTACCTTTTTTTTCCGTAGGGTTTTTGAACCATTCTTTGTCTGGCCCCCCACCTGAGACCACTTGCCTTGGGAGACCCTACCAGGAGCACAAAGCTCCAGACAACACAGCCCTCAGGTTCACAGAGACACACAAACCCAGTGGCGGCTCCTGAAAAAATTCTCACTGGGGGCAATTTTTCTGATGATTTAGGTGACCTACACACATTTTAAAAAAGATATGTCCAGCAACAACATGAAGACAGGGGCAGCATATAAGTCAATACTTTAAGCATTTATTGACTGATCTCAAAAGTGTTGGCTTACAAAAGCAAAATAAGTTATCACAGTAAAAATAATCAAGGGTGTTCTTTCACATTCCTCAACACTGCATAAACAATATGCATTTCCACAAACAAATGAAATATCAGCTGAAAATACAGCATCTTGGTATTTGTTGAGATTGCAGGATCAACAAGAGCTTTTACCACATTTACAACATTTCAATGGTAGTGCAGCCAAATAATGTTTAAGAGTAAAAGAGAAATCCACACTTACACAATAAATAGTAACAGCATGGCAATAACAAGTAGACAAATTGTTGAGAAGTGGATCTTTAGAACTACATTTTGTGGAATGCAGGATATGACCAAAGTGCTACTTAATAAAAGCAAAGTAACGTTGTCCCAAATAGGGGAATGAACAAGTGAGGCTTGACCTAGTGTGGTCTGGGCATCTTGGCTTTACACTTTGAAGACCAAACCAGAATGATGAGGTGCTGCTAAGTTTAACTAAAGAATTCTGATATACACATTACTTGCTTCAAAAAGGCCTCATGGTTGAATTGGAAATATGTGCACCTGAGCATAATTCACAACAAGCAAGCAGGAGCTTTTGATAGAGGCTACTGAAAACATTGATGCAAGTTATTGGTAATAAGAAATTTGTATAAACTTCCATATTCTGCCCTCTTGTATAGATTTGTGAAAATGAACAGTGATAGACATTTTGCCTGAAAACAGAATTTGAAAATAATTTCTAGAAAAAGGTAAACACAGCTATCTGTATGGCTTTTTAAAAATGAACAACCATATTCTGGCCATTTGTATAGATTTGTTAATATGAACAACCATATTCTGGCCAATTGTATAGATTTGTAAAAATGAACATGAACAGATTTCTTTACTTTTTTTTGAATGAAAAATAACTATTTTAAACAACATCAACTGTGAACTGATTTGGGCGTGTGTGTGTGTGTTAAAGAGACAGACAGGGAGGGACAAAGAGAGAGAGAGGCTACATTACTTGTACTGAAACTGTGCTCTTCTCTCTTTCAATGCAGCAAAGCGGTCAATGACTTTCTCATTGAAATCAGGCATGCTGAGGACTAGTTCCCTCTCCATGGAAAGCATGGCCAGTGCATTCAGACGTTCCTGGCCCATTGAATTTCGCAGGAATGTCTTAACTCGTGTCAAAGTTGAGAAACATCTCTCAGCTTCAGCTGTTGTCATGGGAGTAGTTATGAGGATGTTCAACAGAGTCACAGTCTCAGAGAACGTCTCCTGGAGGTTGTAGCTCATGAGAACCTGGTACAGTGCCAGTGCACCACAGCAGCCCTTGAATTCAGGATTCTCATAGATCAGAGAGAGTTCTGTCTTGAGCTTTGCCTTGCTCAGCATGGGGGTATGCATTCACAGTGGCATTCAGAGCCTCATCAGGAAATGAATGGCAGTACCTTTCAAACATGTCTGCTTGCAGTAAGGTAGCACTCACAAGGTGGCCAGAGAAAGAGAACCTTTCTTTGGTGTGATCCAGGATGGTGTTGCAGACCTCTTCAGACAGCCTCTGCTTCTCCTCTTCTCTCAAAGCTGTTCTGGGTCTTTTGGCTCCTGTTGCTTCTTGCAGCTGCTGTTGAGAGGAGTCCCTGAAGGCAAACAGACCAATGTGTTTGTTGGCTTTGTACAGTATTGTTGTCTATGTGATGCACAGGTATATCCAATGTATCCATGTATAGTACAAATACTTCAGTTCCACTTAAAATGGGCAGGGATGCATAAAGTCTTTAGTGTTTAAGTTAGCCTTTGTGTCTCACATAGCCTGGATGTTCAGCACAGTATACAGTGGTGCTCATAAGCTTATGAGCCCATGCTAAAGTTGACTAAAAAGAGGAATAAAAAAGGAAAAGAAAATTGGTGTCCTTAAAGGTTGGATTTTCCAACTTTTTTAAGTAAGTCATTAAGATCAATTTCCAAAAGATTATTTTTTTATTCCTCTTTTTAGTCAACTTTAGCATGTGTTCATACACTTATGAGCACCACTGTACAGTACACATAGTATATAAATTAAGCTAGATTACACCACTGGCCATATATAATGAGAATAATGTAATTTTCAAACACAAATGCAGTCTCCTTTCATGCATGCATTTTCAAATAAAGCTCTGCTTTGAGAAATATCAAATGATATTGTTTAAGGCGAGACACGGCAGGCAAAAACATCGTTTTTTTTTCACTGGTCAATTTTGAGATTTTTGGCTATTTGTGTTCAATAACATGTATTCTTTCAGACTTGTGGTGAAAAAAAAGTAAAAAATACACATTTAGATCTTTATTTTACTACACTTTGTCTGTTAGCGTCGGTAGATTTCTCCTAAATTCAACAAAAGTTGACGTTCTAAATCATCCCGCTGCTCCGCGATCGCTGTCTGCACCCTGTCATCACATATACCGTTGGAAAGCTCTCTCTCTCTCCTCTACAATGCTGTCGGATCCAAATATGGTCATTTCCTATGGAGCCAGGACAGTGACAGTAACCTGTAGCATTGAAAATAAAAATTGGCATTGAAACAACAAATATTGGAACTGAAAAATGTTGAACTGAAATATAAAACACAAACATCAAAAAGTATTAATCTCACAATGCTATTATTTTATTTCACTTTGACATTTGTTTGGATTATGATAGGTTTTTCAATGCCAATCTACATTTTTGCTTGATGTCTGACTTTTTTCAGTGACAGTTGTTTTTTTTTACGCTGTTAGGATTTTTACAATGTCACTGGTTTTAAGTTTCAACTTTCTGTCACTGTTTTGGCGTAGGGAGGAGGGGCCTGAGGGGAGGGACAAAGGGGGCGTGGTTTACAGGTAATTTGCATAGGCTACTGGGAGAGACCGCAGCTCCACAGGCATCCTCACCGATCCATGTGTCATAACCAAACACCACCGCATGGCTTCCACAAGTTCACCTGGAACCTCCAAATCTATGTAAGTCTGTTTATTTCTGCCATTTTATTTCACATAGAAGCAGGCTGGTTTACTGTTAACTTTAAATGTAGGCCTAAGCTGTGCTGTTTTGGCAGAGGTTAGAACTGTTCTCTAAATACATCCATGGTTAGCACACCTCAGCTAACTTGTGGCTAATTGTAGCTAAGTCTCCCGCCGGGGATGTCAATCTATCTTTTATAATCTAGTATTTATAATAACAGTAATTCCTGTCCTTTAGGAGTCCTAAGACCAGTGTTACTGCTGGTGCACGAGGCTTGACTCGCTTGCATCTCTCATTAGCTTAGCTCCGTCATGGATGTCTTAAGAGAACGAGCTCCGCTCTCTCTACCTGCCGCTACTGCCACAGAACATTAACGCCCCTCCCCCCATAACTATCCTCCAATCACAAGTATAGCTGCTGATTTACAGGTTTCTAGGCAAATCACACAGGCAGAACGCGTTTACTGACATCTCCTAAAACTGGGAAAACACAGTTACTGAAAAACTGCCTTAGCTGAACATAAGTTAACATTATCATGTAAACAGTCCAGTACAATATTTTATAACTGTTAAACTGATATTATCGGTTAAAGGTTTACTTGGACATACATGTATAAACTTGTCTGTAAACAAAAGCTAGTATGTCTGTGGTATTTCTGGCTTAAAGGCATAACCTTTACATTTCTCATCCGATTTCACAAAGTTGTGTATAATTACAGGCACCTTCGACTGGGAGGCAGCTTATGGAGAGAATGCTGAAAAGGCTTCAGGAAGTTCTGCAACGTCAGCCTGTGGATTTTGACTATTTACACTTACACTGTTTAGTCATGAAATGGGACTTGTACCCTTTCGCATAGGCCAGTACACATTAACCCTCATATGCATTATCATTGCATTTACTGTAATTTGTTATGAAATAGAGTCAAATTCTTACTTGAATATATTTATTTGTTATTCACTGAAAAGGTATAGATTGAACTGTTTTGCTGGAGTCCATACTGTAAATGCATGTCATTTCAAAAACTGTTAAGGATAAAAATCAGTACTACATATAAAGTAGTAGTGGTATTTGTCATTTTAAAATAACAAACAAAATGTTTTTCCTGTGTTGTCCTGCCATGTTTATGTGTAAACAATCACATAGTTAAGTGCAGTCATGCAAAGCTATCTGCCATTGGCTGCCCTCAGTTCTCCACAGTCTGCAGCCTCAGAGGGCACTGGATGGGTGGTAAAAGTACTCCACTGGCAGACTCTTCTGTCACTCTGTCATGGTCCCCCTCCAAGAAAAGATCTTGTATATCCTGTAATTGACAAGTAATGTTAAAAGACTGTGGTTGCTTTTAGAATACTTCACAAAACAATTACACTTTTTTTGTAAATTAAATGCACACTTTAGGTGTGCATTTTATTTGTTATGCACATATGGCCATAATAAACATCCAAAACAAAATTGAAAAAAAAAGGTTTAATTGAACATTTTGAAGCTGCACAGGGTCCTGGAGAAGTCTGGTAAAGTGTCAAGGTCCCTCTGGAGGCGTGGTACAAATATATAGTGAGTACAAAATAAATGCAGGCTGTTGGAGGGATTTAGCAGGCGACCCTCTTAAAGACTGACTCATCAGTGCACTATTAATATCACTTTAAACCCCCAAGTGGGCTAGCTGATGTGGTATTAGCTAGCGTTAGCGCTTGTTCAACGGGAGACTTACTACAATTAGCCACAAGTTAGCTGACATGTGCTAACCATGGATGTATTAAGAGAACAGTTCTAACCTCTGCCAAAACAGCACAGCTTAGGCCTGCATATTAAGTTAACAGTAAACCAGCCTGCTTCTACGTGGAAAGAAATGGCAGAAATAAACAGACTTACTTGAGATTTGGAGGTTCCAGATGAACTTGTGGAAGCCATTACAGATATGGATAATCTGTGAGGATGCCTGTGGAGGTGCGGTCTCTCACGGTATGCAAATTACCTGTAAACTACGCCCCTTTGTCCCTCCCCTCAGGCCCCTCCTCCCTACGCCAAAACAGTGACAGAAAGTTGAAACTGAAAACCAGTGACATTGTAAAAATCCTGACAGCATAAAAAAAAACTGTCACTGAAAAAAGTCAGACATCAAGAAAAAATGTAGATTGGCATTGAAAAACCTATCATAATCCAAACAAATGTCAAAGTGAAATAAAATAATAGGATTGTGATATTATAACTTTTGAATGTTTGTGTTTTATATTTTAGTTCAACATTTTTCAGTGCCAATATTTGTTGTTTCAATGCCAATTTTTATTTTCAATGCTACAGGTTACTGTCACTGTCCTGGCTCCATAATTTCCTTTTAATCAGCAACCAATCGTTAAAGTAAAAGTTTACTCAAAATGCGCAATCTCATTGGCTGATGCCAATTTCTGACAACGTGATTCGCTTAGAATGGTCACGTGACGCGCTCTGACATTTCCGCGGTAGTTCAGAATGTCGAAAGAAATGCGTCGAAAACGGTCGAAAATTACCTCAAAGAAGACGAAAACAGTTGTTATCAGCAAGAAGACCCAGCAGGGAGATTACACACTGAGACACCAGATGATGAAATGTCTTCATATAGGACGTCGATGTGTCAACTGTCGTTCAGAAAACAGGAGTTTTCGGACAGCGGAGGTAATCAGACCCTCTCTCTCTCAAAGCAGTTTACAGAAAGTCATGTCATATGTGTCACATATATACTAACTACACTGTACTGATCGCGATACAACACACTATATTACAAAACAATTACATTACACAACAGTTAAAATGGTTGTATAATATAATTACTATATAATAGGCTACTAAACAAATCTATAATTTTGGGATCCTAAGTGGTTGTGAGTCCCTCAGGCTGTGGCAGACAGATCACATTTAGCTGTCAGTGGATCTGCTGTCCCCTCTCCTAGGAGAACTACCAGCTTCTTTTCTGGTGGTAACTTTGGGAAGTTTTATTTTTTGGGGTATTTTTCCAAGGTGTAATTCTCTTAGTGAATATAGTTTTTCACAGTGGAGGAGGAAATGCATCTCTGTCTGACCCAGCTGTTGGTCACTGAGCCTGTCTCTCTCTCTCTCACTGACCTGTCTGTCTGACCTAGTTGGTGGTCAAATAACAAATTTGTCTACTTGGTTTGCTTTCTCCAATGTTCTAAATATTGGTCTTTTGAATGATTCATAATTAGTTTGGTTCTGTTGTGTTGTTATGAACCGGTGCTGATGGGAGCCTGGTTAGTCAGCTTCTCCATCGGCTGACTGAGGGGACTGTTTTGTGGGGAAAGTAAGCTTGAGGCGGCAGCAATATGGCCATCTCCACCTTGATGAAGGTGACTCTGCCATGCTGTCTGTTATGGAGAAGTTGTGGCTTCAGAGCACAGTTGTGATGGTCAATTCAATGAGAGAAACTGATATGCTCAGGATCTCGTAAGCTGAGGCTGTCACAACTGCCAGTGTAAAACATAGGCTCAAGAGTCTAAGCACATCTAAACTAGCCTACATATGGTGCTGGAATGGACAATTAGACTTTAGAAAGCTGTGACATCTACTGTTGGTCTTGTTCTGTCCATACAACTGTCTAGCGTGGGTTTTGTCGGCAACTTTGTGCATGATACGCAAATGTTAATTCAATGAGTTACAGCACTTCTAGGCCTTATATGCCTGCCATTTTATTAAGTAATCAATTTTCATGAGCTTGAAATATTCTATATTATTATTACTAAGGGCCTGGGCATTTATTCTGTTTTTGAGCAATTTTTCCAATAGAAATGTATTAAATTCCCCTATTTAAATCTTTAAATGCCGTTTTCTCAAAATGAGGTTTTTGTCATTCTCCAGTATAAACATCTCAGCCTATGTAGCACCTATGTACACAAAACTTTGCAGTTATACACTTAGCAGTATTCTGAAGATATTTACAGAGGGATTTGTTAATAAATCATTCCTGGCCTGATTTATGTGACATTTTAAGCAAAAAAATATGGCGAAAATCGATTTTTTAAGGCTATGGACAGTATATTTGGATTTTCTAGGTAATGAAAGCAGATATCCTGAAATCCCTCTGTAATTTTGTTTTCATCTTGTGTGTAAACAAAATGAAAAAATTATTTTGCACCTGGCTTTATCATATGTTCAGATCTATCTACCGAAAATATATCAAAATCGCGCATATTTAATGAGATGCCTAATTTGCATAATTAAACATACACATTTCAAAAACTTGTAATACATTTTTCTTAGTTACGTTCATGGTTATGTTACGTATGACGAAAGCGCGTAAGTGCAAGCCCTCCCGGAACCCATAGAGATTGTATTGAAAGCTCTGATATTTGAAAAAAAAAAGATTTTACATGAGAGTCTATGAGAGACTTCTGGGGCGATTTTCAACCTGACTGAAATCGCCCCAAAAGGGGCGGGGCCATTTGAAGCACGACTTTAGCCTGATTGGACATTTAGTGGCAGATCAGACGTCTAGATTAGAACGACTGTTGCCGTGATATAATTGATTAGAAAAAAAATCCCTTCCTTTTCCCGTTTGGCAGTGCGTCGCCCATATCGCCCTAATGAACAGACCGCCCCTGCACAAACCTCTCCACCACGATAAGGTGATGGTTCACGGAGAGGCAGACAGTGTGTGAGTCTAATGATGGGAAAGACAAAAAAGACAAAAAGGGAAAGCTGGCGCTGAGAAGGTCAGACTCAAAAGAGCCGCAGGTCGGAGTCGTACCCGGGCCCGCTGCGTCGAGGAGTAAACCTCTATATATGTGCACCCGCTCTACCAACTGAGCTATCCGGGTGCCCTTTTTGGTGTTTTTTTAAAATGTTTTTGTTGTTTTTTCTCCCACGTTTTTGAAGCTTTTCCCAACATTTTTGTCACCTTTTTCAACATTCTTTAATGAATTTATTTTCAAATGCTATGAAATTGAATGAAATTAAAAGTATTGAACTGATCATTTATTTTACTTGTGAAGAGCGTTGCATGGAACCATCCACGTTATGTTGTTTGACAATTTGGTTGAAAGAAACCCACAATTTGTGACATAGAAACTTTTTAAAATGGGTCAAATTTAACCCGAGGACAAAAAGAGGGTTAAAAAACATTTTCCATGAAGGAATTTTACTTTTACAGTGTGGTAATAGTAGTTTTACTTAAGTGAAGGATCTGAATACTTCTTCCACCGCAGGTGTTGTGTCACCTCAGGGTGTGACTGCATCTCTAAAAGGAACATAGTGCAGATGGGAGCGTCCCAGTGACACAACCTTTACTGACACAACCTTTACTAACACACACACACACACACACACACTGAAATAGCTTTTACAAGACGTCTGAGGGGATGTTCTTCCTCAGGTATGCAGCTAAACTACAGTATACGTCAGCATTACTCTCAGAAATGTTTCTTTCTCTCTGACTTGCTTTTGTATAATTAGTTTTCTCATGTTTTGTAAGTGTCTTTTCTTTGTGTGTGTATCATAGAATTGAAACATTTCATTTACATTTTCTTTCGTGTTGCTGTGTTTTTTCATGTGTGTAAATAAATAGAATAGAATAGAACTTTATTGATCTCTGGGACAATAAAGTGTATGGACATAGTGCTACAAACTGTTGCTTTACAACATAGACGTAACAGAAAAAACATTTCTAAAATCAACATGAAATAAAATCAACATAAACATAAGATCAACAAAGCGTCCTAGGACACAAAAGAAGGACACACATGGCAGCACAGACAACACAACATCCTAAGAATTTACTGTAATAATTAATAATTATAAGTGCGAAGTACAAAAAGTGCTGGTGTATTTATACATTTTAAGACAGTGGGAATTTCATCCAGGTGCCTTTAATTCTCTAGCCGTGGGTATAATGCCTGAAGATGTGAAGTTTCTGCGGAGAGAGTTAGGGATGCCAACAGGCAGTAGGGGAGGAAGTATTCAATTCCTTTACTTAAGTGAAAGTACTAAAACCACAGAAAAACTCCTGCATTAAAAATGTTACCTAAATAATTCATTATTAAAATATTACGATATCTGATCATGCTTCAGTTATCTGTACCATGACTCCGAGGGAAAACACCCTACAACATAGAATTTGGAGAATGAATAGGAAATATTTAATGGATATGGAATTTGTTGCTTACGTGAAAGAACAAATTAATATTTTTATTTTAACTAATGTGGAGCAACCTCATCCTCAGGATAAGCCAAATATTTGTATTATCTGGGACTCCTTCAAAGCATATATAAGGGGAGTAATGATAGCCTTTGCATCAAAAAGGAAAGCTAGTCTTGAGCGGAACATGACTAAAATAAAACAGGACATTAAGTTAATGGAAACACAACTTAAAAATGGAATTCAAACAATTAAAAGTAAATTGCAAGAAAAGAAAATAGAAATGAATAATATGTTAATAGATAAAGTTAAAGACTTTAGACAAAATTCAAATAAGCTTAATTATATTTCAGCTAATAAATCCGGTAAACATCTGGCATCAATAGTTAAAAGGGTTACAAAGACTCAGTCTATATCTTTAAAAGAGGAAGAATCTGATGATGTTATTACAAATAATGATATTATTAATAAAAGATTTAAGCAGTTTTATGAACACTTGTATACATCGGAGATTAAAGATGATGACCCAGATTCCTTTCTTAAATCTGTCAAATTACAGCGCTTATCAGATCATCAAAAGGAAGATATACGGAAAGTCTTTACAACCTTGGAGATTGAAGCTGCAATTAAGGCATTTTCTGGAAAAAAGGCCCCAGGAATAGATGGCTTCCCTATCGAGTTTTACTCAACATTTTGGCCAAATATTAGATCTTTGTTCCTGGAAGTTGTAAACTCATTTGTTAATCAGCAAAAGTTGCCAGAAACTATGTATCTCTCAACTATTTCTGTGATACCAAAACCAGGTCGTGAATGTAACAAGCCTTCTGATTTCAGGCCTATTAGCTTAATTAATTGCGACAAAAAAATTATAACAAAAGTAATGAATAACAGATTGGCATTAATTTTACCTAGTATTATCCATCATAACCAAGCTGGGTTTATTCCTAACAGGGATCTTAGAACTAATGTTAGAACATGCATATCCTTAACACAATATGCAAAAAAAAATATAGATTTGACTTTGATGGCGGTCGATGCCAAAAAAGCATTTGACCGCCTTGAATGGTCATATTTGTATAAAGTTCTTGAAACATTTGAATTTCCAGTAGAATTCATAAATATGGTACAAACGGTGTATAGAGCCCCTAAGGCACAAGTTTACACCAATGGCGTTCTTTCTGAGGTATTTTCATTAACTCGTGGTACTGCTCAAGGCTGTCCATTATCTCCAGCACTGTTTTTGATGGCTATTGAACCCTTGGCTGAGAAAATAAGACAGACCGATAACATTACTGGTATCACCATAGGCAAAAACGAATATAAATTAAGCTTATTTGCTGATGATTTGTTGTTGTATTTAAGTGATGTAGACATTTCAATCCCGAGTGTAATTAATATAATGAGTCAATTCTCAAAAATTTCAGGTTATAAAATTAATAGTGGTAAAACTGAAATTTTGACTTTAGGTCAAAAACAAATAAACCCAGAAATATTGAAACAATTTAAAGTACAGAGCGAAATTAAATATTTAGGTTGTTACATAAGCGCAAATAAAAAACAATTGTATAAAAGTAATTTTGTAACACTGAAAAATAATTTCAAACACAATCTAAATAATTATAGTGATCTCAAGTTGAATCTAATTGGTAGAATAAATTTGATAAAAATGATGTGGCTTTCTAAGTTTATTTATTTGTTTCAGTGTATCCCGCTGACTCCACCAAAAACCTTTTTCAAGGAAATAAATTCCATAATTACATCTTTTATTTGGGCTGGGAAAACCCCAAGAATAAAAAGGAATCTATTGTCTTGCTCCAAACGGGAAGGAGGATTAAACGTCCCTAATATGGAATTGTATCAGATAGCAGCCCAGATGTTTTATATAGACCGTATTATTAATAATACTAATGAAGATCCATGGCTGGCTATTGAAAATCACCAATTACAACCAAATAGTTTATTATCCTCCTTGTTTTCCAAGAAGAAAGTAAAGACTGATAACTTTGTTATCAACAGTACATTAAGTATGTGGAAAAAAACTAAGGAGATCTTAAAAATGGAGATCGGTACTCCAACCCATATTAAGATTTGGAATAATCCGTCTGTTAAAATCCAAGGTACCAAATTAAGGTGGAAAACTTGGATGAATGGAGGTATCGAAGCATTATCGGATATCATTAGTTCGAATAATATATCTTCATTTGATACATTAAAGGATACATTTAAACTAAAAGATTCAGATATATTTAAATATATGCAGTTAAAAAACTGGGTCAAAGAGAACTGTGATATAGTGAATGATGTTCCAGAAAAAAATAAAGACCCTCTTGGAACAAAGTAAGGAAAAGAAAAAAATATATAAGTGTTATGTATGATTATCTCAATAATGTAGTAATTAATTGTAATCTGTTAACTAAAATATATGAAAGCTGGGACAGAGATATAAAGGATTTTAATGCAAAAATAAAATGGAAGGAGTGCTTAAATTTAACATATAAAGCCACAACCAATGAAAATCTTAGATTGATCCAATATAAATTAATGACTAGAACTTATTATACTAGGGATAAAATTCATAAGTTTGATGCATCTTCCCCCCCGACCTGTTTAAAAATGCGGTAGTAATGACTACCTCACTCATTCATTTTGGTACTGTGAAAAAGTAAAGAAAACCTGGCTTGATATTGAGAGATGGCTCTCTAACATTTGTAAGCAGAAATTTGTATTTACACCAGAAGCCTGCTTACTCCAAAATGTAACAAAAATGAAATATCCTATGGGATGGCAATTAATATTTTCCTCATTAGTTTATAAGAAGCTGTTGTTACAAAATTGGAAAAATACAGATACCCCAGGGTTGGAAAAATGGAAAAAATGTAATGAAATATTACCTAAACATCGAGAAAACTCTGTCAGTGGACAAAAAATAAACAAAAAACAATTTAATTCTGTGTGGAAATCAATATTTGACGCTTTGTAATCAGCCCAACGCTACTTTTGCTCAACTCATTCTGTATTTTACTTTATTTTGTTTGTGAATTTAACATGAAAACGTTAAATTATTATTTTTTATCTATTTATTTATCTCTTTTTTTTCTTAGTAGTTCACTTAAGAAGCACCATACGTGTAGTTTGTGTTTGTGTGTGTGTGTGTGTGTGTGTGTGTGTGTGTGTGTGTGTGTGTGTGTGTGTGTGTGTGTGTGTGTGTGTGTGTGTGTGTGTGTGTGTGTGTGTGTGTGTGTGAGAATGAGAGTATGACTTGTCCTGTGTGTTGTAATCTGTCCGGAATGTGTCTAAATACTTGTTTGTTTGTCTTGTCTATTGTTTCCTTTTTTTGTCTTGTGTGTAAAAAAAAAAAAAAGTACTGTACGGATAAAGTAAAAGGGGATTGAGTATTGTGAATTGTTTGTTTCTTCCCCTACTGTGAAGAGGATGTGGTTTAACACTGGTTGACATTTGAATGGACTTGGACTGGAAACCAGGTTGACCAGGTTGTTTGCCTATCTGGTTTTTTGTTTTTTGTTTTGTTGTACTTGCATAATAAAAACAATTCTAAAAAAAAAAAAAATGTTACCTAAATAAAAGTATGTAAGCAGGGTTTTCCCTAAGGCTTCGGCGCAGCACCAAAGACATCCCAATGGTCCCCAGTTCTTTAGCAAGGTTTTTTTTAATCTGCTCTAGCTTTTCCACGGTTTTACACACAGACATGATAATAATAATGGTCAAAAATTATAGGAAATTGCATTTTTTTAAATAAAAAAACTTTTCTTGAGGACCCTTAAACCCTCCTGCCAAAAAAGAAAACACCTACAGTACAGGCCAAAAGTTTGGACACACCTTCTCATTCAATGCGTTATATTATTTATTTTCATGACTATTTACATTGTAGATTCTCACTGAAGGCATCAAAACTATGAATGAACACATATGGAATTATGTACTTAACAAAAAAGTGTGAAATAACTGACATGTCTTATATTTTAGATTCTTTAAAGTAGCCACCCTTTGCTTTTTTATTAATAAGGGAACAAATTCCACTAATGAACCCTGACAAAGCACACCTGTGAAGGTAAAACCATTTCAGGTGACTACCTCATGAAGCTCATTGAGAGAACACCAAGGGTTTGCAGAGTTATCAAAAAAAGCAAAGGGTGGCTACTTTGAAGAATCTAAAATATAAGACATGATTTCAGTTATTTCACACTTTTTTGTTAAGTACATAATTCCATATGTGTTCATTCATAGTTTTGATGCCTTCAGTGAGAATCTACAATGTAAATAGTCATGAAAATAAAGAAACACATTGAATGAGAAGGTGTGTCCAAACTTTTGGCCTGTACTGTAAGTCTTCCACAAACCGAAGGAACACACGGTTATATAATTTAAACCTTTCATTTACATTTTCTTTCATGTTGCTGTTTTTTATGTGTGTAAATAAACACATACATTTTAAGAAAGTGGGAATTTCATCCAGGTGTCTTAAATCTTTATTCTTTTGGGGATAATTGCTGAAGATTTGGATTTTCGGGGAGTGTAAAGGATGCCAACAGGCAGTGGTGTCCCATTTTCTCCATTAATCAATTGATTGATTGTTTGGTTCTAAAAAATATTGCACCCAAGACGCGCCGGTGTAGATACCAGCATCTATTTCCGTCATCAACCACAGCCGAAATAACTGCAATTGCCGTTTTGTACCCTTTTGTGGAAGTCCCAGTCTCGGAAAACCAAACGCCACCCTGTCTGGGTTTATACAATAATCCGTAGAGATTAGCATTTGAAAGACTGCCTCCAACGCTACTTGAGAACCAGATTGTGCCGTGCTGTAATGGCTATAGGATCAAAAGGATGCCAATCTGTAAAAAGTCTAAACTCGTGCTTTGTCAGGTCTGTCCGCAAGACGGCAAGAAAAAGTTTTTTTTAAATGCTTGTTTCTGAATGGCTTTTGGTTCGACCAGGGCCATGTTATGCAGGAGAATGTCAATGCTGATAGGCTTTTGCAAATCAGCGTCACGTTAATTTAGCAAATGATGTGAATTTCGTGAGCTTGAGTCACCTGCCGCGAATTCGCCTCTTTGCATTGGCTTTGCATGTAATCACACCGCACGGAATGTTTGGTATGAACACTACATAAGGACCTTAAATATATGTAATATGTTGTCAAGACAATCCATCTAATGTCATGTCTAGTTAATAGCAGGCTTGGACCCAAAAGTGCAGAGTGTGGAGGCATGGAGGCAGTGAGGTTTATTAAAATAAAAAGGCTTACAACAAAACGTGTTCTGAGGCAAGCAGGAAGGAAAAAGTAATTTCAAACACAAAATCCCCAAAAACACTTAGTGTCAGACTGAGTTGAGGCTTGGACCCAAGTGCAGGAAGGCGAGGAGGAAGCAGCAGTTTGAAATAACAATAATTTAATTATAACACAAAGAGAACCTACAAAAGACGCAAACTAGTAATGTCCAAACAAAAGAAAAACCAAGGAACACGAAAGGAACGGGGAAATCCAAGAACACCAAAATATAGCTTACACTGGAAGGAACTCAGACAAAAGAGTGACGAAAGCACACAGACTAAATATACATGTAAACGAGGGTGAAACAAGGGACAGGTGACACAAAGGGCTGGGGAACAGGTGAAAGACATCAGGGCGGGGCAGACAATGTCAAAAGGTGGAAAAACACAAGACAGGAAGTTAAACAAGACACGACATGGGAGAAACCGCGAGACTAAAAATAAAACCGGAAACTAATTATGAAACATACACAACAAGGTAAAAACACAGAAGACAGTAACTTGAGATGTAAAACAATAAACATAAATAAATCAACATAATAAAACTACAACAGAAACCCCCAACCGTGTAAATTAGAAAACTGAAGACTTCCCTAGTGTGTTTGCCATTTTGTATTGGTGTTCGAATTCTCCGCAGTTAATTTCATTCACTATATAGTCCACTATAACATTCCCACACTGCACTGCTAATTTGAGTGTACTGTACATACGATGTACACCACATTTTACAACACGTTTGTGTTTTCATGGCGGAGAAGAGGCAGCAGAAGGACCCACGGAAACTGAAAAGGAAAAATGGAGCGGGCTTTCATTTCTAAACAGTGGAAAAGTTGATTCAAAAGCGCTTTTGCACACCTCTTTTCTGGGGCAGGTGTGTCGGAAAAGGTAAAAGGTTAAACAAGAACACTTGTCGAAGAAGTCCCACACACTGTACGTTACGCGTGCAAATACTTTATTTCACAACGTTTCGGTCACACAGCATGCAACATACCGTATATACAACCTTTGACTATTCTTCTGAGTGCTCGATTTGTTTCAGGGACATATTCTGTCTCAAAAATAACCGTCGCATCTACAACAAAACGATAACGATATTTTCAGTGAATGTCCGAAATCTCATTTGGTCGTTCCCTTTATAGATCACTATTTAATAAACACTATATAGGTAATAGTGAGTGAGTGAATGAGGGAACAGTGTCGAAGCCAGCTAGAGACTAAATACACAAGGTAACGAGGGACAGGTTACATGAAGGCTGATGAACAGGTGAGACACATCAGACAATCACAAAGGCGGGAAAACACACAAGTCAGGAAGTAAAACATGAGATGACACAGGAGAAACATAGATTACAAAATAAAACAGGAAACTAACTGACATGACGCGCAGGACAGGACTACAGAGGCACATGAGGGACACACGCAAGCACAGAAAACTCAAAAACTAGTCTTACGGTCTAAAGTTATATAAAACTAAAAGTCCAAAGGCCGCTGGCCATAGAGCAGGACCGTCCATGACATCTAATTGTCAAGATATTTTACTCTGAACCACAAATGTCAACCTCATGGTTACGCTAGAGGAAAAGTCAGGGGGATCACCAAAGCCAGCGGGATGTATCCCCATGGGGACGAAGAATGTCTGTACAAAGTTCTGCAATCCATCTAATATTGTTGAGATATTTCACTCTGTACTAAAGTGGAGGACCAACCGACAGGCTGACATTGCCATCCCCCCGAGCAATTAACCTGAAACTGACCGCTCTGTGGAGGGATTTTCTGTCCTCAGTCTTTATTTAACCAGGTGGCTTGGATGAAAAGACATTTTTCAGGAATGATGAAAAAAATCAATCCTAAAACTAACATAAAACATACTCCATTCAGCAGTGTTTGAGGACAAAAACACTATCATAAGCAAATAAAAGGGAAGTGTGACTGTAAGCCAGCATGGTCAGAGAGATGATTTGCTCTGGGTTTATTCTTATCTGCAGGTGAGTTGACAGCTAACTCTCAGTATCACAGTAAAGACACTGACCATTTACATGCACGTAATATTCTGGTTTTTGCCCTTATTCCGAAAAAGAAGATATTCCGACTAAGCTGTTTACATGGCCAAAGAAGGCCTCTAAAACTCGAATAGCACTGGAATATCCCATATGTCTAACGGTAACTGCTTTATTTGGAAAAAGGCCTTATTCGGAATATCCAACCGGAATATGCCGTTTACATGACCTCTATCAAATGCGGAATATTGTCATATTCGGAATAATAGTGGAATATTGGTGTGCATGTAAACGCACTCAGTGATGTTGTTGCTTGTAAAGGTCACAGAGATACATTAGTTTTGCAAAGTAAAGTTACAGTTTTTGTCAAAGGAGTTTTGTGGGTCTGAAGAAAGCATAGGTAACAGCTTGAGTTCCCCGTAGGAAAGGGCTGTCTGACGGCATAGTGAAGCGCTGAAAATATTCTAAATATAGCGTACACTTAAAGGGATATCATCATGACAATTCAGAGATGACCAGGGTCAACCCGGGAACAATGCATAGAAATGGTCGGGGCTTTCACGTCATAGTCAGTGAACAGCTAACATCACATACTCCAGTCCATACCAGCAGAACTAATGTTTTGTAGCTACTTCAAATTGTCATTGTACAGTGGCGAGAGAGAGAGAGAGAGAGAGAGAGAGAGAGAGAGAGCAATAAAGCTTATTTGATGATTGTTTCGCAGTGATTACGTTCTGATTTCTCTTCCTCTGCATATTTATTGCAGCAGCTGGACAAGGAAGTAGGTTACTCTAGTATCCATTCTTGACTATTTTAGGACAAAGGGAAAACACGTAGATTGAGAGCCAGCCAAACTCCATTCAATAATGACATGTGAATCAGGAAGTTAGCGTCTGAGCTCTTGACCTTTAATGTCTTTCATGTTGGCAACACATTGATCTCATTGAAAAGAAGTGAAAGAAATTACCAGAGGTGTCAAGTAACGAAGTACAAATACTTTGTTACCTTACTTAAGTAGAAATTTTGGGTATCTATACTTTACTGGAGTAATTATTTTACAGCAGACTTTTTACTTCTACTCCTTACATTTTAAAAATAGCCTTGTTACTCCTATTTCAGTTCGGCTTGTTTTCATTCTGGCTTGTCAACTTTAAAAAACACACACACAAAAAAAAGAAAACCTATCCAGATAAATCGCGCCATCCGGATAGAGTGAATTTGATTGTGGTTGGATGAGAAGTATAAACATATACCATTCCGACACCCTATTGGTTTGTACGTGATCCATCGCACCTGCAAAGACCCGGTGCTAATACGGCACAGGTGCCTTAACGACCGTTATCTACCAGACCGGATAACAACGCGGTGCCTTATTTAGGTGCCACTTAAATCACTGTGCTTCTCTCTGATGCTCCGAAAACGGACGTTAGAGGGAACTGAAACATCGCCGCACGGGACGCTAGTTAACACTACACTCGACAGCAGGTAACGTTAGCCTACCGTTAGCTAGTCAACACTACACTCGACAGCAGGTAACGTTAGCCTACTGTTAGCTAGCAGCTGGAGTAAACACGGTTAAAATGCTGACAGCTAAACGGTGTAAAAGTGTGTCTGTATTTCTCTGGAGAGGATTCTAACACCAGACTGTTTCTGCCGTTGTTGATGTGTCACCTTTTTCAGCCCTTCTGAGTTTGCAGGTATGATTTTAATTTAACATTATAGTCATTATGGCCTTTAGAAAAATGTTTTTTTGTGGAGGTGGGGTAGTGCACTATTTGGCCCCTGTGGGGCGGGCTAAGCTTTTGTCCTTAATGGCATTTTTTCCCCCCTTACATTACTTTTACTTTTATACTTTAAGTAGTTTTGAAACCAGTACTTTTACACTTTGACTTGAGTAAAAAGCTTGAGTTGATACTTCAACTTCTACAGAAGTCTTTTCAAACCCTAGTATCTGTACTTCTGCTTGAGTAATGAATGTGAATACTTTTGACGCCTCTGGAAATTACAGCGTTTTACAGAATCATGTATGGAGCTAATCTGCTAGCATTACAATGATCGATGCTACGAACAAATACATGCAGAGCAATAACCCCATTCTCTGGTACATTGAAATGTAAATGGCATGATGTACAAACAACATGCTTAGGCTCAGGCTGAGCCTAAGCATGTTGATCGTGTAACACTAGTTGAGCGCTACATGTCCCTTCACGTCGGATACACTGTGTGTTATCTACACAGCAACATTCAAGTGCTTAACTGCATGTGCTCAACTAAACATTCCCAAAAACAATAGTGTTAGGCATCACCTGTCACAAACACCCTTCAACGCAGGCTTCTATACAATTGTAAACAGCCATTGCTTTCTTAAGCATTACAGCTGAGGTTGGAAAGCGATTGCTTCTGGTGCATTGTTGGCAAACAGAAGCATGAGGATGGGAGGCTTTTAAAAACTTAAAAAAAACAACAAAAAAACTTTAAAAACCTCAAACTCTATTTCCTACTTCTTGTTTCCTGCTTTCTGTGTGCAACCCACCTGGGGCACGTTCAATCTCAAAACCGCGTGCACCGGTTTGCTACAGTTTCCGCGTGGAACGACATGTTTCCTCGGAACGGTGTGCAACGGCTTTGAGATATTCAATTTCAATACAAATTTTATTTATAGTATCAAATCATAACAAGAGTTTACTCAAGACACTTTAGACACTTTTACTTTACAGATATAGTATGTCTATACCACACTCTCTCTCAATTTACAAAGAACCAACAATTTCCACGAGCAAGCATTTGGTGCAACAGTGGAGAGGGAAAAACGCCCTATAATCAGTGGGTGCTTCTCTCGTTTATTGGCTGTGTCACAGGTGATACCCAATCAGCAGAGACGTGTATGTTAACTCTTAGTAATAAAAAGCCACAGTGCTTGCGCACACAGAGTGTTCAACCCCCATTTCAGTTTAATACAACTTTTTTTATATGTTTTGTCGGGGCTGAACGTAGCCCTGCATAGAAAAGTCCAATAGGTGGCATAACTTCACATGATTCCAGGCAGAGGACAGAACAATGGATCAGTAGCTCATACGATTAAAAAAAAATCAGAACTATCCCTTTACAATAACATTCTATAAACAGAACTTATACTGTAGTCCTTACATCTAAATAACAAAATAACCCAGGTCATTGGTCAGTGCCGATTCCAAAGCAACTCATACATGTATGTGTGCCTAATCTGACATATCGAACATATCATGGACACTTAATGCAAAGCTGGTTTCCCTTAACTTTAAACCTCAACTAAGCTGGTCATCTAATCAATAATAATGTTTATCAAGGTCATCATCAGTTTAAGCATGTTAGCACTAAACACAAGTACAGTTGAGGCTGATGGGAATATTGTTAATTTTGTAGGTATTTGGTCATGGGTAAGTATTGGACATGTGAAAATGTTGACCTGATGATGGTGCTAGATAAAACAATTCAATAGATCAGCAAAGTGATTACAGTTCATCCCTGAAGGCAACAAGAATGTCTGTAGTACATTTCATGGCAATCCATCTAATAGTTAGATATTTCAGTGGTGGACAGACCAAATGACTAACAGTGCCATCCATATAGCTTTACTACTCACATAGGCTAGTAAACTGCTGTTGGAGTGTCCGTGCACCGCTGTGCGAGGCGCCAGATCACCAGAAGCCTCATGTGGGTCGTGTCTTTTTGTTTTAGCGTTAAATAGTTATTTTCCTAACATTTAACCGTAATGCAGTTGTCCTGTGCAGTTATTGTAGGAATAAATCATTTGAAAACATTGCCACTGAACGCAATAAGAGCTTTCTCTGATTCGCCCGAGATCAACATATTTTTAAGCATTTTGAGTTTGAAATTTAATAATGGGCATTTTTTTACAAAAGAGCACACTTGTGTTATTGTCAAAATGATGTAATTCCGGAAATGAAATGTTTTATATGGCTGATAACATACATTTAGCCCAAACAATATCAAGACAACCAAAATAATGATGAAAGATGATCTGTGATGACAACAGTTATCCACCAGCCACACCTGATGACTTTTGGCAGCAAACTATGTAAACCAACCGGGTAAAACAATTAATCTCTGACTGAACAGGTTTAAAAAATGTTCCAACATTCCTGGAAAAAAAAACATCTGTCAGATGAAAAGCAGCAGAGCTCTGATCAGTGTTTATAAGTGAGACGAGGTCAAACCTCCACCCTTAGGGATTTATTGGGATTTTCCTCTTTAAAAACAGTAGTGGTGTGCCCTGCCTTAGTAAAAAATGTACACTTCTAGCTCTCAAGTAATAAGGACTTGAAATCCCTCAAAACCAAGTGGAAGGACCACATGAAGAGTAGCTGATGTTCTGCATCAGCTAATGGGGATCCTTATAAAATCAAATCAAAGTATGTGCAGGATTAGGTGGCATCTAGTGGAGAGGTTGGGGCTGCATAACTCACTACCCTTCACCTCACCCCTCCCTTTCCAAGCATGTACAGTAGTAGAACCTACGGTGGCCTTCAGGTAACAAAAATGTGCAAGGGCCTCTCTAGAGCTGTTCTGGACTACTGTAGAAACATGGCTGTTCAACATTCGCAGACTCCATGCAAAAGGATAGGGGCTAGATTGTAGGTACATTGTAGGTACCGAATGTGGTTTCCAAACGTAACTGGTGTACTGCACAAGCGCCAACACACGGACGGTTATTTGAACCATTCTACAATGCAACATTGAGGTGAATACATATGTTTTATATTACATATCATATATTATTATATTTATAATATAATACATATATTTAACCTAACCCAAACCATGTCTTTTAACGTAACCTTAACCAATCATAGCTAGCAAGCTGCCAACTTGGTTGGTTTGGTAACTAAAATGTAGCATCATATGAAACTAATCCGATAAACCCCTTAGGAGGAGTTGAAGAAAAAACTGCATAATGGTCGAATGGTTGGGCAGATCTAATGAAAGTGACTTGGAAATATGAAAATGAGCGTAATGTGGGTACCAAATGTTGTGAATATTGGAGCAACTTGTGCACAATAATGCCTTCATCGCATGAACCAAATCGCTGTATAGACTCGCAATGCTCAGAGGTTTTGATGTGTGCCAATTTTCGTGAGTTTGAGTATATTAAAAAGGCATCAAAATGTGTTCTAAGTTTTGAGAGAACGTTTTTATGCATCCTAAAGCCCTTAAACACGTGATTATAAAATGAAAATGAACACATGAAACCCAAGTAGTCAAAAAACAGGTCTAACAGGTTCTTGAATTTTCGATTATCCCAAGTCCATCAAAAATGTGAAAAATAACCTTTTCAAAAACAATAGGTTCCTGGCACCTTCAGTTCACTTCCGGTATTGTGATACCTCAATGATACGTTTCTCCTCGTCAGCATCACAGAAGAAGACATGCGATCACCAGACAAGAGAGTAGTGAAGTGGGAAGGGTTATTTCAGGCATCCCTGGTTCCAGAAGTAAAAGTCTTGTTCATTTTCTCATACTCATTAGGTGACTGACAAAGCCTCATGGCTAGGATGGACATGGAACTCTGGTTAAATCATCAATAAAAAAGATGAACCGGATAAAACATTCATCAATTTTAAATCAGTTCACTTTAAGATTCTGGATACATTTTTAATGAATTGAGGAACATGGTTTATTCCCAACTGCAATGATGAAGGATTTTGAATTTGCAACATCTCTGATTCTTATGTCTGACTGGCTTCTTCTTCATGGCAACGGTGGCATTCTGGACCAGTAAAAGCTTGGATAGATTGTACAGATTCAGACAGGAATATAGCAAGTTGCAGTAATCTTCATGGCAGATGAAAATGATCAATATTTTTTAAATGTTGCGAAGGTGCAGGAAGCAAGATTGAACAAGAGACTTTGCATGATGGTCAAAATTAAGCTTGCTGTCAAAGATTACATATATATTTCTATGGGATTTAATGCAGGAGGACAGAGAACATGTGGGAGACATGTGATTAATGGATAAGACACTAACTTAGATAGATCTGCGAGTCGTCTGCATAGAAATATATCAAAAAGCTGCAATAAGATCCCAAAGCAATGAAACAGAAAGCTTCTGCCACTATCAGCTAAAAATATACTAGATACTAGAACTAGATTAAAATACTTCTGGAGCCAGGGCCTCATCCAAAGATAAGACACTTTGTCATTGTAGGCATAAATCCAAATTACGGTTGGTAACTTCCAGTGCCCAGCAGCAATATAGAACGAGAAAAGAAAAGAAATAACAAAAACTAAAACAAGATAAAGCAAGAAAATAAACAAGAAAATAATATTTCACCACAAGTAAGTGTTGTGAGTAATAACCTGTTGTTTTTTTTTAAGATTTGTATTGGATGAAGTTACAACAGTCTGGATCTGGGAGTATATCTGAAAATAATTTCTGCTTGTGTCGACACATTTGACACATTTGAGTGTTATCATGTGCCAAACCGCTGGTGGTGCATTGGTTTACATAGGAAACTAAAAAGGTGTGGTTATCGACACGCGTCATACGTGTCCTGCATGTTCCGGACTTAAGGGTTTTTAAGTGGATTTGATCGTCTTCTGTAGACTTAGACATTGGATCATCAGCGGAGAAAAAAAAAAGTCTTACTTGGAGGTGATGGCAACTGCAAGACGGACATCTGGTTTGTGGAAGTGACACCAGCTCATATGAAAATGGATCATATAAATATTGTTAAACTGACGTCACTCCCTGTGGCCTGCAGGCAGAGAGAGAGATGAAACTACCTTGATGAGTCAAAATGAAGAGTCATCCTAAACTGAATGGCACGGTTTACTGCAGAGGAGTCATCAGATCAGGAGGCAATCCCTTCAACTGAAGAACCAGATCCTCCAAACTCATGACGTGATGTGTAACCTGTCCAGGCATGTTACAGCAGGGTGGTGAGAAACAAGGACTTCATTTCATTCTGAACAGAAATCCCCAGAGCAACAGAAAAGCTGTATAAAGTCCAGGTTTAACTGTGGTATGTAGATGTTGCAAAATTGAAGGAGATTGAAAATGAAAAAGAAGATGGATGGAAGAAGATGAAGACAGCAGTTATTTCAAATCTGTGTAAATCCCCAGCTGATATGCATCCATTGAAACCGATGTAAGGGTCTTAATTCATTTGCACAGTTTGAAATATGCTTATCCTGTTCAGTGTCACAAAAGACCTTCAATCCATCCCAGCATGCATTTGGTGTATTGCATTCAGTGATACACCCTGGGCAAGTTTTCAGTCCATCACAGGGTTGACACATATAGACAAGCATTTACACCGATGATCAATGCGTTATGTAGCCCCAAAGTTCTGACAGAATTGTTGTTTTTTTAAACTTTGTACTCGCAAACGGTCATCTTGTATGCACACGATATAGCCTAGCTTAGCATAAAGACTGAAAGCATGGGGAAACAGCTCGCCTAGCCCTGTCCAAAGTGATAAAATATGCCTACCAGCACAGCTAAAGCAAACCTATAGACACATTTTTTGTGGTTTCGGTAGGTGTTACCAGAGACACAATGGTGTGTATACACAGGTGTCTGACATACTGTGAATCCACCTCTGGGTAGATTATTTCACTGTAAAGCCAGCTAACAATAGCAGAGCATGACTGTCTTAAGGCAGTGTTTCCTTCTAGGGCGTGTACGGCCCTGGTTGGGGAGGAATGTTTCAACTCAACAAAAGTCTCTTCTGCTGTTGTTCCAGTCTAGGTCGACAACGTTACATTTACGGCAGGGATCTTCAACAGGGGGTCCGGGACCCTTAGGGGGTCCTCAGCATTATTGCAGGGGGGCCACCAACATATTGATAGCAAAGACAAATCGGCCTATTTGTGATTTTATTTTATACACACAACATTGATGACAGGCTTTACTGGCCTGTAGGTAAGGTAGCCATCCACAGTTAAACTTAAGGATTCACTGTGCTACATGTATGTTTAACATTAAAACATGATGTATAAATATATGAATATGTATATTGGATATATTTTAATACCTTAGTATTGTATGCACCAAAAAAAGATACGTGTAAAGGCTTAAAAGGTCCCATGGCATGAAAATTTCACTTGATGAGGTTTTTTAACATTAACATGAGTTCCCACAGTCTGCCTATGGTCCCCCAGTGGCTAGAAATGGTGATAGGTGTAAACCGAGCCCTGGGTATCCTGCTCTGCCTTTGAGAAAATGAAAGCTCAGATGGGCCGATCTGGAATCTTCTCCTTATGAGGTCATAAGGAGCAAGGTTACCTCCCCTTTCTCTGCTTTGCCCGCCCAGAGAATTTGGCCCACTGTCAGTACCCGATCCGTTCCACCGGCACAATCCGTTCTGCACATGTGCAAGATGTTCACGTATGCCATGACGTATGCGCAGATGATAATACTTTTTTACGACCTGCCCGATCTGTTCCACACTAGCCTCCACCGGGATAGCTAACAGCTAATTTGGCTAACCGCTAGCCGACAGCTAGATTTAGTCTAAAATAACGCATGCGCAGAACGGATCGTGCAGGCAGAACGGACAGCTTGATTCAGTCTAAAAAATAACGTTAAGTCAAACATAATGGGAAAAGCAGGCTACAGCTAAATTAAGACTTTACAGTAATAACAATAAAGACAAGTATTGAATGATTGTATTTTAAATGAGCACAAGTAAAGTAGAACTGATGTAACAGTTGTTATATATGTTAACGTTTATTTTCAACTTTTATTTTGAGGGTCTTTTAAAGTTTACATACTGTCTCAGCTAGCGGATGGCCGAATTAGCTGTTAGCTAAACTAACGTTAGCTTAACTGTGGAGGCTAACGGCAGACTACTACAGTCAGCTAGTGGTTAGCCAAATTAACCATTAGCTAAACTAACCTTAGCTTCCCGGTGGAGGCTAACGGCAGACCGCTATAATCACCTAGCGGTCTGCCGAATAAGCTATTAGCTAAAATAACGTTAGCTGGAGGCTAGTGTGGGAACAGATTGGGTAGTGTCGTAAATCCTTGTACCACAGCGCATGCGTGAACATCTTGTGCATGCGCAGAACGGATTGTGCCGGTGGAACGGATCGGGTACTGACACCCACCCATGAGAGAGAGAGACATCATGGCTTTCAAATGAGCAAAGTGGCAGTTGGTCAAGGCCACACCCCCACCCTCCAACTTGCCCCCCCCTCTCTCCTCCTCAATAGCTACAGACACAGAAATGGCACATCCTAAGGAAAGCTCATTGTGGGACTGGATCTAGCGGCTGTTATTCTGCACCAAGGCTGAATTTCGGGAAAGAGACTTCAGATACAGTATTAGGGGACCACTAAGAGACTAAGACTAAAGACTAAAAGAGACTTCAGATACAGTATTAGGGGACCACCAAGGTCTATATAAAAGAGACTTCATATACAGTATTAGGGGACCACTAAGGTCTATATAAAAGAGACTTCAGATACAGTATTAGGGGACCACTAAGGTCTATATAAAAAGAGACTTCAGATACAGTATTAGGGGACCACTAAGGTCTACATAAAAGCATCCAAAGAGCACCATGTCATGGGACCTTTAAGGCCGCCCTACATGTTATTGTAGGCCCAGTTTAATTTGCAACACAATTTTATGCAATATTAGTTGGGGGTCCCTGCTCCGTCTCTCTTTCAGGGAATGAATCCTTAGCCTAAAAAACGTTGAACACCCCTGATTTAGGGGATTGTTCCAGTGCCGCTGGAGGTTCCGCCAGATGTCCCTCTCTTTTGGCCGGATGTCCGTCACCTTCCGCTTTCTTTGTGTTGGCATTTTAAACTCCGGTCGTTTTATGAGGACTATGGTTAACTGCTCCTCAGATCTCTGCAGGGTAAATCCAGACAGCTAGCTAGACTATCTGTCCAATCGGAGTTTTCTGTTGCACGACTAAAACAACTTTTGAACGTATACAAGTTCCTTCCCAATGCTGCGTCCAGGGTTTAGTGCCACCCAAGAAGATTGTGATTGGTTTAAAGAAATGCCAATGAACCAGAGCATGTCAATGCCCTCCTCTGCAGCGCTGTGGAGGAAGGTCTTGCTTATTTCTGGGTTATGAAATAGAGGAGTAGAGTTAAATCACTGTAGCTAGCTAATCATACACGACCACAACCACAAATATGAAGTACATATGTCACAAAGTAGACATTTTTTTAGACCAAATATGTCAATACTCAAGGCCTGCGGGCCAAATCCAGCCCCTTGCAAATCCGACCCGCATATCAATTTGGGATCACAACACATTTTGGCCCGCCTAGTTGTGTGTCAAACTATAATTCCGCGACACTCAAAGCAGAATTTGATAGTTTTGCCAACTTCAGAAATTCCCACACAACCGGTCAGTTTGCATATTCAGGCTGTGTGGCCTGCTTTTAAAAATGTTATCCTTGTTTTGCTTGATTTGCTAAACTCTATGATAGCTAAGAAAGTTTTTGCTGAAATGTTTGGGGCTTTATGTAAACACAAACTGAATGTAAGAGGACTATATGGGACATGCAACAATATAGTCAAACATATTTGACTTTTCGATTAAATAAAACAATGTCAATAAACTGTATATTAAACTAAACTATAATAAAATTGTCTGGTGCTTAATGTGATTCTCATTTTCCAGTGTGGCCCTCAGTGAAGTTGCGTTTGACATCCCTGTATTAGATGGTTTAAAAAAAGCTTTTTTTTAGAAGGGACTGAGTCTTTACCCGGTCATGTGGGGAAGGGGGATCGGTGGTACCTGGTAGGTACGTCCGTGCAGTGCTGGTGGCCAGGTGTAGGTTACTCCTCACTGTCCCAAAAACCTGCTCCTTTATCCTGGGTTCAGCTCCGCGGTCCTTCGCACGTCTCACTTCACGCGTCGTCCTGCACCCACAAAGGGTGTCTCAGCAGTTCCTGACCACCGTCTAGTCTTGCACCACCTTAGGTCACTTCCACATCTGAATCTCCTTTGCTCTCCTCTTCTTTATTTAATGGTGGGCTAACCAACTTTTTAGGTGCATGCAGCCGCTAACTACTGTATCTGGAGAATGCAACAACATGATCCTGTTAAGTTGACATTCTAATGGAGAGAGCAAAATAATAATGATTTTAAAAAAAAACTACTCATTCTGTTCATAATCTTGTTTAATGTAAACATTTTAGCTAGATCTTTTCATTTCAGTTTGATTTTCTCCTATTTCCAACATTCCCTCCCTGTTTCTACCACTTTGTCTTTCAATCCTTTCCTTTCTACATCAACCTTTTTACACCTAATTAACACGTGTTCTACTGTTTCCCTTCTTCTCTACCTGACAATTTTCTGATTCTGCCTTTTTCAATAAGAACAATGCACTCAACCCCAGAACACATATTAGTAGCTCCCATCTCGCCTCTCTCCCCTGATTAGGAGAGGCGCATCAGGTGTGGTAGAGAGTGTCCTCGTGCCAATCGCAATCCTCTGCCTTGATTAAGAGATGCGCCTCAGGTGTGTTTGGAGGTGTCCTGGGTGTCTGTGCCAGGAAAGCAAAGGCTTTGTTTCAATAGTGGTTCAACATGCCCTCATTCACCTCCCCTATGCACTTGCCCTCGGGGGAATCCCTGCCACCATCTTAAGTGATGTTAAAATTGTCTGAAAAACTGAAGTGAACTTGGTGATATCAACTGTCGGAGAGCTGAGGGAGCGAGTGAACAACGATGGGGTATATCCCATGGGCCTTATTTGATGCTCCTCAACTCCTCGGTCCTCGGCTGAACCGGAAGTTGTTCTGTCCCTCCTCGTTGAAGGCCGTCTCAAAGCTCGTATTTCCAGTGTTGTGCCTGAACGCGTTCATTGAACAAAAACATATTTTGGCCGAACGTGAACTGAACGTACCGTATTACTGCCTGATGAACGTTACTGTGAACTCGTTCATTCTGGTGTCTGTGAACGGCACGCTTTCTCAGTTTAACTTCGTTCAATAGGGTGCCAGATTTCTATAGAGCCTTCCACGCGAAAACACACCATAAACAGACCTTAATATGTAGTGGAAAAAACACCCAATCTGGCAACACCAGCCACCAGTGTTGCACTGCCGCATGCGGCATCAGAACAAAAAGCAGCGTGGAGGCGACGAAGCAGCGAGGAGGCATCGTATGATCATTTAAACGAGTTTTATGACAAGTTCGGTGAGGATGAGAAAAATCTTACATTTCTGTGCAAACTTTGCCCGCCAGCTTTCAAAAAGAAAATCCCCACTTCAGTCACATCCACAGCAAACCTGAAACTGCACATTGAACTGATTGGATATGAAGATGAAATCTGACGCATAGTTTCAGTGTAAAAACTGATAGAATAATGGCTGTCTGTGGTTCTATATGGGCTGTGGCAATCATTTAGAAAAATAATAGCTCGCAGCAACATACGGAAAAAAAGAACTATGAACTAGTTCATTTTTGGAACTGTGAACGTAGTTCAAAATTTTGAAGTATGAACTATGAACTGAACTAGTTCATTTTAAAATTTGTGAACTGAACTTTGAACTAGTTCATGTAGAAAGTGAACTTTCCCAACACTGCGTATTTCTGCCCCGAGGACGGTTAGCTTTGAATGCTTCCATACTTAAACTTGAATTATTCCTTTAACTGTGTCACTTTTTTTCCCCTTTGTTTTTGTTGATCTGAGCAATATTTAAGGTTTCCCACATCAACCAGTCCATGTCATTTCCCTGCACTCTGTAAAGAATGAAAAGAACGAGGCGTTCAAAGCGCTGCATTATAAAAATGGCACATTTATTGCTACAGAACGGTCATGAACATGAACCTCATTGAACCACTACAAGATGAGAACCAACAGGCAATGAAGGGCAATCTGTTGGGCTGGTACGAGGAAGAATAAAACCCTCAGCACAGAAATCAAAAAGAACCCGTGATCTGGAATCACTGATCTGGAATAAAAAACAGAGTGTAATAATAATAACAACATCAACAATAACAGCAACCATAAGGACAATAATAATTATATAACATAAAAAACTAGGTAAAAGAACACAACATTGACCAGGAAATAATGAAGAAAATGGAAGTGTAGAAAAATACAATGAAATAAAGATTCGAGGCACTCGGCCACACACTAGGGAAAGTGTGATTGCTGTGTTTTTGTATGTTTTTATTTTTATTTTTTTTTCTGATATTTTGTATCGTCATCTGTTGCCGGCTGGGATGGGACCTTTCGACCCTTCACACGGGACACCTCACGGGCTCGCCTTCTGTAACACGTGGTTCAAACAAAAAATATAATAAAATAAAGTAACAAATTCGTTTTTTTGTCATTCACTTTTGAACATTTCCAAAGAAAATTACAAAGTGTAACATATTTTGTAGTTATTTCAAACAGTCATCTGACGTTTCTTTTCTTTTTTTTGTCTTTACCTATTCATTTCGGTATTCATGGTACAAAAGGATTGGGCCTGCAAAAAATAAGCCAAATATATTTTAATTTATGATTGATGAAACTTTAAATTTCACTTCTAAAATAGGGTGCACTAAGTCTACTCAATAGCAAAAGAGCACTAGACAAACAAAGCTTTAACAAAAAGCAGAGGCACTGATAACAGAGTAATAAGTCTGCTATGTGTATTTTTATTCTTCTTTTCCATCTCTTTACTGAATTGCATCACGAGGGATAACAAGAAAGAAAAAAGGCCACAGTTCATATATTTTTACGTTCACAGAATGATTATCATGTTGAAAAATTAAGCAAATCACAAATCATACTTACAGAGAGAACAAGATGAACTGAATAAGTGGATGAGTCGACATCGCCTCGATCGACTGTCTATGTGCGCTTGTTGTTCATACTGAGTCCATTTTACTGTATGCAATGGGGATTTATCAATGTTTCAAAAAACTGTTCCCTGGTATTACTAATTGTGCTTAGATTACTCTTTTACTTTAAGAAATTCAGGGCCAGTTCCTGACGTCTGGATCAATGCCAACATCTGATTTATCAACACATTCTCATTCCCAACGTGACAAAAAGCAATGCTTGATTAGCTTCCTTTGGCGTTTGTTACTGACGCAAAAAGTCTCCTTTACCTCATTTGGGACGTTTGGCATGTTCCACTTACGGGATTGTTCAGGTGCTGCCGGAAATTGTCGCTCTTTTTAGGCCGGATGTCCGTCACCTTCCGCTTTCTTTGTGTTGGAATTTCCAACTCCGGTGGATTTGTGAGGACTGTGTTTAACTGCTCCTCAGATCTCTGCAGGGTAAATCCAGACAGCTAGCTAGACTATCTGTCCAATCGGAGTTTTCTGTTGCACGATTAAAACAACTTTTGAACGTACACATGTTCCACCAAAACAAGTTCCTTCCCGAAGCCATTTTGCAGTGGCGCCATCATTGTTTTATCGGGGCTTAGACGATTGTGATTGGTTTAAAGAAATGCCAATAAACCAGAGCACGTTTTTCTCCCATCCAGTAATGCTGTGTAGACTAGTCAGACCCAAGGAAGGTCTGGCAATGCGAGACTAGGTCAGTACGTATGTTTAACTGACATGCGGCACAAGAACGGGACAGGTTTAGAAAAAGATCGTGGGTGGGGTTACAAAATGTACGTTTCAATGACACACGGGACACGAACCCCCGGTCTCCTGGGTGAAAGTCCTGTGTTGTTTGACCCATCCACCACCCCAACCAACCTCCATCCGCAGATTTTCAGTCTTTGATATTACTCCCTACCGTTGTCTCTCTTAATACTTTGTCATTTAACAGCGCCACAGTCGAGCTGATGCTCTGCTCGGTTTGTTCCATACAGACGCTAAAGGGTGATTTTTGTGTTGGTATCTGATGCTGGGAGCCACTGACCAAGCGTCGGTATTTTTACGAGTTGGGAGTGAGAATGGTTGGGTTTATTCACCGATTCAAACATGTCTGCTGTTGTTGTTACTGAGGGCAGTTTTAGCCAGTTGGAGAAACAATTTGTAGGAGGGATTTACAATACAGATGTTATTGTCTAGAGAAATTGCCACAAAAATGGCAATAAGCTCGGATAAGATGGATAGAGCTGTGCAGATTGGAACTACAACGTTTAAATTGACATATATCACCAAGTCAGATGTAATAAAATGTGTAACTTTTCAACAAAACTGTACAGTAGCCATCCATCCTCAGCTAATCTCAAACGGCCAGTTCCCCCCCGGCCCCTATATTTCTAGTGATTTGCTTGTGTTGCTGGAAATCTGTCTGGTTTACATGATTATTGCAATAGCTGTAGAAATAACATATATAAAAGGAGACATGGTGGTTTTAGCAGCAGTTAGCATATGTGTTGATTTGCCAGGTTTGAGCTCAACTGGCACTCAAACAAAACTCGGCTGACTCTCGGATGGATCAGTGTATAGCTTGCTTGCCAAAAGATACAAAAACTTTGGAGTTGTTGGAAAGTGTATTTTTTCTCTTTTCTTGGAGTTAGGCTAGCAGTTTCTCCCTGCTTGCAGTCTTTGTCCTAAGCTAAGCTACACAAATCTTGAAGATATACCTCTGTAATGGATCCACAGAGATTAAACTGATATACATCTTCTAATCTGACTGGAGAGGAAAACCAACTGAAAAACCATGAACATTATCCAGAATTTACTGAAAAGTAAAATGTCAAAAATTGATTGATTTTGCTGCTGCTAGTATTGACTGTGGTATACTGAGCACTAAGAGCACATCATTTAATACATTGGAAATATTACTTCATAAAACTAGCTAATTAAGACCCTAAAAGAAGGATTATCTCAAAAATGATAACATCGTTATTAATCTATTTCTTCTCATGGTCCTCAGTTCCGAGGTCCCTTTGAGATTTTCCTTAACTGAACTTATTTAGTAAAATACTGGTGAGTTTAACAAGTTAAACTAAGCAAAGTTTTTAAAATGTAAGATAGTTTAGCTTAAATAAAGTCTTCTAATTTATAACGATTAAACTGGAAAACTATTCAATGGCTTAAGTGAAATACTTGGCAAGAGATTTGAAATATTGGCAGAGTTTTTTTGTTCCTCTGGCAGTGGACATTTGTATAATTTAATCTTTGTTATGTTGAGGTTAAAGGTGCTGTAGGTAGGATTGGGAAGATCCAGGACTTTGCCAAAAAATTTGAATATCAACAACTTCTCAGTCCCTTCCCCCTTTCTGCTGAAGCCCAAAACGATCTCCTAAGCCCCTCCCCCCATAAGAGAGAATGAATGTGTGTGCATGAGCACTGACTGACACGCAATTAGACAGCCCTCCTGGCCCTGATTGGTGCATCTGAACAGGGAGCGGTGGATTTTTGCAAATTGCACTACAGGCTGTAAGTGGTTAGCCTCGTGAGACCGTCCTGATCTCGCGAGCTCCAGTTTTCCACTCGCAGATCAGTCTGGCATCTTGAGGCAGAGAAAATTTGGAGCCGTTAGCCAAGCGACCGGGCCAATCAGCGTTGGTTTTGAGGCGGGTTAGGTGGTGATAGACAGATGGTTTATCCAATCAGCTAACCAGTATTTTCAGGCAGCGGTCCGGGAACCTGAAAGGGTGTCTTTTATTCCTAAATTCTCGTTACACAAACGGCAAATATCCTTTACCGACATGTTGCCTGCTTGCTGAGCTAACGAGCTATGCTTTGCCTGCAGCAGCAGGGGCGGGCTTGTGGTTGTATTTTCATACGCTTCGTGGATCTGATTGGTTGATTTGGCCCGTCTATCACCAAGATAGGTGATAGACCGATGCTTCATCCAATCAGCTAACCAGTATTTTCACCCCTTTCCAAAAGTTCTCCAACGGAAAGTTCCCACATGGATATGCTGAGCAAATGCGAAGCGATCCATCTGGCGGAGTCAGGTTAGTAAGTGGTGCCAGAGGAGCCAGATTGTTTTTTAAATTACCTGTTTCATGTAGTTCTACTTGAACATAGGGTAATTTTCAGCAAATATGACAGAAAGTTAGTTTTATAAGTCTTACCTACTGCACCTTTAAAGACATTAAAACAGCTCCATTGATTGTTGATTTTGTCATTTCTTTCTTTCACTGGAATTATAGTACTAATCTGCAAAGCAAGTGCCATGTTAACTTCCATACTGGTCATTCTTTTATAAAATGTTTAAAAGGTTTTCAAGTTATCTTGTGTAAAAAAAAATAATTTTGTATTATGTAAATGCACCAAATTGCAGATTTGTTGTGCTGCTGATGTTGGATCACGCTCGTGTCTGGAGTATACCCAAAGTGTACATGAGAAATGAGAGAAATGCTTCCTGTTTCTAACATTGCTGGGAAAACAAAGGACAGCAGTGGCCATTTTGAATTCAACTCATTATTGCAGTAAAACTGGTACAGAGTAACAGATTACAAAGCTCATGGCACAGTCACTGAAAAAGAGAAATGAGGTGTGTACTCTATGTACAACAAGAAGGGAAACGAAAAAGAAGTTAACATTTTGGCTAATAGACACATCAGGAGGTAACATAAAAATGAAGATACTGTAATTCGGGAGATGACTTGATTATACAACTAAGAGAAAATACGAAATGAAGCATTGAAAAATAACATTACGTAAAAAACACATTTAGCACTTACAATGACAAATTCAATCTTAGTGTTTAACCTATAGGTCCGATTCAAAGTAGCTTTTTTTCCTTTTGACAAAAAGCTCAATTTTAACGGCAAACACTAAAAAACAAACGACTGAAACTGCCTTGCACATTATCTGATATCTTTTTGGGGAAATAGCTGATACGATTGTTTGCTGACGATCTGCTTTTTTATATTAGTGACATTCCAATCTTTTACAAAATTCTCATATATTAATCTTGAATCAGGTGCTGAGGGTGTTTCCTTTAATCAACATTTACAACCCATCTTGAAGAGAATAAATGCACTAGAGTCAGAGCCGGGCCCGAAGCCACCAGGTAGAACCAAAGTGAATAGAATTTGTGAACACTTGTTGGGTACCTCAGTTAAGTTTTTGTCATAATTTATGTAATTAAAAAAAATCATGGATTTTGTCATATAACAATTTCTGATGTGTATTACATTATAACCAATTTTTATATGTTATGCATTTTTAAATTTTCAGGTACATAACAAAATCAGGTAGTGTACTTTTGAATTATGACACCCTGTTTTTTTTTATGAATTTACATTCAAACTTCCCCTAAGAATAGCAGTTTACAGAACATGTATTGGTTTTTTTGCCAGTTTTACCAGCTTGTTTCCCTCCTTGTAAATCAAAATTAAATGCCGCAAAAAAAGGCCTCACTCTGGCTCTGACACGAGTGATTCTTGTTGCAAGCAAAGACAATGGTTTGACTTACACTTGAGATGGTCAGCAACCAAAACCACATACAGTACTGAGCACCACTGACCCAAACTAAAAGTTGGCACCTGGCTACTGTAACCGTACAAATACAACCTCACTAAAAATCCAAACAAGTTCATCATCATCGACTCTCACTGGCAAGTCCTCACCCTACAGAAACCCCACAGAAAATGTTTTATGACTATTTACACATTTCTCTGCAAAAAAAATAATAAAAAATACATTTAAAAATGGTAATGTCATGAGGCATGGAGGATTAAACAAATATTATATATCTTTTATGATTTCTGATTCCTCCCAAAAACCCTTGAAAATGTTCCCCTACAGATATAAACACAAGGTTGAAAAATTAAAAATAAAATGATTCTGAACTTTTGACCTCACTACATTTTCAATGTGACACATTTTTTTTCAACACACACTGAATTTTACTTTTTCATATTTTAACAAAAAAACCGATACAACATATTTCTAAAACACAAAATAACAACAGTCTACATGTAAAAATATAACTTTTACATACACAATTTCAAAATAATGGTAAAGTTTGCCATTTTGTTGCATACAATTTACAAACATCTGTGTGTTGTTGCCTTGGATAGATAGCAGTGAATGGAGCGGATGGTACTACGGTCCCATTTTGTCCTGCGCAGGGTGCCGTACTAGTCAGAGGGTGTTGTCATGGCAACAACAGAGAACACAACAAAGTCAGTTGGAAATTTATAACACTGAGGGGCTTCGCCAACTTCTGCCAGTTCAGTCTTTGAGAAAAGAATTCCTCCCCAAGCAAACACGCATTTGCAACAGAAAAAACTGAAAATGGCACCCTCCTTATATATTGTATATATTTTTTTGTACATTTATATATAGATTGATTTATTCAAATAGATTCTTTTCCAGTTTCCGTGCCTTCTTGTTGATTGGGTAGGATTTTAACTGCGTCCAAATGACCACAGACAGAACCATGCTGTCAGATAGCGAATTGTGTTTTTTTTTCTTATTCTTTTTTGTTTTTGTTTTGTTTTTTAACATTTTCTATAATAGACATGTAAACCAGAACAGACAAAGAAAAAGTAATAAGAGAAAAGATTCTTCTTAAAAAAGAGAAAGAGAGAAAAAAAGAAAATCTGCTTTACAACATACGACCACACACTTTGTACTGAAGACTACATTGGCTTACGGACAAGCCGATCAAATATTGATAAAAAGCTGATAAGCTATAATACAAGAATAGACGCGTTGTTCATCATGGAAACAGGGCTGGGGCTTGGAACAGGAAGGTTGGGGGGGTTATGGAGAACTTTGGGGGGGGGGACTGGGATCTGGGCTCGGTTTGCTAAAAGCGTCTGTCTCATTGGCTCCAAGCCAGAACACGCTGTCTACTTACATATAAGCGTACAGTACATTAAATACAGTTTACTTTTTTATCCAAAAAATACTTTTTTTTCCTTTTTTTAGCTTTTTTTAAATTCCCAGGTCTGGTAAAAAACCTGACTGCATAGAACCTAACGACTAAGAACAGGTTTCCCTAAGCTTGCATCCTATTAAAAGACCAGGTAAATGTCCTCCTCTGGCAACTCGAATGATATGAACTCTAAAAAGGCACATTGGTAGAAGTGTGAATGTTCAAATTGCATCTGTGGGACCGCTCAGGTGGGGCACGAGGCTGGGAAGAAGGGCTAGGTCTCTGGTTTAGGGCTCATAAGGCTAGGGTCAGCAGAGACGACAGAACTGGGACTGGGTATTAAACACAGGCCTGGTCGGAGGAAAGTTCACACTGGGGCAAAGGGGAAAGGGGACTTTTGATTGACACCACAAAACAATGGACGTGCTTGCAGATATTCCAATTACCGTTGCCTGTTGCCAGAGAGTAGACCTTGATGCATAGCAATGCAATGAACATTAAGGTTGTGATGCTTACGTCATGCCAATAATGACGTTAAATCAAACCCTCGAGTGTAATATTGCTTAACTATTACTTTCCACAGTAACGAGTACGGGAGTAAGGGATTACAATTTTTAAAACAGTAATTTTATTACAGTTAGTAATTCAAGTAACGCTGTGTTACTGCGTTACCTGAATGTAATTCGTTTTTTGTCCAAGGTTTTTTATATGATGACGTGACGTCGTAATTTAGTGAGCGACATGTCAGGGCCAGTGCAGGTCACGTCTACCCTGGAAATCCAGAGTTCTCGCGAGAGCACAATTTGAATCTGCGCAGCGAGTCACTCTGGCATTGAGTAATAATGCTCTTCAACCATGCCCTTGTAGGCCTGCTGCACCAATCACATCGGTGTATCTATATAGGCGGCCCAGAGGCGAGCTCAACAGATGACGACAGTTTAATCTACCAGTTAGCTCCGCTGGTAGCTAAGCGTATGGGGCTCTGGATACGTCACCTCATCTATTGTTGTGATTGGTCGCAGTGTTGCGTGCAGTGAGATTTTCAAATGCATGCTTGGTGCCGCCCCTTGAGTTGGGCCATTTTCATTACTCAATGCCAGACCCTTAATCTTTCGGGATTTGGGTCTGGATTTCCAGGCTAGGTCACGTCGGCTACTAGCCAAAAAGCTAAAAAAGGGATGGAATACTTATAACAGCTATAAGTATTGTCATTTTATGAAGGCTTTGATCTGAGTGGGAACATGGATGACATCCAGCATGTGACTGTGAGCAGAGTCCGTCTCCTCTCTTCGCACAGCGAGTTACTATGGTGATGGGAATCTGCGTCGCCAGGTCCTTTTTCATAATGTGAGACTATGTGAAACTCAACAAAAAACTTAATAGGCCTATATAAATGTGCGATTGTCTTCGGAACTTACAGTATCAGCCTGAATGCAGAATGTTTGCAGTTACTGTATGCAGTTTGGCTGATTGTTGACTCCTCTGTAAGGTTAATCATTGTTCCATGAAGTAGAACTAAACTGAAGGACCTGGCATGTTGTGCGTTTCTTTTGTGTGTTTGTTTGTTTGTTTTTTTGGGGGGGTAACTAACTACTTTTTATACTGTGTAATAAGTAAAGTAGTATGACTTTTTTTAAGGAGTAATAAGTATAGAGTAACATATTACATTTTCTGAGTAACTTGCCCAACACTGGTCCTGATCCTGCCATTTTCTTTCCCAATCCTGTCTTACTCCCAAGTCAATGTTGACTTCTACTGAACTTCTACTCAAGAAAGCTGGGTAAGTCCAAGTACAAAAGGCAGCACTTTAAAAATTCTTAAGTGATATAAGTCTACTGTATTAGTGGTTAGGTTAGTGGATTGGACTTGCCTCAGGCGTACTGATCTTGTTTCATTTGATTTAAATATGCCTAATTTGAACTAATAGTTGGAATTTACATGTAAATTGAGCAAACCAAGGTAATTCAAATGTCTGAACCCTACGTCAGGCATGCCAGACTCAGGATGAAAAACAAGACTGGAGTCTCTAGTCTCTACAATGCAATGCAGAAAAGCAGACAGTGTTTGAGATTTTGCCAGATATCCACATCACAACAGGATATCAAGGCCAATGAAATTTCAAGCAGCTTAAGGTCCCAGCAACAGACACCGCGACTACAATAAACTATAGCAAGACAGCAAATGTCAATCAGAAAGTCCCCCCAAAGTTGTTACTCAGGGCCAGGGCAGTCTGGAACTGGGTTAGAAGTTTAAGGTTATGATCGTCCAGATACTAAACCAGGAAATGAGGGGAACCGAATGAATCTAACACAGGAATGCTTTTACTACTGCTGCTTGGCCCCCTAGAAGAAAAGTATACACCCGTCACCATGCTGATTGTTCCCTTGCTTCCCCTGCAGCGTCGTCATCATTTAGACCTTTAGATTAGATTTAGATCAGTCTCTAGCTCCTCAGGATGTTGGCCCACTTTAATAACTCTGTGCTCCTTTCCCTTCCATGACTCCCAAAACTCTCACAGTTCAGGGCTTCGGGCCATCTTAACCACTCGATTCAAGTAGAGCGATCGTAATTCCGGGAATGTGCTAAACGTGGAATATAAATGTCCATCCTCTCAACCATCTGCCCAGTAATCCTTCGAGTTAAGGAACGTCCTGGACACCAGTTTAAACTCTGCCTGCTCTGCCCATGCTGATGAATATCTGACAAAGGACTCTGGTTTCGGGATGTTTGCTAGAGCTGTTTTGTTCGGTCGTCTGCACTACAAACCCACAACAACAATCTTAAATGAAGATGTCAAGAAAAGTCTTTCCTTCCCTGCGGCGTTTAGAAGTACACTCTTTCATTAATGCATGATTCGTCCTTGTTTCTTCTGTTATTCCTCTACCTTTAATAATTTAAACACCCAAGTCCCTCTGAAATCACTCACTGATTGATTGATTAACTGAGTCAATGATTGGTTCTTTAGATATTCTCGTCCTCTCAGTAGATACACACGGGCCATTTGGGTACAACAGTGCAGGCTTTAGTATTTGTGACTTCACCAAAACGTTAGCAGTTCGTACAATTTTGCCACTTGTTAACAAAGTCAATGTAGCATAAAAAACACTAATAAAAGTACACATACATGTTTAGATTTTGTTTTACACTGGCAATATACTGTAAATGTTTGCGGGTTAAGAGGGAATGCATTAGAAGGGTAAGAACAAGTTGCCCCCGTTTTTCCTGTTTAGCCCCGTTTCCTTTCTATGATAGTCAAAAAGCGTTTTGCGAATTGAATTCTTGTTCAAATGACTCGGCATATCAAGCACCTTATATCTTATTCAATTGAATTTATAGTTTAATCTGTGAAAATGTGTTGTTTGTAAGGGGACTTATTACTTCCTGGATTTTTCCTGCTCTTTTCTTTTGTTTGCTTCTCCGTGTGTATCTATCTGACTGGTTTGCATCCAAGAGGAGATCAGGCACAGCTTCATCCACAGTGTGGCGTTAGATTGCCATTCAGTCAGAGACGCGCTGAAGCTGCATTCAACAACAGCTGCACAATGTTGATTAAAAAAAACCTCTTTAAACACTTTGTGATATGTTTTGCTCCGTTCTGAACAACCCTCCCCAACCCGTACCCTCCTCACTGCCCGCATCCAGTTGTACTTTTTAAACAAGTTTTCTTGTCATTCTTTTCCTTTTGTTGTATATATACTATATATAGAACCCTTTTGTTCTTTAAAAATGGGAATGCTGATAAAACAAGTAGTACAAGAAGAAGAATTTCTTGGATGATGTGATTCCAAAGACTTTTGTCCATTGCTGTCACTTTGTGCCAAAAGCTCCCACAAACTGACACTTTGTAGCTGCCCCGTTACAGCGGCCATTTAAACGTCTCCACAAAGTAGTATCCAGTTCACTTCAGCTGGAGATGCAAAGTGACGAAAGCGACTAATGTGACTCTGCAGTTGGTGTTCTCGACAGAAGAAGGAGACGAAGGTGAAGAAAAGGATCAGAGACAGACGTGAGGAGAGAAGGAGGCTGATTTGATTGGTCAGGCCCAAGATCCAGAGAATCTGATTGGTCAGGCTGAAGGAACAACGGGGTTGATCGATTGCCGGGTTGTCATGGAAAACGCCGTCAGAGGAAGTGGTCACTCATCATCTTGATGAACTCTGGCACCTTGGACCTGGAGAGACAAAGAAAAAGTAAAGGAGGTGGGGAATTAGGAAAGACATGTACACACTGTACACACTAACACGCACTGAGAAATAAATGAGTTTACTTTAACCGTAAAGCCCTAATTAACCCCTCAACCTTGGTAGGGCTAAAAATATGAAGTTTGTCGAGCCATAAGAAAAAGCTCATGGAGCGTCTAAATAGGAAGGGTTCAGGTTCTGGGGAGCATTACTGTATTTATTAAATTCCATGGCAATTGAGGCTAACCTAATCAAAATTATATTTCTTTTGTTCAAATAGGCCTGTTGCAAATAACATAATCGCCTGATCGTGATTACTTGAGCTGACGCATCCTTTTGCATAATCATTGGATTCCACAATCAAGGGAGTTTAAACCCAATGTTACAAATGTAGCAACAAGTGTGTACAAGTGTATTAGGTGTGTTTCCATCAGCTGGGAAAATGAGCTGTCTACCTAGCACAAGCTAAGGTTCCAATATCAGAAAAAAAACATGTACCTTATTTTTTGCTTACGAAGTACAGTAGACTGCGATGATGATAGAGAGGGGCCGATAACGGCTCTTATTCATAGGGGGGAGAGTTCCCTTCAGGTGTAGCAGTGTGTTTACCAGCTCAGGGGAAAGTCATGCTGGAGTTCATATAGCTTTTCTAATTAGATGTAGATAATTCACATTCATAAAATGTTTGGATGGAAACATGGTGTTATTAGAGTAGCATGGGTACTTTCAGATATAGCTCAGAGTGTGGGCGTAGTGAATTTGTGGTTGAGCGAGAGAGTGACCGTGGATGTCAACATGTGTTGGCGATCAGAGCAGAGAAGAAAGTTAACTAGTCACTAGTCAACAGTTTTAGAAAAGCTATTTAAAAAAAAAAAGTCCAGCACTGCAAGAGGTGAAACATTGTTTTAGCAAACTATTTGAAGATTAATCAAACTCATTTGCTAAAGATCACATTATGTCGATGAGCAGCCATTGAAATGAAACAACATGGCTCAGGTGTAGTTGCAAAGCCAAACACAACAGCACACATATGGCATATATGTGGCATAAAATTAACAGAAATAGACAATTGTTAATCACAATTATTCGTATGACAATCAATTAAAATTCATGATTGTGACAGCCCTATAATTGAACGTCTTAAGTTCATTCAGTTGGCATATCTGGTATAGTTTTAGATTGGTTATTACTCCTATCTTTCTAATGGAAATTCTGTGTTACCATTAGTGACTTTAAATCCTCCACCTCCCATTTTTCCTATGGAGTACCTCAAGGCTCAGTTCTTGGACCTTTATTATTCTCCATCTATATGTTACCTCTCCAAACTTCAACTATTTTTTTTTTTTAAAGATTATTTTTTTGGGCATTTTGGGCCTTTAATGATAGGACAGCTGAAGAAGTGAAAGGGGAGAGAGAGGGGGAATGACATGCAGCAAACGGCCACAGGTCGGAATCGAACCCGGGTCCGCTGCGTCGAGGTGTAAACCTCTACACATGGCCGCCCGCTCTACCAACTGAGCTATCTGGGCGCCAAACTTCAACTAGTTTAAAATGTTGTAACACTGTATAATAACTACTGTTAATAAATGGTAAAGTGATAAGTAGTTACTAAGTAGTAGTAGTAGTAATTAAACTGTAGTTAATATTTATTTTACCTTGCATGTCATTTTTACTGTATCAATTTTATTAATTATTTATCTGGTCATTTCTTTCTAAAGAACTTTGTTTCTTGCTTTGTTTTGAAAAGTGCTATACAAATAAAGTTCTTTTTTCTTCTTCTTCTTATTATTTATTCTTATTATTATGTACAAGTGGACATTTTGGCCTGATGGTGGAAAGGTCTGCGCTGATCAAATCATCAGCATTCATCCACCGGCGACCATGAATAAACACAGCTAATTTCATGACATTCCGACCAGTAGTAGCATACTTAACATAACAAATGTACATATCCCCCCCGAAAATATAAATGAACAGCAGGAACACCACTGCTGGGGGGTGAAAACAGACCCCCAGCTGTGATGGGTGTGGTCTTAACTCTATAAGAATGTACGTTTTTAGTAAACTACTAATGAAACCTTAACATTTTTATGTTTTTGGTCATTTTCCTTGCACTTAAAGTTGCCACTGTCATTTATGTGCTGGACAACTTTAATGACCTGAAACCTGCACAAACCGTCAGTGTATAAATAAAGACGAAAAACCCTGACTTCATTTTTTTCACTGTAAAAATGTTGCAGATAAGAAACTTGGTGCGGTTTTGTCTTAGGTCACTCCTGCTCTTTATCTATGACCTTTGGTACCTCCAGGCTACAGGACTTTAGGAAATATGCTGCTCCATGATTCAACATGCAAACACAAATACACATAGAATGTTTTTAAGAGAAAACAAACAACAGCGACAAACACACACAGTCACACATTAAAATCACACTTATTGCCAATCTGTTGTTAAAATGTACCCACAACCAGACAGAAACTCAAGTTGGCCTCTGTTTTTAGCCGACTGTATGATCAGCTCTGCCAGATATTAACTGTCAGAAAACTGAACGATGCACTTCTCCAAATTCATTCAAGTAATGGAAGAAATTTCACCTAAATTCTGATTTGTTCGACATATTGTCCGTGTATGTTTTAACCATTTCTTTCCTGCATTTGAGTGACCGTAGAAATGATACACCTGGAAGAACAAAAAGTGAAATATTTTCCAATGTATTCACTAGATACCAAAATGTATATCATATATACTAATAACATAAACTTGGAGGTATTTTTAGTTTGCCATAGATGTTTAAATTTCATGGCAGGTGATTCATAAAATGATTGTTGAAGTTTCTGGACTGGTTTCTGAATTCCGATTCTTTGGTTTGAGTTAAAGGTACAACAGCAGATTAGTTTATAAGTGAAATCTTCTGACCATTCATGGGGGAGGAGATGTTGCTGCGCTTTACATTTGTCCCAAGGGGTTGGACCCGTCGCCCATGGCGGCGGCAGCGGCGTGGTGCGCGGCGGCCAACGACAGGGGAGCCCCATCCGAGGACACGGTGACCTTCTCCTCCTCGCGGCGCTTCAGACAGGCCGCCTTGGGGTTCAGGTTTCGCTCTGGACAGAGAGAGAGAGAGAGAGAGAGAGAGAGAGAGAGAGGGAGAGAGCGAGGGGAGAGATTGGTATTATTTCTGGTGTTGTTCCAATCTGTAAAGAATGTGACCTGACTGTGTTTTTCAGTGCGATGTCTTTATGCCTAGTGACTAAACCAGTAGTGAGACTGAAGCCAAAGAGCCAAAAACTTTAGTCCGGTTGAACACAATCAACAGGTGCCCACTGCTGCCCTCTCCTGGAGCTCTGGAGGCACTTCATTGCTGGAAATTGAATGTAACCTCTTGAAGCCTGATATCCACCTTAAATTCAACCCCAAGTAGTTTAGAAGTTAGAATAAAGAAACAATTTAGTTTTAGAAATTTGGAATATTGTCTTATCCTTTAAGATCCCAATGTCACTGCAACAGTTGCCTATTGCGTAGAAAAAACAGAACGCGCATGCGCGAGCGGCGACACGGTCTTCTGCACGCTTTGTCAGCTGTGTTTTGTTTGTTTTAATAATTGTTGACAATCCGTCGGAATATCAACGGTTAAATTAAGTTTTTAGACAGATGAGAGTTTAGGGTTCAGAATGAAGCTGAACACAGCCATCCTGCTGATCCTGCACTGGCACTTTAACTGGATGGTAGATCCAATTTTCCTTTTTTAACAACCACTCCTAGTTATTTTTATATATATATATATATTTTTTATTTTTAGCTACTTTAATGTTTCGTAAACGTTAGATGTCAGACTGTCTTTGTCATTTCTGTAGTATTGTTTATTTTTTGTATTGTGATTGTTGACTTCTGTTATTGTCATTCCCATTGTACTGTTACTTTTTTGTTATATACATGTTTATTGGTCTGTCTGTGGTGTCTATATGTTTAGAGAATATGTTGTGACAAGAGTGCAAAATGAATGACCACATGAATTTCCCCTTGTGGGATAATAAAAGTTTACCTTGACCTTGTTACCATGTTTGTGTCTGTGTAAATGATCATTCCGTATCAATCAGACTAATTAAACTAATTAAGATTTTTTTTGTTGGTACATTTCAAAGAGTTTCCCTTCAGAACAGACCAGGGGCCTGTACCATGATGGTAGTTGAACAAACTCAGGGTTGCAGGATTGGTTTAGAGTTGACAAAACCAAACAAGCAATCAGGCTTTATTGGTACCATGACGCAGCTCATCAACTTTCTCTGTCAACTCAGGCTTTGATCCTTAAACTCTGATTACTTTGCACGTGCGTGCACATAAAAGAGTGACGTCGGCACCGAACAACCAATCACGTTCAATATGGATAGAGCGAGAGCAATATATTTTTCCGCGGAGGAGCAAGAAATTATTCTTCAGAAATATGAAGAATATAAAAATGTCTTTAAAGCACGCAGTAATACCGTCTCTGCTGCCAAAGCAAGAGACCAATCTTGGAGGAAGATTGCTGATTGCGTTAATGCGTAAGTTAAAGAAATACATTCTATAGGCCATTAATGTAAAATTATGAATATAGGCAAATCATATTAAAAATGTATTAAATAAAATGAAAATGTGTGTATTCATATGTATATAAAAAACCATTCCTAACATGTAGCTACTGTAGACTACTGTATAATACTTAAGTGCTCTAAGTGCAAGCTGCTTTTTGAAGAAAAAAAACAGATTGTGAAAGGTTACATTTGTTCATGTCACCCTATCAATATAATCTTTCCGGCAATTTTATAAAATCCCTTTTATGGACATGGTCGATAAATGTCCAGGGAACACAATGAAGCTATTTATGTACCCCTGCAGTGCGAGGGCCACCTTGCGAATGGTTCGACAAACCGTGTTTTTCCCTAGGTTCTCCGCATCACCGACCGCATACAAGTAAAACGCAACGCAATACATACCATGTGCCGTACAGTAAGTGCATGGCTTTGACGAGTCACATTTGTTATGTACGGCTCAAGAAGTTCGCAAAGATAAGTTATTCCTTCCACGGAAAATCTGTATCTTTCATACAAGTAAGTATCAGGAAAGTCAAGGGGATTATGATGAAGTGCTCGTCTAACAATTTGCGCTGAGATGTCCACAGGATTTGGAAGAAAAGGTGAAGCCATTGCAATGATTGCAACAGAGAACAGAAGCTGGGAATTAATTACGTCACCTATATGTTTCTTTGCTCACCGCTGATATCTTGAATCCAGAACATAACCTGCCCCGGAGCAGGTTAGCCGTGCAGCGTGAGATACCATGGCAACGAACACCGATTAAGGCCTAGCTACTTTCATAGTACCTAAAACCCAGGGTTGGTGGAAACTAAACTGAAACATAGCTGGTAGCCACCTAAACCAGCTTCATGGTATAGGCCCCAGGATAATGACTGTATAGTCCTGGGGTTCAGGATCAGTGACCATTCACCATTTTCAATATGCTGTCAATTTACACAAACTAAAAACTAGATCTTGGTCACTAGAATGGTGAATTAATTGGTAGATTTATTACATAATTTTTTATAATGTGTGAATATAAAATAGCCATATAGTTTATTTATTATTACCATAACCATGTCAGTTGAATAAAAAGATATATGTAGTCACAATAAATAAATAAATGAAGATAAAAGCTATGGCTGCAAGATATGAGGAAAATATGCGATACCGTTGTTCAATATTGCGCTTACGATATTACTTGTGATAAATAGATATTTAAAGGAATATGTCACCGCTGGAAAGCTGAATATATCTTTAAATTGTGTCACTTATGTAGTAGAAATGTGAAAAAAAAATTGAAATTGGTGCCTTCTAGGCCGAGAAAAGCCAGAAAATGTGTTTTTGTCTTATATGGATGAAAAACACCAAATCCCAGAATGCACCTGCTTCACTGCTTTGAGTCCACTCCCAAGCCACGCCTACCGCTTGACAGACAGACCGAGGCATTCAACTCAACTCAAGCGTGTTTTATTATCATTTCAACCATATACACGAAACAACGTTTCATCGTGACTCAAGTGATGTTTCAAATTTAACATATATAAAAATGACATTATATAGAAACGAAATACGAAACAGGCTACATTTAGTACACACACTTTATAGGCTCCGTAAAGTTCAGCTAAAGCATACTAGCATTAGCGCTTGGTGGGCTGTAAACACCGAGTATAAACACAGCCGTGAATTAGTGTGGAATGTCGAATGGTCGGCATTTAACAGTCACAAGCTCCACCAGCAGTTAGCAGTGGCTAGTTGGATTTCATTTCTACACCAGTCCGTTTAACACAGCCCACCTCCACGGGCCGGCGAGAGCAGCCTGGTAGCTGAATAGTCCCGGGGCCGGTACACTGTTGTTCAGGCATGTTTCCACAAAAACACAGCAGTCTCTGAACTGAGCAGTCTTGGGAGTTTCGTTGAAGGAGGATTCCAGCTTGTTGTTTAATGAGCAGACACTTGCAAGCAGGATGGATGGGACAGGTGGACGGCTAGCGTTAGCTTTCCACCTAGCCGACGAGGATGTCCCCTAGCCGGGTAGCGGCATCGAGCGACACCGCTGGTCTCCGTGCAGGCGAAGCTCACGCAGTGTGCCGAGTATTCCTTCTGTAATAACGTTTGCTGCATATTCTCCGATCATTACCGATGTATCCCGGTGGTACAAACGTCCGGTAGTTTGAATGCAGATAATTGTTGTAAATAATTGCTGCTGAAAACCGATAGCCTGTTTAGCGAAGATTCAAGATGGCTGACAGTCGTTTTCATTCGAAATACCTCGGCTAGACTCGGCAGTCCAACCCCCTGTGGGCGTGTTGAAAACATGCGGAAGTAGATCCTACTACCGGCTGTAGTCTCTTGCCTCTGGCCCAAAAATCTTCCGATGACGCAAAAATTGTCATTTTACGTCATCGGAAGATTTTTTCCAGACCCCCAATGCAGAGATCTCCCCTCTCAGGGGGACATGAGGGAGGGAAGCACGGTCATTCAGAAATACTATCGGGTTTCTACTGATACAAAGCTGAATGCTAAATCGGTGAAGTATCCCTTTAAGTGTACTCAGTTTTGCATCTCTGCTGCTTTCAGTATTTAAAATGCAAAACAAATGAAAGCAAAATCATTTCCAACATTCTCTCCTACTGAACAAATTGAACACTGAACTGAACACAAAAGGCAGCACTGAAAAAAAGTGACATTTTAAAGTACAGTTTTCTACAGATATTTTCTTTCAATTAACACAAAAGAAAGTGTCTATTGCGATATGTCGCAGCCTTTCCTGATGTGTCTATTGTGGCAGTCGATAAGAACGATGACGATAAAAAAACATATATTGTGCAGCCCTAATAAAAGCCAAGCGGTCTGGTGCAGTAGCTTACGTGTCTTGATTGGAGATAGCGTCGCATCTAGATGCAGCTGCTCAGCGCTCTGCAAGTCTGGGCAGCTACTTTGTGTTTATTGTGTCCTTTTTGTGTTTTTTTTTTGCATGCACATTATCAGATCTTGTTTTTTTTTTATGTTACTATTTAAATTAGTTTTTTTCCATATTTGTCATTTATACTGCCATTCTGGGAGCTGCTAAACTGTGTTTCGTTGTTGAGAAGATCTGGTGTATTCTTTTTGTATGGAACTGACCTCTGACTTGTTGCTCCAGACTGAGGATGACGGCCACGGCCTGGTGCAGGATCAGTAACTTGGTCTGCGGTTTGTCGCTCTTCAGGTGCAGCTGCACCATTCTGCCCAGCTCCTTGAACGCCTCGTTGATGTCGCGGACGCGCAGGCGCTCCCGCGCGTTGTTCGCCATCCTCCGTTCCCTCTCTCTCTCCATCTTCTGCTCCGGAGACAGGTCCTCGTCGTCGTTGTTGCTACGGCGACCAATGAAGAGCACGGGAAGGAGGCGAGGGAAGACGAAGCAGGGGATGAGGGTAGGAGAGGAGGAAGAAGGGGAGGATTTGAAAAATTAAATTTCTGTGTGTAGAGCGCTTATCGTAATACAAACCTGCAGTAGATATGTTGTTGAGACTCACAAGATGATTCATTGAGTGAGAAAATAACAGGGAACAGGGCTTGGGAACAGACATCACGTGATGCATTCTGGGTATTTCAATCTGCCACAGCTGCAACCAGGGTCCAAAATTAGTACCATCTAACAGCCAAATGCTGGTAAAATATGCAAGTAGATGGTAGATTTGGCTCACTCAACAACCAAAAAGCAATGGTAATCTATTGAGTGGCTGGTAAGATTTGAACATTCAATAGCCATTTGGCTTATGGACATAAACGGTAATTTTGGACCCTGGCTGCACCTGTTGGCTTCCACGGTGATATTGACGGTGATGGTGACTGAAAATATACAGCGAACAACCAGAAGATCACACCAAGAAGCCGTGTGTATGGTTAAATAATTGAAACTTTATGTATTTCTTTTAGGGCAGAATTTACAAGAACAAACTATTTTACCCCTGTAATTTAAATCCCATTCGGAGCAACGTCCTTGTATTTTAACAACAAGTTACCTAAAGTTTAGTCTCGCATTGCCAGACCTTCCTCCGTGCTCTGGTTTATTGGCATTTGTTTAAACCAATCACAATTGCCATGGGAGGTGCTAAGCACCGGACGGAGCAACATTGCCTCTGCAAAATAGCCTCGGGAAGGAACTTGTTTTGGTGGAACATGCGTACATTCAAAGGTTGTTTTAGTCGTGCAACAGAAAACTGAGATTGGACAGATAGTCTAGCTAGCTGTCTGGATTTACCCTGCAGAGATCTGAGGAGTAGTTAACCATAGTCCTCAGAAATCCACCGGAGTTTAAAATTCATCGGAATTTCTGGCGGCACCTGAACAATCCCGGAAATAAAACATTGTCGATATACACTACCTAAAGTTAAAAGACAATGCAAACATGGGCAGGCCACACTAGGGTCACAAAGTAAAGTAAAAATCTTCATCTTTATTTAATCTTAACCAATAATGTAACCAAACTGTGACCACTTCACAACATTAAAGTCGTGTTTAAAACTGTGACAGTTGGGTTCTCTGGTTTAGATATAAGATCGCATTTTTGCCAATAGTAGGGGCGCTAATTTCATGAAACGCTCCCGTGGGTCGTATTAGAAGGTAAGAATAAACGGCCAATATTGTCAACGTGTTGGTCAAAACATTTGCTGGATCACGTGATGATACGTTCCCAAAGCCTGTAACATGGGCAACAGTTTTCATCTGTTTTCTATCATTACCCATTTGTATCATCATTTCAAAAAAGTCTCTGTAATAACTTCTTCTTTTCATCACACTTGGTCACTTCATTACGGTGGCCGACAGGGACAAACGCACCACAACTTAATGAAACACACACAACTAGACAAAACACAAGCAAATTAAGAAAACATCTTCATAAATTTGTATTTGCAGCGCATTTGCTAAATGCTGTGCATGTGCTGTCAAAGTAATGAAGATGTTTTCTTAATAATTTGCTTGTGTTTTGTCTATTTGCGTGTGTTTTCATTAAGTTGCGGTGCGTTTGCCCCTGTCGGACACCGTACTTCATCAAAGTCCAAAGCCTGGTTCCCAAAACACCCACAGCCTAAAGTCCTTCCTTGTTACCTTTCTCTCCAAAAATAACAAAATAAGGTTTATCTTAGCTTTTCTCTTAAAATAGTGATCTCAGCTGAACACTGGTTTGTGGTTGCCGGCCAGTGGTGGAACAAATACGATGATTAGTCGACTAATCGATTGGTCAATCACTAGAAAAAAATAATCTCCAACTATTTTGATAATCAGTTAATCAAAAATTAGTTTTTTTAATGCAAGAAAATGGCAGAAAATGCTGCTTTCGGCCTCTCAGATATGGAGATTTCCTGCTCTTTATTTTTATACTGTATCATACTAAACTGAATGTCTGTGTGTTTTGGACTGACGAAACAAGACATTTAAAGACATCACCTTGGACTTAGGATGGTAATGTTTCCCTATTTTTGGACATTTTATAGACCAAACGATTAATCGAGAAAATATTTGGCAGATTAATCGATAATGAATAATATATATGCCACAACGTAAAAATACTAGAACTAGTTAGAAGTGAAAGTACTGCCTCATGATCAAGTGATTTTTCACGTCAATCTCTCTAGATCTCTGCAGAAAATTGACACATTTCCTGGTTTATTATTCTTGTCCTACGCCACGGAAATAAAATAAGAGTAAAAAAGAGCCACAGATTGTCACTTCAGTTTGTACAAAATCCAATTCAACATCTTGAATAGATTCTCTTCTCCTGGAGAGCTTTGTTAATCAACGACATTTTGAACAAGGAAGGTCTCTGAGGCATGTGGGTTTTTTGGGGACAATGCGTGTCCCAGCCGAGCGGAGGGGTTTGATGGAAGCGAGCGTCCGCGGGGGTGGTACCTAGATCTTAACCTCTCAATTGATTTCAGGTCCTTGCTGTCGCCGTCCTCCTTCTTGGGGTCCAGGGACTTGGGGTCCTGCAGGAGGTTCTCGTCCCCCTCATCCTCGGACTTGATCTCCGAGCTGACGGAGGAGGTGCTCTGGCCCTGGAGGCCTCCGGACAGGGCTACAAGGGGGGGTGGGGGAAGGAGAGAGAGGTTAGATTTACAGTGGTTCTCAAACTGTTTTTAATAATGTTCCCCCTTTTTTTTTCGATGCTTTTGGCACTTTTTAAAAAACGTTTTTGTCCCTTTTTAGAACACTTTTTTTCAATAAACCTGATTTAAATGACATAATACCAAATGTTATACAATACAAAGTGTTGAAGGTTGTGAAGGTTGGAATTTTCTACTAAATTCACACTTCTAGGTTCATTGAAATGGTGCAGTCACAGAAATACATGTAAAAATCCACCTTATCAACAATTTACATTGGTTAATTCTGTGAACATTATGTTGCGTTTATGCCATATCTTATAAACCGTTATAATGAGTATCAAAGTTGTGAAAAAGTTAAAATCAGCCTCCTACAGTAGTTGCAATTCCAAGTCGGGCATATCAATAATTTCTGACAGCAGCATCTCCCACTGGGCATAAGAACAACAAAGGGACAACAAATGGTGGGAAATTGCTGCAAAGCCTCCATCACTGTCAGCTACATCTAAATACAACCTAATAACCCCACAAATAGAATCAATTCATCATATTAAAAAGGAGCAACACGCTGTATGGGTGCCACAAATACAACTCATTTATAAAACTGCCTAATTACTTGGATGAAACAGCTAATTTAGTCAAACGATGGTTCAAAGGAGCGTATGAGGGTTTCCCGGTCTTCCCATTCTGCCGACCTAGTGTGAATTCAGCATCAGGGCCGTCTGAACGCAGCCAATTGTCCAGTCGACCTCCAAGATGGCGGCATGGGAGAACTGTGAAGCCAACGTAAAGCCCCCGGAGCCTCTGTCTGCCTCTCTCCGCAGCTGAACACAGCCGTTTTTATTTGACGTCTGTATGGATCTGTCACTGGGACGCTGCCAACGTCTCAGTCAACACAAAACACTTTGCTCTGTTCCCACACACACACACACACACACACACACACACACACACACACACACACACACGGACCAACTGTCGGCCATTTTGAATCTCCTTCTGCCTGACTGGAGGCATTTTGTGTGCAGCTTTGAGTGACGGACAGTGTTTTGTGTGTGTGTGTCTCTTTCCATACAATTGCTGTGTGTTTGTGAATAAATAGCTTCATTTAAACTGTGAAAAGTGACATTGTGCCTCTGAAAGTCTGACTGAACAGTGTCAGACACAAACTGACACTGGTAGAGACTTGGAGGAAAAATAGACTGATTGAGAGTAAGATTTTAAAGTGCTCATATTATGCTTTTTGGCTTCTCCCCTTTCCTTTATTGTGTTATATATCTTTTTTTTCTGCACGTTATATGTATAGATTACCATCTCCAACAGCAAACCCTGTTCACAAACTGCTCCAAACAGCTCTGTTGTAGTCCAGCCTTTACTTCAGAGACGAACACACGTTATAATGCTCGTTATAATATAGCTGCTAGCATGGCACGTCCTCATACTCTGCTTCTGACTGGCTAGTAGTCCTTACCTAGGTACTGTCAGGGCACGCCCTCATACTCTGCTTCTGACTGGCTAGTAGTCCTTACCTAGGTACTGTCAGGGCACGTCCTCATACTCTGCTTCTGACTGGCTAGTAGTCCTTACCTAGGTACTGTCAGGGCACGCCCTCATACTCTGCTTCTGACTGGCTAGTAGTCCTTACCTAGGTACTGTCAGGGCAAGCCCTCATACTCTGCTTCTGACTTGCTAGTAGTCCTTACCTAGGTACTGTCAGGGCACGCCCTCATACTCTGCTTCTGACTTGCTAGTAGTCCTTACCTAGGTACTGAGCATGTGCAACTCCCAACAAAGATGGTGCAGAAGTGAGATGTCACACTGTAGCTAAAACAGAGAGCTCAACACACAGGGTGAAAAGAGGAGCTGCAGCCATTTGCTGTACAACAAAAATATGGTGTTTTTTGAAAATTAAACCATGTAAACCTACTCTGGTACAACCTCTAAATACAATTAAGAACCTGAAAATGAGCATACTATGAGCACTTTGAAGTCTGAATCCTAGTCTGGGTCCTAATTTCTCTGATCAAATCTGGTTTCTGGCTGAAGATGAATCAATACAGCTTTTCTCTCTCCCTCCTTCAGTTAGTCCTCCATGTTACTTTTCTGGCTTTCTCCGTAGCTGTGTTCCAATGCCGGACTACATTCCAACTCCAGGCGGGTTTCTAAGCCTGAAGGGTGTTCACTCTGGAAAAGTGACAACATGAAGTAAACCCAAAGATGTCAGAACACAGACTAAATTGGCTTGTTTTCTCCCACAATGCATTGCACAAAGAAAAAAAGGAGGCGCTGCTCAAATCTACAAACCACTGACACCCTAAAATCCTCTTCTACTACAACACACCCGAAATAGCAAAATAACCTTATATAATTGTTTTTCTCATCTTCTTTTTATTTTTTTCTTGTGGTGCTATTTAAGTTTATCTATGATCATTATCATCATTATTGTTGCTAATCGGTGTGTTTGTGCATGTTGCTTTAATGTTTTAATGTGACTTGCACTTACGATACCAAGACACATCCCTTGTGTGTGTAAACATACTTGGCAATAAAGCTTTTCTGATTCTGATATTATGGTCACCATTATCACTATCAGTTTTAACAAATGTGTAGTTTGTGTTAATGCTTATGGCCCAGTCTATGTCAATTTTGAAAATGCTTACTGTTATAGTTAACTAGCGCCCCATTTCCTCCTACGTTACAGTGCTTTGATTCCCAGTACACTGTCTTAAAAGCACACTAGGACGATGATTTAGCTTCAGTTGAACATGTTTAGTGCTTTGTACAGTTTAAGTGAACTAGCCCTTTGAATTAAATCCGTAATATTCAAATTCACTGATCGGAACGTATAGTAAAATAAAAAATAAAATCCCCCGACTTGCTCTAAAGAGATAAAAACCAGTCTGAAAGAGGGAGAAAGCGAGTTTTAAAATGTATAAATGTAATTAGAACATAAACATAACATACTATGAGTATAATATAAATCCTCGCTGTTCATAATTATTTTGAAATTGAGAGAGAGAGAGAGAGAGAGAGTGGAGGAAAACCACAGCTCTGCTACCGAGTTTGAAGAGTTTGCTGCCAAAAACATTTTAATACCCTCTATTTACAGCCTCCACACGCCCTCAACTCGGTGTGTGTTAAGTGTGTGTGCGTGTGTGTTTCTCTCTCTTTCACCTCATTACACACTTGGCTCTGGCTGCCGCTGGCTGAACTTTGCTGCCAGCGGACTCATTTTCAGCCTTTAACAACGAGCTCAGGGCTAATTTGCTGCGCAGCACGCTCATATACCCTTCTCCTCCTCCATATTCATGTCACACATTTACTGTATATTTATTTACCCTCCTCGTTATGTGTTTTAGCGCCCGGGCGATGAAGTCGCGGTTCGCCAGCTGAGATCCGACTCCAGGTGTGCGCCTTAAGTGTCCTCTTCTTCTCATCTTCACCGTCTTTTAATATCTTTGCTGTTTTTTTTTACCGTTTTCTTTCTCTTCTATTTCTTTGCCTTTCTATTTTCATCGTCTTTGTTTTGTATGCCCATTTTTTTCTACATTTGCTCTTGTCTTTCCCCTGCGTCTTGTTTTTCATCTGTGACTCTCGTCCTTTTCTTCCACTTCTCTTTCTTTTTCCCTCATCTTCTTCATTATCGCCTTTCCTGATCATCTATTCTCTTTTTGATCATTTTCTTCTTCTTTCTCGTCCCTCTCGCAACTGTCTTCAGTCGTCTCTCATCCTTGATTTTTTTTTTGCTCTTCCTTTTCACTTTTTTCTTCTCCGTCTGAAAACTGTTCATCCATTTTCTTCATCTTCTCTTCTTCTTATGTTGGTCTTCCATTTCAGCTTCCTCGGTCTTGAGGTGAGGTTCTTCCTCTTTCATCTTCACAGTATGCCTCTCCTCTTCCTCCTCATTCACCTCCATGTCATCGCATTCTTTGTCTTCGTAATCCTGTTTTCTTTTTCCTTGTTTTTATTTCAGGACGTCTTCCTCTTAATCTTTGTCCACTTCTGTAAATTCAACTTTTACTTTTCTATCTCCTCTTCTGCTTCCTCTCCATTCTTTATTATTGTGATATTTGTATTATAATTATTGATCTTATTATTATTATTATTAATTATTATTATTGTTATTAATTATTATTATTATTATTATCATTGTTGTTCTTGTTATTATTATTATTATTATTGTGTGGGGTTTGAAATGTTAATTTGGCATGTTAGTGCATGATGGGACACCAGTGGCATGCCTAAAATACACACACACAGCACACGAGCACACACGCACACACGCACACACACACTGCTTGTTTCTTAATCTGGTCAGCGTTGAACCCATGCACTTCTTCCTCATAATGATTTGATGTTTGAATTAAAGTGACTGAAATACCAGATAGATATGTGACCCATCAGGCAGAACATGATGTATCTGCGAAGTAACTAACCAGATCAGAAGTTACTCATTCTGATTTCTGTTCCACACATTTTGGGGACTACGCTGGGACACTGCCCAGCTGCTCAGTGGATCAAGGTATCTAAATCGGTGTTTGAAAGCACGGCGGTCTTACCGCGGTACGGGTCGGGCTGGTTGAGGTCCGGCGAGGCGGCCGACTGAACGGGCAGCTGAGGCCCCGGCACTTGACCCGCCATCGAGTGTCCGCTGCGCAAACCGCCCACGCCGCTGCCGTCTTCTCTGTGAGAGCCCACCTGGAGAACAAAGTGAAAAAGATGCTGAGGGATGTTTTTTTGAACAAACAGCTGCTCTGATTCTGTCTGCAGTTTGATACAAACATTCTAACTCTAACTTCTAAAGTCCAGATGTAGTCTGAGCCTGTTTTGGCTCTGAACGGACAGTGTTGGGTACTCAACTGACTTTGACTTGTGTAATTACATTATTGTTTATAACCGTTTGAAATAAAAATCATCAAAAATTCCATTTTGACAATGTGCTATTCTCCGTCTCTAAATATTTTTCTGACTTCTCTACCGTGTGGCACTCAGCATAGCTAGACAATGTCGTTTTTTTTTGTGTGTGACAAATGTTACTCAAATCTTTCTCTGTTTGTCTTGGGGAAATTAATAACCGACTGGTTTGATACCATTTGATCATTTTCTTATACTTTTTCATTTTTCCCCCAGATCTTAAGGTTACTTATTGCAATTTAGAATGAAAGAACAAGCCGATTTGTTTAATATCCTAATGTGAGAACACCAGGGGACAGGAGGAATAATGTCACTCTTCGACATTACAAAACAATTGAACACATAAAGATGGTCATAAAAATCCAAACTGGAAAATGAATCGAACACTACAATGGTCAAATATGAAATGACTATTTCTTCTTTCTCTCTTTCTCTCTCTCTCTCTGTCTTCATCCTCCAGATGTTGTAGTTCTGTAATTGCCCTGTTGAGGGCATCCTCTGCCTTTCTAAGACACTTAAGATCTCCATCTGTCTCTCTATCACACACAAACACACACAAAAACACACACACACAGACACACACACAAACACACACTATTCCACCCGAAATATTTTCTCTCTCCATTTTTCCATAACAACTCAGGTGGGCAAACTGTGCTCTGCTCCTCCAGACAGCCTGTGCTTGTGTGTATCTGTGTGTGTCTCAGTCCAGGTTCATATCTGCATGTCTGACATGTATATTTACACTTTTCTCCCCCCCCCACCCCCTTATTGGAACTTGAGTGTGTCATTTTGTTTTTCAGGAGTGTTTTCAGGGAAATACTGTAGGGGTGCATGTGTGTGTGTGTGTACTGTATGTGTGCTTGGCTGAATCCTATCCATCTGTCTGCTACACACACACACACACACACACACACATTCATGCACACACACACACACACACACACTCACTCACATGCATGCACTCACGTACGCACGCACACACACACACACACACACACACACACACACACACACACACACACACTAACACGTACACACAACAGCACAACAACTGACAATTATCTTAATGCCCATATGTTTAATTGTGGGATTTCTAATTCCCAGAGCACCGAGCAGCTTCCAGCAGGGACCCACTGTTTTGGCACGAGATGGGCTCTCTTTGTGTGTGTGTGTGTGTGTGTGTGTGTTTGTGATTCTAGCTTTCTCGTGGCATCCTGCGGTGCAGAATGGTCCCTCTCTCACCGTCCTTATCTTATTTTATTTTTTTTTACTTTGAACATTTCTGCAGGCCAGCGGGTGGATATGAATCATGATAGATATGTACATCTATAAGGTGGAACAGAACATAAATGCTGTGTAAGGGTTTTGAGCAACAGTAAGCCCAATGTGTGCAGGGTCTTTAATAGTGTGATAATCTGACTAAATTGCCATTTCATTTCTATTCATTATTCAGCACATCATGCTCATGTTATCTGTTTTCTAGCTATATTCAAGACATTCCACTTCCAATTCCGACGGACGTCTCTCGTTTAGGCCGGATATCCGTTACCTCGGGCTATCTTTGCGTTGGCGTTCTAAACTCCGGTGGATTTGTGAGGACTATGGTTAGCTGCTCCTCAGATCTCTGCAGGGTAAATCCAGACAGCTAGCTAGACTATCTGTCTAATCAGAGTTTTCGGATGCACGACTAAAACTACTTTGGAACGTACACACCAAAACAAGTTTCTTCCCGAGGCTATTTTGCAGCGGTGCTGTTGCTCCGTACGACGCCTGGCGCCACCCAAGGCGATGGTGATTGGTTTAAAGAAATGCCAATAAACCAGAGCACGTTGTTCTCCCATCCGGGGGCACTGTGTGGACTAGCCAGACCCTCCCCCGCAGCGCTGTGGAAGAAGGTCTGTCTTTCGCATCATTACGTTGCACTTTACGTGACGTCAGGAGCAAAACTCTGCTTATAAAAATTATGTCAAAAACTAGAACATTTACTTAGTTGAAATAACGAATGGAGTGTTAAGAAATATGTTGTTGGTGTTTCTACATTTAGAAATATTTTGGACGAACATGTGTTGTGTGTTAGGTGAAATTTGGAAAAAAAACACATGCCCAATTTTGTTAATTTTCTTTTTTATGACACAATTTACTTAATAATAATAATAATTTAACTGAATATCATGTTTTATTGATCTACATAACATTTCAGCTTAGGATGTACTAATTTTAGGGATATGAATCATGTGAATATACTCCAGGAAATGACATCACAATAAGCAAACAAACTGGCGGACAATTTCTACTGCACAGTTCAAAGGGTTAACAAGATCAGCTGGTGTAGAACCTTCCTAATCAGATTACTTCAACCAAGTGACAGTGAGTGTGGGACTTTTGGGGCCCTGAGGGGTCGGGGTGCCCGAGGCAGTTGCCTGATTTGCCCAGCTGTTGAGTGTGTAAGAATGTAGAGGTCCTTTTTTTTGTAGGAGAATTTAGCAAATGTCTTAAACTATGTTCACTTTTGGAGCAGATTATAACACATCATGTGTGGATATTTTGGTCATTGTCGTTGATAATACATACACTAGAGCTGGGCGATATGGAGAAAATCAGATCTCACGATATTCTTGACCAAATACCTCGATATCGATATTGCGGCGATATTCTAGGGTTGACAATTGGTGTTTTAACAAACTATCTTCACACTTAGATTTTAGATAAATAATCATCAGTAATGTGGACATAATGTCTAAGTGGAGAAAAGGCAAATAATAGAACAGCTAGAACAGTCTGGTAAGTTCAGAAAAGTACATCACTTTACTGTAATGCAGCCTTTAAAACCAGGAAAAGACAACACTACATGCCATATTACGATATTACGGTATCTAGTCTCATATCACGATATCGATATAATATCGATATATTGCCCAGCCCTAACATACACTATTGTCTGGCATTACTTTTTTGGATGAATTATATAATAGCCATGGTGTAAATGAAGTTGTTTTGAAAAATTGATCCCTGTGTCTGTTTGTTAATCCAGCTGGCTGGAGGTCTTGCCCACCACAAAATGTCGACTGGCTTTTCTGCATGCATGCGCTCGTGTGTGTGTGTGTGTGTGTGTGTGTGTGTGTCAAAACTGAGCGTGTATCCGTCCTGTTTGCTCCCTTATTTATCATTTGCCTCTTGTCTTTCGTTCTGTCTTTTCTTTCCGTTCCCTGCCTTTCATCACCGCCTGGATTCCCAAATGTAAAATGGCAGCAGCGAGGGAGACAGAGAGGGTGGCGGCGTACATTTTTAATGGAGGGCTTTTATTTTTTAACGAGCCTTCCTTCTCTCTCTCCCCTAATTCAGTTCAATGAGGAGGGAAGACAAGGAGAC
>CM046802.1:6924927-6952427 GCA_025617405.1 Perca schrenkii | reverse complement strand
TTTGAAAGTGTAAGAACACGTGTTAAACATAATGACTGGCTGTAATAATGATTTGAGCACAATGAAAACATAAACCTAATTTGGAGAATTTTTTTTTCTAAATGTTGGAAAATGTGTGTATCTATGTCTGCATAATGCGTTTATGTATTTGAGTGTGTATGATGCATTCACGTCTGTGTGTCTGTGTCTACCGCCCTCTCTCTCTCTCTCTCTCTCTCTTTCTCTCTCTCTCTCTCTCTCTCTCACATCAGTCTACCACCTGTTTTCCCAGAGTTATGACCTCAGCCTGCAGGCTTCTCTGCCTAACACTGCCAAACTACATACAGCTGTGAGTGTGTGTGTGTGTGTGTGTGTGTGTGTGCATGTGAAGGAGAGAGAGAGAGAGAGAGAGAGAGAGAGAGAGAGAGAGAAAGAATGTGAGTATGTCAAGACAGGAAGATGAAATCAAAAGTGACAAAAAATATGCAACGGAGTAAACGTAATAAATGTTTGTCACTACGAGAGAAGACAGGAAAGTGAAGAAAATAACAAAAAAGAGAGGAAGGAGAGAGAGAGCTGTGTGAGAGCGTGAAAAGGAAATGGGTGTTGGGGAGGGAAAAAAGAAAAAAAGTTAAAACAGTGACTGAGAAAGTGAAACAGAGTGAGACAGTGAATGAGTGCATGAGAAAAACAGAAAAGGCTTAGTGCAAACACAATGGCTTCGTTTTAGACATTACATCACTCCTTCCTCTCACTTCATTTTCCACTCATTTCTTTTTTTTCAGTGTATCTATTGAGTCTCTTTACTTTTGGTTGAAACTTCCTGTTTACACTGTATACATGCACGCACACGCACACGCACACACACACACACACACTATCCCTAGGCCTGGGAACCAGACCTCAATACTTCTGTGTGCCAATTAAAATGCGTCCATAAAATTAAGAACTTAAAGTTCTAAAGAATTGTGGGCCGATTGCTCGGTGCATTTGAGCTATTTTATAGACAGATATTGCTCATTTTTATCAATTAAATATTGTTTATCAAGGAAATACATTTTTTGTTGTTTTCGCCTTGAACAATAACAAGAGCGTTCCGTTTAAGTTGTCCAACCGTAACCGTGTACCCGTTTTTTATTTGCCATAACCACAGTTTTTCACTAACGTCCACCATACTGCAACACAAAGACACATTGTCCCCTCCCTCATTACCACCACTGAGGTGCTCTTGAGCAAGGCCCTTAACCCAGTGGCCAGCAGATCAGACTGTGGTTGTACTGGGCAGCTTCCAGGTATGAATGTGGAACTGTGGGGGGGGCCTCTAGCTCCACCCAGTAAGAGCGTTCGCCCCATGTTGGCAGAGTCCTGCAGCGGAGCGGGTTCAAATCCAACCTCTTGCCCCTTTGAGGCGTGTCATCACATGCCACTGTCACACTGCTCCAAAAAATAATCTAGTTTTTTTTATGCTTTTGTTACCCAACCACCAACAAGTTATTACCACTAGGTTTACACTTATTTTTGGACTTCATGGAGAATAATCCTCATTTGTAGGAAATGATACCTCATTTTTGAGTTAAGAAATTATGAAATATTTAGACTACTATTAGAGGAACGTATATGTTGATGGATAATCAGAGACTTCAAAGAGTCAAAGTTAAGTCAGAATACAGTTTTGAAACAATTTAAAAAAAAAATTGAAATGCTAAAACTTGAATAAAACATCCAAAATTCAATCAAAGTAGTGATCATGAATTGTACGTGCGAAGAGCATTGTATGGAATCCATCAAATTTTTGGGTAATTTTTCTATTTAAAAATAAAAAATAAAAAAAATATTTCTGATTTTGAAATTTGGAAAACGGGTCAAATTGGACCCGAGACAAAACATGAGGGTTGACACACATCTCAGGATCAACTCTTGTACCAGAACACTGACAACATTTGACAACACTGGAAGGAAAAAGGACACCGTCCTGGGACGGGCTATAAACCACTCTGTGACTGGAAGACAGCGGTGAAATGCCACATTGTCCCATACTATTAGGAAACGCTCCGGATTCGGCCTCACTTGCTCATCTTCCTCACCTTTCAAAGAGGTCATCAAATTGCTCAGTGTCCCAATACAGAATATATATATATATATATATATATATATATATATATATATATATATATATATATATATATATATATATATATATATATATATATTTATTTATTTATTTTTTTTACTTTTTTTTACAATATTTTGTTTTCATCTTTAGATGTAGCAGAATGTAGCAAATTGCATATTGCACATATTGCACATGCACATGCACATGTTATACTTTTACAATAGTATGTAAACAAATGCAAAATGGAGTGTAAATGCAGAGTACTGCTATCCACTGCTATGAGGCTATAGTGGACCGACCCGTACCTATGGAAAAACCATATTATAGAGCCGCTGTGTTTTCAGTCTTAATGAGTTTGTTTGACTATCGGCCAATAATCCAGTGACTGAATACACACACACACACACACACACACACACACACACACACACAGGTCCTAGTGACAACACAAGGAGCGATTCATGAGCTTCTGTGTGTGTGTTGTTTTTAAAGAGTCCATAGTAAACAGTGTTTTTCAGCACATATCCTTCACTTTATTCTTTTTTCCCCTCCCCAATGGTTGCATATAAAACCAAGTCAGAAATGTATTTGGAATTATTTCAAGATTAAACTGAAAGTAGTTTGTCTAAATACTATCCTTAACAAGAAGTTAACTTTGAATGTTTTCTCGGGCTGAACCACACGCAACTTCATTAAGATTTGTGTCCACATTTGTCTCTGGAGACGTCCAAAGAGCAGAAAAAAGTGTTTAAAAGCACCTCAGAATGAAACTAAAAAAAGTAGTTTGCAATTATGTCCCGTACATTTTAAGCACTTTCTTTACCACAAACTTAAGATGACATCATAAATCTAAACAAACTGCTTCCTTCTTTCAACTTTCGTCAAATCTATATGTACAAGGTTTGAAAAGTGTAAATGTCTTCTGTCAAACTTACAGCAAAATAAAAGTGTTTTCTTAGGCTTTAAAGGTGCCCTGCCACACGTATTTCATGACTTTGTGGTAATGTCTGAAGTTCTACCATGGACTCTGTAACATTTTTTGTGGAAAAAAATGCCTTGGTTACCTTGTTTCAAGCCATTCTAGCGTGGAATAGAAAGCCTGCAGGAAGACTCAGCTCGATTTTTGCCAGTTCTCATTAATATCCAACGAGCTAAACTGCTTGACTCTGATTGGCTAACAGCTAGCCAATGAGAGACTGGCTATCAGCATCCTTTACCCAGCACAACTGGGTGAACTCATGAATAGTAATGAGCTCAGGGAACACCACGTCAGACTGACCAGCTTTATGTAATTGTCCTGATTTCTCCGCTTATTTCTTTTCAGTGGCTAGAGCTGACAGAGGAGGTAGCAGTTCATTTTCACATGCACCACATAACACAAACACATATGGACCTGACATATTTCAAAAATACAGTTAAAAATGGTGTTGTTTGGCAGGGCACCTTTAAAGTATTTAGTGACATTATTAAGATCCCTCAGCCCTAACTAATTCATAAGCGGCACCCTAATAATAAATAAAGCCAACGCAGTGCAAGTGCAAAAATTGCAGTTCCTCGTGTGGCTACTTGAGGCTGGCTCCAACAGCGAGTCAGTCCCCGTAGACCACCATGTTAAAATGCCCAACTTTACAGCAGAATTAAACATGTTTACCGCCATGGTTTCGGTCTTCGATAGCTAAGTTCACCCTTCATGACAACTGTACGTGGGTGAATTGTTTTTATAACTCAATAGTTTAAATTATATTACCTCTCCTGTTGTCCTTGGGTCAAATTTGACCCGTTTACAAAAACTTTCTATAATCAGAACTATGACAAAAGAACGTTGAAAAAAGTGACAAATGTTGGAAAAAGCTACAAAAACGCAGGAAAAAAAAAAATCGCCAGAAACATTTATTTTTTTTAAACGCTGAAAAAAGTAACCAAAACCATCGCCAAAGGTGACAAAAACTTGTTACAAAATTATAATTAAAAAAATGGCAAAAAAGTGACAAAAACAATTGTCTAAAGGTTTTCCTAATGGGCATTTTTGACTACCAGTGGCAAAATTCCACAACAATGTGCAGAATGCACTGTCCCTGTAGCTGTTGTTTAGTCTCCACTAACTAACTCAATTTGCCTCTTTAGCTGCAAAATGTTCCACCAGCTAGCTGACTTGTTGTCTGTCTGCATCGTGGTGCTACAGTATATGCAGGTTGTGTAGAGTATTGGAGCTTGTTTGCAGAAAACATCTGCCTGCTGCTGCTGCTGGAAACAACATTAATGAGAGCGGTGAGACTGAACCAAAACTACAGCTATGTGCTAAAAGAAGCTAAACGCGTACAGTTGAGGGTTCAGAAGGGGGGTATACAAAGAGAGAGAGAGAGAGAGAGAGAGACAGCTGGACAGATATGCGTGAGAAGAACATAATCTCTGTGGGAGCCACACACACACACACACACACACACACACACACACACACACACACACACACACACACACACACACACACACACACACACACACACACAGAGACAAAGCTCCTGAACCACTGTAGTGAGAACAGTGCTAGTGTCTCCTAGAGCAGTGTTTACCCCTAGGGGTACTTTGGAGGACTGCAGGGGGGCTACGTTAGATCTTTGGAAAATCTTTATTTAAAATATATCATTCATGCATAATTCCTAAAATTTGTATACACTATGATAATAAGTGCATTTAGTGATACATTCTAAGTATTTAAGTGTTTTTCTTAGGTTACAATATCATTCTAAATCAGCCACTGATGGCGGAGCGCTGTGTTGTGCCTCTTTATATAGCTAGGCATTTAGTTGCTACAGACTACTTGAATAAAAAGATATTTCGATGGGGGTACATTATTGAAATAAGTTTGAGAACCACTGTACTAGAGGCTGCACTGTCCATTACAGCAACAGCACAACAACTGTTGGACAGAACAAAAGTCAAAATGTCCCTTCTGAAGCCCAACGGGTGACGTGGAGGGCGTTGAAAAGGTTGCGACAGAGTGCAGAATATCATGTTGTGTGTTAATTTGCAGCAGTAACATCTGGTGCATGTGTTTGTGTGCATGTGTGCGCGTGCGTGCATGTGAATATGCACAAACTCATAGCACAAATAAACAAAGCAGGTCTGCCTGAACATGTTCAGGCATCCGAATGTGTTTATACTGGCAGTGTTTTATAATGCTTTCTCTCTCTTTCTCTCTCTCTCTCTCGCCTCCTACAGCTCCTTATGTCACACAGCTGTTTGCTTCTTTATATTTACTGTTTCATGTTATCCAAAATGAAATATGGAAAACATTACTGCTGTCTGTCTGACTTCATATTTTCAATTAAACCTCCTCCTCTCTCCTGTTATGTTCCTCCTTTTTAACTTCATCTGTTTTAACCTCTGTCAATATAATAGTACGTTAACTTTTATTTGACCACTTGTGAGTCTGTCCTTTTTTTTCTCTTCACACTGTGATCCTGTGACAGTAAGTACTGTAGAACTGGTTGTTTTGACTCACCACTTCATGTTCCCCAGCTGTGTGAAGACCTAACTCACTTGTTGGTTTAATTCCACTTCAAAAGGGCAATTCAAGAAAATCAGATCATCGACTTTCTTTTTGCCAAGACAAATAATCTTGTCAAGCAACACATGCAAGCTCATTATGCTTCTTTCAGTGTAACTGGCCTCAATTTCTCTATGTTAGATATGCGACCCTTTTTGAAGCCAAAACCTTTCCTGGAAAGAGCCACATCATAACATGATGACAAAAAACATGATTGTATTAAAGGTTCCATGGTATGAAAATGTCACTTTATGAGGTTTCTTAACATTAATATGAGTTCCCCCAGCCTGCCTATGGTCCCCCAGTGGCTAGAAATGGTGATAGGTGTAAACCGAGCCCTGGGTATCCTGCTCTGCCTTTGAGAAAATGAAAGCTCAGATGGGCCGATCTGGAATCTTCTCCTTATGAGGTCATAAGGAGCAAGGTTACCTCCCCTTTCTCTGCTTTGCCCGCACAGAGAATTTGGCCCACCCATGAGAGAGAGAGAGAGACATCATGGCTTGAAAACGAGCAAAGTGGCAGTTGATCAAGGCCACAGATCAAGATCAGAACAAATCAACTTGATCAGTAGCACTAATCATCTCCTTGTCCATCTTATTAAACCACATGAACAATCTTGAATAGAAGTAAATAATCCCTGTCATTTTATTTACTTTGCATCCTGCCTTTTCATATTTTGTTGCCAGCCTGACTCACTTTTAAAAAGATATTAAGACTGAATATGAGCCCAGATGACATATTGAGTTTGACATATTTGCATTGTATTAAGTGTTTTTTTTAACAAATAGCTCAATATGAAGAGACTTTAGACATTCAGTGCTACAATATCTTAACAATAACATGTTTTCAGTAAAAGGCTTAATGCAGATTATATTCCAATGTTTCAGATTTTGGCGCTCTATCAGTTTAGATGTGCATGGATTTCCCTTTTTTATTTAAAAGCTAGAACTTTTCACTATCAACACTGAGGACCATATTTAGAGGGATTAATGGGACTTCTGTCCTTACCCTTACACTCATTTCTGCAGGTTTTATGCACGGCAATGATTTTTAGTGGGCTATATTTATCTATTTATTTACTTTTGTAAATGTAACCTTTGTAAAGTCACTTTTTAGGAAATGTATTGTCTGTTTTGTCCGTATTGTACCGCATGTACTGTTTGTAATGTCCTGTCTCTCTTGTATTCTTGTATTCTTGGTGAAGGCGAAGAAGATTTTTCACATCTGTGGACAATAAAGTTTTTCGTATTCGTATAAAAACATGCTCTGAGGTCCTACCATGAGGGAGTGTCTGTTGGCCGACAGCAGTCCCGTCCCGTATCCGCTGCTCAGAGCGCCCATGGCGCCGTTGTGCGTGTGTGCGGCCCCGATGAGGTTGTGCATTTCGCCGTGCCCGCTGGCCATACCCGTCGACGGTCCCACCGCGTGGCTCCGCAGTACGTGGATGGCATCGTCCAAACGCTCCAGGCGGTCCTCGATACGACTTTGCTGCAGAGTGACGGGACACAGAAAGAATGAGAAACCCGCTGAGGTGTTCTTACTTATTTCCGAGGATCTTCTAATTCTGGTCTGGTAATAGTCGCATTAACGTTACTAGCCATATTACAACGAGCTAGTTCAGCGTAGCATGCCTGACTGGAGTTTTCTAAATCAGATGAGACCGAATGGTTCAATACAAATATGTGTATTGTTACACCCCTAATATATATATTGGACAAGTACACAGTGTGGATGGATGGATGGATGGAAGATGGATGGATGGATGACTGGAAGATAGATAGATAGATAGATAGATAGATAGATAGATAGATGATGGATGCTAGATGGATGGAGGGATGGATGGATGGATGGATGGAAGATAGATAGATAGATAGATAGATAGATGGATGGATGGATGACTGGAAGATAGATAGATGGATGGATGGATGGATGGATGGATGATGGATGGATGACTGGAAGATAGATAGATAGATAGATAGATGGATGGAAGATAAATAGATAGATAGATGGATGGAAGATAGATAGATGGATGGATGGATGGATGGATGGATGGATGGATGGATGGAAGATAGATAGATAGATAGATAGATGGATGGAAGATAAATAGATAGATAGATGGAAGATAAATAGATAGATGGAAGATAGATAGATAGATAGATAGATAGATGGATGGAAGATAAATAGATAGATAGATGGAAGATAGATAGATAGATGGAAGATAGATAGATAGATAGATAGATAGATAGATAGATGGATGGAAGATAGATGGATGGATGGAGGGATGGATGGATGGAAGATAGATAGATAGATAGATGGAGGGAAAGATAGATAGATAGAGATAGATAGATAGATGGAAGATAGATAAATAGATAGATGGAAGATAGATAGATAGATAGATAGATAGAGAAATAGATAGATAGATAGATGGATGGAAGATAGATAGATAGATAGATAGATAGATAGATGGAAGATAGATAGATAGATAGATAGATAGATGGAAGATAGATAGATAGATAGATAGATAGATAGATAGATGGATGGAAGATAGATGGATGGATGGAGGGATGGATGGATGGAAGATAGATAGATAGATAGATGGAGGGAAGATAGATAGATAGAGATAGATAGATAGATGGAAGATAGATAGATAGATAGATAGATGGAAGATAGATAGATAGATAGATAGATAGAGAAATAGATAGATAGATAGATGGATGGAAGATAGATAGATAGATAGATAGATAGATAGATAGATAGATGGAAGATAGATAGATAGATAGATAGATAGATAGATAGATATATAGATGGATGGATGGATGGATGGATGGATGGATGGATGGATGGTTGTGTGTGTGAGTGCGTACGTACCAGAGAGTGCAGCGGAGCCTCATAGTTTGGCGAAGACGCTCCCTGCCCGCCGTTCCTCGACCAGACAGCTGAACTGGCAGCTAGGAGAGAGGAGACAAGGAGACGTCATCAGGAGAGGAGATGGGGAACAAGCAGATGACAGTGGGAGATTACAAGCAAGGACGCATGACAGGATTCAGAGAACAGGGAGACGTGAATATTTCGTGTTTTCGTTTAGTTTAGTTCAAACGGGCATCCCTTCATCTGCATGTATGTTATGTGATAGACTGCCGACCTGCCCAGGGTGTATCCCGCCTCTCACCCAATGCAAGCTGGGATACACTCCAACCCATCTGCGAACCCTGCACAGTGTACAAGTGTGTACAGAAAATGGATGGATGTCTATGTGTGGATTAGAGCCCAAACCTCTTCTCCTTTGATATGTATATAAAAAAAGAAACCACTCAGTGTAGCACCACATGGCAGACAAAGCATCTTTACACACTAGGAGCGTTTCATTGTATCCACTCGTGGTGCTCGGACATAATAAACCGAGAGATGAGGAAGAAAAGACTAAACAAACCAACTCATATCTCATAGCAGAAATGCTAATATCAGGCTTTTGTCTTTGAAAAGGTACAAGTGGTTGATTAGCATGGCCCTTTTGCAGAATAAACAAGCTTTGTGTCTCTGTTCTTTTCCGCTTTTGTGTTTGCCGACGCTCTGAAGGGTCCTATCTGAATCGACAGGTCCCATTAGCTGGTAGACAGGCACAGGGACTGAGTGTTGACGGGCTGGTATATGGAGGCCTTTCAATAGCGTTTGGGTTTCAAATGTGAGACAAAATTGGTTTCACCCATATCACTACAAACACATGTTGTAGCCGGCCGTGCAGATAGATTGGGCTTTATTTGTCCACATTTTGTGTCTTTCATTCACCACCAAAATACCAGGTGGTAAATGGAAACCACGTATATTTGATACACTCCTAAGTAGAGCTAGCCTGGCTCCGCCCTCTTACGTACTTTCGCTCAATTTTCATTTTCCTTCAGTATACCGTCTGGGTCTGCGGAATATTCTTGGGTTTTCTCAGGTCAAATCTTTACCGGTCCAATCAGCGAACAGAGGGAGCGGCTGAGAACGATGGCGTTGAGGTCGTGCGCTAGTTTGAGTTGTAGTTCCGTAATGGTGGCGGAGAAAGATGCTAACATGCTAGGCAGCCGTGAACATCATAGCAATAGTTTGTCGCATTAGCTCTCTGACTGTTTTTAATTTTTAATTTCTCTGTACAGGGTCGTTTACCCTTTCCTTGTACATCATTTCATTCAATAAAGAGAAAGGGATAAAAGGCTCTCTGAGCTTATGAGCTTGTTTACTTTTAGTTTAGTTTCTTTTACAGTTTGAAAATCAGAAAACAAAAGACAGCCCACTAAGTGATGTCTGGTGAAAGCGAACGTCTTCTTCATGTTGCTGTACAATAGTTAGTTGCTCCTCCTTTCTCATGTAATCTTCTGTTTCCTCTTGTTTTCCTCATGATTCCTATCCATTCACCTTTTTCTCTTCTCATGCCTCCATCACCATATCCCAGCTCTCTTTCTCTTTTCTCCTCTCGTCGCTTGTTTTCTTTTCTTGTTTCCAGAGGTGGAAACATTTATAAAATACATTTACTCACGTTGCTGTATTGAGTAGTTTTGTTGTGGATTTTGTATTTTTCAAGTCGTTTTTAAAATCGGTAATTTAAAATGTACTTGATTACGTTTTGAGTGAAGTATTGTATTTTGCTACATTACAAATCCCATCCGTTACTGAGTAAAAAAAAAAAATCCTGCCCGGATCCACTACAGTGAGGAATGATCAGCTATGCTAGCTGAAACATCGAATTCTGCCGCCCTAAATGACGAAAATCCTTGGCCACATTTGAAAGACTGTTTTTCATTTAAATTCAAGAGGGCCAATAGTGTCATCATGCAATGCCAGATGTGCCTGCCAGAGGTGCCTGACTTGGCAGCATTCAATAACTCCACATCTAGTCTGCAGAAGCACGTTTTGGTAAGTATTTGTGCATTGGTACTTCAAACAAAGTTTTCGTGATTAATAGCAAATTGCCAATTAGCAAAACAACATGTTTTGTGGCATTGCTAATTTTTGTCTAGCACTAGCAACCCGTAAGACAACGTACAGTATGTAGGACACTGGCAAAATCCCTTCTTTTTTTATGTAACTAAGTAACTTTTATTTACAAGTACAGTTAAAATTAACTATTTATTACTTTTACTTGAGTAATTTTTAAGATAGTTTTTTTTCACTTGTAATATTTCATCAAAGTATTGGAACTTTTACTTGAGTACAATATTTTAGTACTTTTTCCACCTCGGCTTGTTTCCTATCCTAATCTTTTATTAGCCTTTCACTATATTCAGTCCTTATGTTGGTCCTCCTTTTCCTACTTTTCTCTCCCTTTTGTTTCCTCTCCTCTCCTTTAATAGTGCCCGAGTGCCGGCATTGTCGGGGGCGAAGGCCCTAATGAAATCACATTTCAGAGGGCCTATGAAAAAGAGAATGCGTGTACATTTGCAAATACATCAGAACCGCTGAAATTTTTATATTTTATGGGTCTCAGGCATAGACTGTTAATATTAATGGACAACGCATCTGGTTCAGTGAAGTGCTGCAAATGCGGAAGTGCTTTAAAGCTGCATTCTATCTGAATTCCAGCAGGGGGCGACACATGCGGTTGCAAAAGGAGGTCGGTTTCTGTAGAAGTCTATGAGATGACCACTATAAGTGACCCACTTCTCACTTGATTTATTACCTCAGTAAACATTTTCATAATGACTTTATGGTCTCAATCACTAATTTTAAGTCTTTTGCAACACAGAATGATGTTAATTCTTTACATTTTTTTAATTATGGATTTTAAAATGTGTTTTAGGGCGTGGCTATGATGTGATTGTCAGTGAAAGTGTGTAACATAACGTAGAGTGTAAGCAGCTCCTCCCTCACTCCTCCCTCTCGTCTAAAATCGCCACATCCGCGACCAGGATGGCTGCGCCCGTAACGGCAAACTCAACGACGGATAGCAGATCCCCAAAAACCAATAGGTGAGGTCACACATGCTCTGTCCATTAATATCCGTTCTATGGTCTTGGGCTTGGGTGTAAAAAAAATAAATGGCTCAATAGCGCCCCATACAAAATAAAAAAAAAGTAGCCCGTGCCGTAAGTTTCACCTAGAAGTATGGAATTTGGTAGGCATGGGTATCGTAGCCATACATTGCCTTTTTTGGACATTTTTTACCATTTGCATGCGTTGTTCTTTGACGCGCATCTCCTACAGATTTAACCGCGAAACAGGAAGTGGTTGCAATACATTGTATCCATCGGCCCAACCCCGCACTCTGCGCACTGTTCAATTATCAAATGCAGGGCCATGTTGACCGGCGTCCCGCCAATGTGAGGGGCTCGTTCATCGTCGCTTGCAGCTTTAATGATCTCCTTTTCTCATTCCTCCTCTCCTCTCCTCCTTTATTCCCTTTTCTTAACCTTCCATGCTTGTTCTGCTCCTCTTTTCTCCTCTTAAGTCCCATCTGCCCTCATCGCTGATCTCTCCTTTGTAACTCTGATCTCATCTCATTAGCTTGTGTTTCTCCCGTTTTTTTTTAATTGTCTTCCCATTTTGTCTCACAGTCTCTTCTCGCCCCTCTCCTTTATTCATATTACATGCTCATTTCCATATGCTAATTAATGAATAATCACCTGGGTACATTCATGTGCAAATACAAATATATGTATTAAACGCCAGGGTAAATTGTTCCAAGTCCAACACGGTAAAACACCCTCACAGAATTAGCCTTGGATATCAATTTGCATGTAGTTTGCTTTAATAGGCTTCATTTCTAATTTGTAAAAAGCGGAGTAACTCTGACACAATGATAAACACCAATTATGGTTTAGCCAGCAATATCCGACGCAGCTATAATGACGAGGAGGAGGAGAAGGAAGAGGGGAGGGGAGGGGGCTCGTGTTTGCAGAGCCGGCAGGTTTGTGAACAATTTGTGGAAGTGGTGCTCGTAATTAAAGCTATCAGTCACGAGGCGCGGCACAGAAATATCTAACGGTGTGTGTAGCCGCGGCAATTAAGAGACAAATTCGACACAACTATTATTAGGAAAAGTCATTTTTCATTTTAAGGAGCAGCGAGAGTTTTCAACATCAGCTGTGAGGAGGAGTCATTGGTGGAAATAAGAGGAAGAGTTTGGAGAGGAAACAAAGCAATCATGAATGTGTTTTTTATGGGCTTATATCACGCCAAGTGAAATTCCTAAGTAGAAATCCCTTGAAATGATTCAATAAAACTAGCTTTATAGCTTTGGTTAAATGTGTACTTTTTAGTTTGTCTAAATACCTTTACTCTTCTCTTCTTCCCAGAGCTGCATTTAGGCCATTTAAAAAAGTTCCAGTCAAGTCTCGAGTAATTTAAATCAGGTTTAAGTTGATTCTAAACTAATTTCTTGAAACAAGTTCAATTTGAGTCTCAAGTCATTTCAAACAAGTCCAAGTCAAGTCTCAAGTCATGTGAAACAAGTCAAGTCTTAAGTTATGTTAAAAAAGTCCAAGTCAAGTCTTAAGTCATGTTAAACAAGTCCAAGTTAAGTCTTAAGTCATGTGAAACAAGTCTAAGTCAAGTCTTAAGTCATGTGAAACAAGTCTAAGTCAAGTCTTAAGTCATGTTAAACAAGTCCAAGTCAAGTCTCAAGTCATGTGAAACAAGTCAAGTCTTAACTCATGTTAAACAAGTCCAAGTCAAGTCTTAAGTCATGTTAAACAAGTCCAAGTCATGTGAAACAAGTCAAGTCTCAAGTCATGTGAAACAAGTCAAGTCTTAAGTCATGTGAAACAAGTTCAAGTCAAGTCTTACGTTATGTTAAACAAGTCCAAGTCAAGTCTTACGTTATGTTAAATGAGTCCAAGTCAAGTCTTAAGTCATGTTAAACAAGTCCAAGTCAAGTCTCAAGTCATGTGAAACAAGTCAAGTCTTAAAGTGCCCATATTATGAAAAAATAATAATAATTTCTGGGATTTGGGGTGTTATTTTGTGTCTCTGGCGCTTTCACATGCATACAAACTTTCAAAAAAATCCATCCATGGTGTTCTGTGTGAGATAAGGTTTCTGAATGTGTCCTGCCTTCAGTCTCCGGGTGAGCTGTTCAAAATCGGCACGACTTTTTACGTCACTAGCTGAAATGAGCTGGCTAACCGCAACCGTTAGAATGCTAGCGTTAGCATGCTAGCGTTAGCATGCTACCTCGTTCTCAATAGCAAAGCACTGCTACAACACACACAAGTTCACCATAATCTACAAAAGAACTACTTACATGTGTGCCCTTGTAGAAGAAGTCTCCCAGCTAATCCTGCCTTGTAAATGACCGAAGTCGGAGAAACAGCCTTTCTTTTACTGTCTATGGAGCTAGCCGACATGCTCTACATCTGAGCTACTGAGCATGTGCGAGTGCAATCAAAGATAGTACAGAAGAAGAAGAAGAAAAGAGGTCTCACTCTGTAGCTAAAACAGAGACCAGGTGAAAAGAAGATCTGCAGCAGTGAGAGAGCTGTGCAGTACAACAAAAATATGGTGTTTTTTGAAAATTAAACCATGTAAACCTATTCTGGTACAACCTTAAAATACAGTTATGAACCTGAAAATGAGCATAATATGGGCGCTTTAAGTGATGTGAAACAAGTCCAAGTCAAGTCTTAAGTGATGTGAAACAAGTCCAAGTCAAGTCTCAAGTCATGTGAAACAAGTCAAGTCTTAAGTCATGTTAAACAAGTCCAAGTCAAGACTCAAGTCATGTGAAACAAGTCCAAGTCTTAAGTCATGTGAAACAAGTCCAAGTCAAGTCTTAAGTCATGTGAAACAAGTCCAAGTCAAGACTCGAGTCATGTGAAACAAGTCAAGTCCTAAGTCATGTGAAACAAGTCCAAGCCAAGTCTTAAGTCATGTGAAACAAGTGAAGTCTCAATTCATGTGAAACAAGACCAAGTCAAGTTTAAAGTTTAATTGTTATTTGTGTAATTCCTATTCCAGTCCAGGTCGCTGCCTTTTCCATTTGAGTTTTTTGGTTCTGCGAAACACAGCGTAGCCGCTGTGTTGTAATTGGACGGTGAGTGTCATGTGCTACCTGTGAGGGAGGGTGGGGAGCCGACCGGGGTGGAGGGATTGGACGAGAAGCTGTTATTCGTGTGGTCTGGGGAGTAGATCTGAAAAAATAAATATAATATATAGAAGTCAGAGAAGCACGTAGAACATCTAGAGATAGATGACGACTCCAACAGTTCCAAAGAATATTCAAAAAGACATATACAATAGAAAGACAAATTAAGAAACAATAATTTTGCATTAGTAAAATACTGAACAGGTATCTCACATATGAAAGTGTGTGTGTGTGTGTTAGTGTGTGCTTCACTTACCGATGCGAGTGCCTTCCCTAAGGCGTCTCCTGTCTGAGAGCTGCTGGCTGCTGCGCTCGGCGCTCGGTTAGCTGTGACACACACACACGCGGGAAAAAGAGGCACATATTCTTGAAAATAAGGATGTAATTTACTACATATTTTGATTATTCAGTCGATGCGTTGCACACTCAAATTGGCAAAACATATTCATTAACACTGATTCACATACAAATCCAATTCTGTTACTTTCATAATTGATTTGTCTTCCTTGTTCACACACACACACACACACACACACACACACACACACACACACACACACACACACACACACACACACACACACACACACACACACACTCATTGTGTAGCAGTTGTGCCTGGTTTCTTTTTTACTCTGTATTTGTTCTTTCTTACACTGCAGGAAATAACACAAGGAGTATAAGAAGTGGAAGCTCCCAATGGCACTTTTTATGCATGTGGATTTTGTAAGTCAACGCATTGATTCAAAACTCCTGTCGGCAGATCCCAACGCATCTCATGGTTGTCTAAAATGTGATGGTGACACAGAACATTTTGATGGTGTGACCCTTCTCAAATAATGTGACAAGAATCCTGTACAGAATTCAATAGGAACTGACATTCTACATCTCCATTTGTTCCCATTTTAAGTGGCTGACAGCATGTGTTTGTGCAAATGCTGGCCTTCAAAACAACTAAATTTGTTTCGCACACTCGAAAAGCACTGAGGCCAGAGAGAAAGGAAGTGACCTCACAGGACCAGATGAGCGCCCACACACACACGCACACACACGCACACACACACACACACAAAGAAGCAGAGAGACTCTGACATGCTCGCAGCTCATCTCTCCTGATAGCAGATCCCAGATGGAAAGTTTACGCTCGCACACACAAGTTAGACACGTGCACGCCACACAGACACAGCAAAACACATCCTTTCATGGCAAATGAATCCATTACAAAAATTGGCAGGACTGGACTTCTTTAAGCTGTTTGAGAGAGAGCGAGAGAGAGAGAGAGAAAGAGAGAGAGAGAGAGCGAGAGAGATAGGGAGAGAGAGAGAGAGAGAGAGAGAGGGAGAGAGTGAGAGAGACAGAGAGAGAGATGAAGACAGAGAGAGAGACAGGAAGCAGCATATGTTTTTGGGTTAAAGCCTCATGTCTCACTCACGCCATACCACTGGCCTAGTAAACCATCCAAGGGATTACTGCCACACACACACACACACACACACACACACACACACACACACGCGCACGCACACGCTTGCATCCTGACTTGACGCATAATTTAGAACATGTGCAGGAGAAAATCTTTTTCATAAATGAGAGCTTATAGGTACAAAGGATGAGAGCATTCAGAAGATGAAACTGATTTTCAAGTTTTTCTGTGCGTTTATTTTTGTGTCCATCAAAGATAAAAGACAAACATCTAGTTATTAAAGTTTGCATTATTTTTTTAATAATTCACGTAAAAGAAATTATTATATATATATATATATATATATATATATATATATATATATATATATATATATATATATTATTATTAAATTATAAAGGTTATTATGTTTTTTTATGCATTTGGTTATTTTTTATTTCTTTAGTTCTTTCTTTACATACTCTAGTAAATGTTTGCTCCCATTTGATCCAGGCATTACTGCAAATATCCAGTCACATCTGCCATCTGTAGTTCCTTTGCCATGTCTCCATATTCCATATTAGTTGTTGCAGTTAGTATACAAGGAATGAATGTACTTCAACTTTTTGTTCTAATAGGAAATTAACATTTAATGTTTTTCTTCTTCTTCTTGGAGCTATGTTGTCATTATCCACTATTTTATTTGCAGCTGTGGGTAGCTCCTCAACGTCCTCTTAGCATTGCACTGTGGGACCATCAACAGCACAATAATAAACATTAAGCTTTTTATTGGGTAATTTTCTAAACTAATATGTTTGCCTGTTTATTTGCATATGGAAAAGAAAAAATGGATTGCAAAAAAGGGTGCATGCTGACTTGCCATTCTCAAAACCAAGTGAAGTAGGAGTTGCAGTGGTGGTGCACTGATGAGGACATGATCCCTCACCACCTTCCCACCAATGGTGTTCAATGGAACGCACAACATAGCTGGGGATGGAATTCTTGGGTTGCGTCCGAGATCGCATACTCTGCACTACGTATTCAATATGAATACTATCGATCAACGTACTTTTCTGTAAATAAACAGTAGTGTGTATCTTTTTTTCGGGCGCACTAAGCTGTAATTTTCAACGTCACCTCCTGAGAGTCTCCTTGCCAGTGTCGGGAAGTTACTTTTAAAAAATATAGTGTTTGCTCGTTACTTCTTAAAAAAATAATCTGTTACTTTACTTAGTTACCCCCTATGGAAAGTAACTTTTTACGTTACTCGTTACTTTTAAAGTAGTTAAGTTACTAACGCGTTACACCCAACACTGCTCCTTGCCGTTGGAGACGCGTAACCATAGTAACCCCCGCTGACCTCAGCTTTATCGCCAGATAATGCTTAAATCACTGAAAAAGGCAAATAACTAGACCAACAGTCGTAGGTATCAAAATCGCAGATTTAAATATGTAGAAATGTAAATCAGAGCGTTATTGACGTTACAGAGCTCCTTGGTTTCTGTCCGTTTGTCTGTTATGAGCGTAGCTACTACCGCATTGCATTGTGGGATACTTTTGCCAGCGTAGTGGCCGGTATATTTCACCAGAAACAGTATGCATTTCATGTACTATTTGTTTAATAATAAGATTTTGGACTTACTAAAAAAATCTCACATACTGTTTTTTAGCTTACTAAATAGCATGTTAGTATGGAATTTTGGACGCAACCTTGGTCTCTAATCCTTCTCATTTTAGTTCTACATCTAAAGACTACTTTATTCAAATTTCATACTGCTGGACCTCAAATGATATTACACCCTCTTGTTCCAGTCACTTTCCTTTTCCCCACAATATAGACACGTCCAACGCTGTCGAGCTAGCAAGCAGGGCACTGAGAGCTGACTGTGCGAATCTGACATTTGTTGATAAGAAAATTATATTTTCTAAATCAGTTGTAACTGACATGAATTCATAGTACTGTAGTTGCTGTTCACCCACTCCCAGAGAAACGTCTGTAAACACTGTGCATCCGTGTTTAAGGGTTCATGTGTGCACACACGTGTTTCATGAGTTCATATTTAAACAACAGCATCATGGTTTTTATTAGCTTCATGTTATGTTTACACTCATCTACGCGTGTGTGTGTGTGTGTGTGTATGTGTGTGTTTGTGTGTGATATCTTTGTGGAATGTGGTCGGTGTCTTCCCATGAAAACAAACTTTCAATCAGTTTCTTATTGCTTTCCTATTTGTTCTTTGAGACTCAAAGCAAGGGGTCCATATGGCACGCTGTGTGTGTGTGTGTGTGCCTCAGGGATGTCAAAGTTGCGCCAAAATGGAGTACAGTTTTTCTTATCGCCTACCTACGCCCCTTAGTTTTTAACTGCTTTATATCTTCTGAGTCTAATCACTGACACTTATAACAAGTTAATTTGCCGTAAATAAAGACGAGGTCTTCTGACTAGAAAGGGACAGTCATGTTGTCTTTCAAGTGGTAACTGCGAGTCGTTCATCCGTGGATTATTCCAACGTTGAAACACAAACACAGCGAGTGCATCCAAGTCATCACTCCAGTATGACAACATCAAACTTATCAGTTATTTTACAGTTTTATAATCTTGTCTATTCCCAAACAATGAGTAAAAGTTGCTGCAGATAGATTTATGATAAGAGTAGTCTATATCAACAACGTTCCACTTCCGTGATTGTTCAGGTGCCGCTGAAAATTCCGCCGGATGTCTTTCATTTCGGCCAGATATCCGTCACCTTCTGCTTTCTTTGTGTTGGCGTTCTGAACTCTGGTGGATTTATGTGGACTGCTCCTCAGATCCCTGCAGGGTAAATCCAGACAGCTAGCTAGACTATGTGTCCAATCGGAGTTTTCTGTTGCACGACTAAAACAACCTTTGAACGTACACGTTCCACCACCAAAACAAGTTCCTTCCCGAGGCTATTTTGCAGAGGTGCTGTTGCTCCTAGCGCCGCCCAAGAAGATTGTGATCGGTTTAAAGAAATGCAAATAAACCAGAGCACGTTTTTCTCCCATCCCGATATGCTGTGGGGACTAGCCAGACCCTCCTCTGCAGTGCTGTGGAGGAAGGTCTGGCAATGCAAGCATATGATAAGAGTGATAGCTTACACACAGCAGAGCTTGTTTACGTCTTTGGCAAAAGTCAAGTCCAGTCTTTAGGGAGTCAAGTGTAAAGTAAGTGCAGTGTCAAAGTCAAGTCCAAGTCAGGAGTCAAATCCAAGTCAAGTGTCAAGTCCTCATTGTTGTGACTTAAGTCTGACCCAAGTCCAAGTCTGAAGTCTTACGTCTACAACTCTGACACACATATATGCAAAAGAATGTGTCTATAGGCATTCAAACAAGTCAAATACGCCTTGACATGAACATGTGGCCGAACACCAGTGGTCCCATACTACTAATAGATAAACACGAGTCTGCAGCCATACTAGCAGCTCTTTGAGGCTGTGCTTCTGTGCTTTGAGCTACTGTCAGCATGCTAACATGCTTACAGTGACAATGCTAACATGCTGAGGTTTAGCAGGTAACTTGTTTATCTTGTTAGCAATCTTAGTTCGGTGCGTGTGCATGCTAACATTTGTTAATTAGCACTAAACAAAAAAATAAAGCTGACATTAAGGGGAATGCCGTTCGTTTTTATGTATTTGGTCATGAACCAAAGACAGATGATGGCGCTAGAGAGAAAGTCAGGAGATCACTGAAGTGATTACAGGTTAGCCTGAATGGGACACGGATGTCTGGAAGTGTCAATCCATTCAGTAGGTGTCGAGACATTTCGCTACAAACTGAAAAAGTCAATCTCATGGTTGCGCTAGAAGAAAAATCTGGGGATCACCAAAATCGGGAGGAATCTTCTTCTGGGGACATGATTATCTGTAAAAAAAACCACGGTAATCCATCTAATAGATGTTGAGAGAGTTTGTGAGCATAGTAGGGGGGGCTAAATCTTGACAGGAAGTAGCTCAGTTCAACAAGCGTCTATTATCCAAAAGTAGAATTGCAACTCAATTTTAAAAAGCAACCGCACCATTTCTTGATAACCGTTTTGTAGGAGCCAAAATAGCAGTTTTTCTTTTATATTTAAAGAACAATAGCTATCATTTCAAGACTTCCTATATTTTGGATATAGTTCTAAACCAATGATTTTGATTGACAGCTAGGCCACTGATTGAAAATTGACTAATTGTGGGTGTGGTATAGTTAATAAAGAGAAGTTGGAAACACGAGTGGAGCGTTTTTGGAGTCCTAGCTTTAGTTGAGACCAAACAAAGTTTTTTAAAACCATGAAGTCATCCTATTTCATCTTATTTGATATCATTTAAGAAACATCTTGTTGAATTTTCCCTGATTCATGCACCTGCTACATTAGCCTAAAATGTTTTGGTATGATCATAGAGATATATTTCTACAGGTTAGAATATTTGAGTTTAAATCCAAATTAAGTTAAAATCCCTCTTCTATTCCTTGGGCAGTGGCTGTCATTTTGAAACGCAATAGCCACTACACATTTCTTCAAGATACAAATAGACACCGGTGGTCTTACCCATGATGCTTTCTGTGCCGTTGGTGGAAGCGGTGCAAGAGGCGGTGCTGTAGTGATTGCCCCCACCCCCACTCCCTCCCCCTCGGTGGAAGCTGGACATAGGAGGGAGGCTGGAGCTGATATCTGCAGACGAGTGGGACGGGTAGCTCTGCAGAGACAAGGACAGAACAAAATGAAACTCAGTTTAAGAAGACAAGGAGAAACTACCGCAAAACAGTAAATACTACCTACGAAGAGAATAAACAAAACGGAAGTGGTGATAACCATGAAGCCTCTTTATTGTAAAATTACACAAAGCTCTTATTCATTTGAAGGAATTACCATATATTGACCCTTGACATATTTACAGCTTTACATTTGTGTACAATTGTCATGTAATGTAATACATCATTGACTACTGACTTTACAAGGCTTTGATTTTAGATTCGTAACTGTCAATAAGTTATAACCACAGCAAATTTAAGACCGATATCACAAAATCAAAGAAGATTCAGATGTCAGAGTCCGGAAACATCGTCTGAGACAATTTCCCCGATTTCCTGATTGCCGTTATAGGACTGGTCTCTAGATTGGCTGCAAAAGAAGTTGCATGCTGGTCTCATTTGTAGTCATCACACAGCGAATTATATTTGGACTAGCGACAGAAAGAACACCACAGAATAAAAAATAAAATAAAAATAAAACATTCCAAAGCGCTGCGGGAACATTTCAATAAGCATTAGAGGTAGTGTTACATTGATGTAGAAAAATGAACACCTGTTGAAAATTATTTAAGACGGAAAAGACAATACTTGAGCGAATTTAAGACTTTTTAAGGCCTAAAATTTTGGTTTTGAAATTTTAGACTTTCTTAGACTTTTGAAGAGCCCGCGGTCACCCTGATTCTATCATCTATTATGTGGTTTAAATCAGGGGTCTGAAACGTTTTTTTTAAGCCAAGGACCCCTTAACTGAAAGAGAGACGAAGTAGGGACCCCTACTACATATTATGTATAAAATGAAAGTTGCATATTAAACTCGGCCTACAATAATGTGTAGACACTCTAAAGCCTTTATACATAGCTTGCAGCTTTTGCATAGAATACAAAGTTTTTAAAATAGCGTAATAATTATTGGCATTTTTTTTATAAATCATGTTTTAATATTAAACATACCGTACATGTGGCACAGTGAACCCTAAAAGCCGTTATATACTAGACACATCCAAGGTGGCGCGTGACATCGTGACGTCAAAATGACGTAATATCCAGACGTATTATGGACGTTAGGTAGCCGATAGCTAACGGCTCTTTTTTTTGTCAGCGGTGTGCGACAAAGCGGAAACAGGAGGCCTGAATGAGTTCGCCGACAACCAGATGCCAGGACTCTCAGAGTTACTGCAATTCTCTCTGGTAAACTTACTGGGTTAAGATGAGTTCTTTTATGGCGAATGAAAGGCTCGACCAGACGAAGTAGGTCATTGAATCAAATCAAAGCATTGACGGCAATGCTGCTGCCAGTTCGGCCGTTGTTTACCTTTTTCTTCTTCTTCTAGTCCGTAGAAAGGGCAACATCGGTAGCCTTTCCTCATTAGCGCCACCTCTGTTCAGGAGAAGACTGCAACTAGTGTCACAACCACCACGTGCAGGTATAAATAGTCACAGAGATTTCATGACGTCACAGCGGTTACTGTAAAACGGGCTTTAGGATGAACTGTATCTGTGGATGGCCTTAGCAACTACCTTACCTATAGGCCAGTAAGCAGTGGGGATTTATATTTGCTGATAATATGTTGGATTTGTGTTTACTGATGTTAATTTTTGAAAAAAATTAAATTAACAATAATTTTGAGGCCCCCCTGCATTGACTCTGACGACCCCCCAGGGGTCCTGGAACCCCTGTTGAAGATCCCTGGTTTAAATCATAAAATTGTAAAAAAAAAAAAAATGTGTATGGAATATCATGGGGGTCATGGAATTTGCCCAGTTGTGTGTTTGTCAATTAAATGTAATCTCTGAAGTGACTTCCTGAAAGGAAAGTCCCTGGTGTGTGAGTGACAGCTCTGCTCACCAATCTGTCGTGAGGGTGAATCCCGCAGTAGGAGGAGCCCTGGGCGGGGCCGTGGGCCGAGTTCCCGCCCCCCAGCATGCTGCCGTGGTAACCCTGCTGGCTCATACTGCTACTACTGCTGCTCCAGTGATCGCCACTGTGGTGACCTTCTGATAGGGAGACACAGAGAGAGAGAGAGAGAGAGAGAGAGAGAGAGAGAGAGAGTTTGCTTGTGCTTTGGCAACACTGTACCTACAGGCATGCTAATAAAGCAACATTGAATTGAGATTGAATTGGAATTGAGAGAGAGAGAGAAGATTGAATTGAATTGAATTGATTGAGATAGAGAGAGAGATAGAGAGAGAGAGAGAGAGAGAGAGAGAGAGAGAGAGAGAGAGAGAGAGAGTGAGAGATACATGTGATGTGCTAGTTTGAGATCAGGAATGGTAAAAGCTATAGATTGTCCAATGTTTTAACAGCTGTATACTTGTAACAGTGTATGGATGTTTTTTTTTTATTATCCTACTTTAAAATAGATTTTTTTCAGGTCTAAATCATGTGTTATCGGATTGCTGCATAAAGTCCAGTACTTTCCGATACCAACATTTTAGGCCGTATCGGAGGCTTTTCCGATACTGGTATCGGTATGGGAACATCCCTAGTAAAAACATACTGAGGTTTCTCTCTGCTGTGACCATTGGCTGAATGTAACTAAGCACCATTTACTCAAGTACTGTACTTAAGTACATATTTGGGGTACTTTACTTGAGTCTTTTCTTTTCTTTCTACTTCTACTCCGCTACATTTCAGAGATGCTTAAAGTTATCTTGGCACTCTCGAGACTTCCACCTTCTGCCGATGAATGCCTACTAGACCCGTTTTGACCATCGGGAGAACGCAGCAACGCATTACATGTCGCTCTGCACTATGTTGCACCTTCACATTTGGTGTGAACGGACGTTAGGTTTGCAAGCAACTACTTGTTGTCTTTATTGTTGTCTTCAGCAAAAAGATGCTCGGTGTTCAATTTGTTCAATAAACGAATGTGGGAAATGACTTATTTTCATTGTTTTTTTCAAATTCAACAAGCAATTTGTTGTATTTTAGCAGAATAATGAAAGCAGCAGAACTGAGTACACAGAGAAATGTGTTGATTTATTGCAACTGATATCGTTAAAGCAATATTCAACAATGTAATCGCATATTGCATGCTTTCCTCACGTCAACCTGTGTGTGTGTGTGTGTGTGTGTGTGTGTGTGTGTGTGTGTGTGTGTGTGTGTGTGCGTGCGTGTGTACCTGGCATGAAGAATGAGCTTGGGAAGCCAGCGCTGGGAGGTTTGGAGGAGGGATAACCCGGTGAGTCCCTGTTGTAGTCTGCTGTACTGGCAGACGGAGCGTACACCTGCAACACAAAACAGAAAAACGCACAACGTCATTCAGAGAAACTGCCCGCTGATCAAAGCTCAACGTGTTCTCATCAGAGACTCACAGCCAAAACAACTTGAGGCCCAACAAGAAGCAACTTCTGACAGAAGTCATTTCCAGTACGGGCCGCAACAGATAATGGACGTCTTTGCTCGGTAACGCACACATCAGACTCAAACATTTACATAAAGACAGTAACTTTTTCTAATTTTTTTGAAATACAGTAAATCTCTGTATACACTGTTTGACGTCGGCCAAAATCTCCATTATATCACGCATACCAGAGAATGGACCCACAAATGCATGACTCAGGTGAGTAAACTACAATTGTTTTATTAGCACGCTAATAAAACTACAAGCAACAGTGTCCAGTAAAAGACAGGCAAAGGGAAAAAAAAAACAGGCAATGGTCAAAATCCAAGGGAAAACAGGAACTCAGGAGTACAGGACGGCTCAAAGTCTCAACACATGGAAGCAGACGATCTCGCACCGGAGTAAAGAAAAGACTGAATTTATGCTGTGTTCCAGGCAACTCGAACCCGTGTTTTCACAACCTTCTACCCATGAAAGTGACCTGGAACGACGCATAAACAACAATGGCGACCCCTGTTGATGCTGTCCAGACGCCGGTGAGAAATAGAAATAAATACACATAAATAGGCAATGTCAAGTAATCCCGCACACTGTAATCAAAACAATACACATTCGATTGTGTACTACTTCAGGTTATGTTTCTTAAATGAAGCCCACAATATGTCACCGACTAGAAATCGCTAGTATCAGCTAGCGCTAGCTAACGTCAACGTTAGGTAGCCGATAGCTAACATTGACAAAGAAGGGTTTGTGGTGACTTTGCCTGGAATGCTACCACGTCGTGAGTTGTGACTTGAAGTCGTAACTTACGGGCTAAAAGTTGTGTCTGGAACGCAGCATTCAATACACAAGACAGGGGAGACAATGAGACACAGGGGCAACACATAAGGGCGGGGACAGGTAATCACACAGGTGGGAAAGTAGAAGACAGGAAGTGGAATGGCAGTCAAATCCGTAACTTAGTACCCGTGAACTCCCAGTTACAGTTTTTGACGTCACAAACGCATTAAACAACAATGGCTATTGTGGCTATTCATGTTTATTACATGAAGTCCAAAATATGTCGCCGACTAGAAATCGCTAGTATCATCTAGCGCTAGCGCTAGCTAATGTCAACGTTAGTTTCTTTTCCTTCTTTAACTAAATTAAAAGTTGATTAACACACATCCAGAGACAATATATCATGAGACATTTTCTAAAAACGAATTATTTTCTAAAAAGAATGCACGTCACATGTCAGTCAGCCTGTCTGTCTGACATTGATTTCATTCGTAAAGAAGTACATAACATAACGTAATGTACTTTCTGCATTTTCTGCTTCACGTCTGCTTTTCTGGAAATGGATGTGATGTAGTCACCCCCGACGATCCCGTATAAACAGGATATATTTAGGTTACTCATTGGCTAAAAAATTAAAAATAATAATAATATTGATTCTAGGAATCAATATTATTATTGTTTATCACGATACATATGATTTTCGGTTCGATATCTTGATGCATCACGATGCATCACGATGCGCCAAATAAATATTTCTATTAAAGCCATGTAGGATATTTAATTCATAGCTTTTGCTTCAAAAACCAAACATTCTGCAGTGCTCTAATACTAAATAAATTGGATACATCAAACTACAGCACTGAACACATGGCACTTCCTGAATGTGCAAAACATAATATGTAAACAGAAATGTTGTTAGGCCTACATTACATTGTAAACAGAAATAATCGATTATGAGCCTGCCGATTATCGATGCAGCATCGTCCATGTCCACGATTCGACGCATTGATTATTTTATTAATTTCAACACCTCTAGTTTATTGGCATTTTTTTAAACCAATCACAATCGTCTTGGGCGGCGCTAAGTGCCAGTCCAATGCCTCTGCAAAATAGCCTCGGGAAGGAACTTGTTTTGGTGGAACGGGTGTACGTTCAAAAGTAGTTTTAGTTGTGCAACAGAAAACTCAGATTGGACAGATAGTCTGGCTAGCTGTCTGGATTTACCCTGCAGAGATCTGAGGAGCAGTTAACCATAGTCATCATGAATCCGCCATAGTTCAGAACACCAACACAAATAAAGCAGAAGGTGACGGACATTCGCCCAAAAGTGACAGACATCCGGCAGAATTTCCGGCGGCACCTGAACAATCCCGGAAGTGGAACGTCGTCGATATATAGTACATGTATTTCCTAATGCAATGGGCACAGCACATTTCCCATCGGCCCTTCTCTCAATCACAACGCAGTGATTCCGTGCGAGCCTCCTCTCAGAGGGAACAACAGCAGCCGTGCAGCAAACACGCAGTAAAACGTGAGACCGCGAGCAGAACCAGCAGCCTGTCAGCACTCCAAACAGGTGACGTCCTTCCTCAGCAACACAGCGGCTGCATGAGAACACAATGCCTGTGTTTGGTCATGCCTTCGACTGGGGGTCCCCACAGCATGCCTCTCTGTGTGTGCACGAGTGTGTGTGTGTGTGTGTGTGCATAGCGTGCAAACACTCAGCCATGACGCTAGCTCGCGCCGCATGACGCAAACCCTGGAACAGCTGTTGAAAGCGCTCTTCTTTCTCTCCATGTCCCCCACTGATTCACATCAAAACGAAAGTCCCGCTCCACAGCTACACCTAATCTACCCCGATACCCCCCTAAAAAAGACATGGCTCGCTTTGTTAACTTTAGAGTATTTGCATATGGACAGAACACAGATGTGGTAGAAGGAGAAAAATCGGATGATAAAACACAGACAGAAGAAATCAAAGAAGAAAAACAAACACTTGGGGGCATTATAAAAAAGCATCATCTCACTTCCCACCCTCCCTGAGAGAAATTGATTAAAAACAGAAAACAGTCTAAAAGCGTGTCGGTCAAACAAAAGACTTTTTTTTTCTTTGTCTTCGTCACTAAAAGCTCGTTACTCAGCTGAAAGCTGTCTGCTTTCTGAGGGGAAAGAAAAAAAAATCGGATTTGAATGTGAAAAGGAATATGACTCTGGCAATTTTCAAAATGTCCGCAGCAAATAGGCCGGTGCATGTGCCCGGGTGTGCAACTAGACGGAACAAGAAGAGATATAAGCTGACACACAGTGTTAGTATGTTGTCTTCCCGTGATGTCTTTCCTTCATTAAGCCTCCTGGCAGTGAACTCCGCGACATGCTTTAAGTGAGCCCCTCTGCTTCTCAGGAAAAGGAACAAGGGATCGGGACGAGAATATGACAAACAAACGTCAGTGTGAGGAAAAGGAGGGATTAGGATTCTTTGCTAATGGTTCAAGGGAAGACAACACCTAGGCTTCAACCAC
>CM046802.1:6917427-6919927 GCA_025617405.1 Perca schrenkii | reverse complement strand
TCATATGCCACTGGAATAATGTCGTAGAGTCAACGCAACATTGGGAGAAAAAAAAAAAAAAAAGTAGAGAGAAAGGACAAACTTTATTTTTCTCCACCGCGTTTCGGTTCGAACTTGTTGACAGCGATGGAAATGCCGCTCGGCCCTGAAGGGTTTTGTTCGAAAGAGACTGGAAAAACAATAAAAGGGAACAAAGTGAAATGGTCGAAAAGTTGGACGCGGATGAAAAGACAGTAAACGGAAAAAAAAGAGAAAAAATGGAAAAGGGAGTAAATAAGAGGAAGAAAAGAAGGAGGAGGCTTTTTGTCTTTGCTTGGCGTTTGATGCTCCTTCTCTCCATTATTGTCTCCAAATGTGGGGAGCATCTGTTCCACCTCTCCGCCTCGCCTCCTCCTTTTCCACCACTTCTTCCTCAGCACTTTTGACCTCGGTAAACATCCACAGACACACGTTGTGTAGTCAAGATGGGCCGAAAAAGATTTTCGTTTCATCATTCATGTACATTTACAGCTAAAATCTCTATTGTTTTAACCCTCCTGTTGTCATCGGGTCAAATTTGTCCCATTTTCAAAAATCTGAAATTTGGGGTTTCTTTCAACCAAATTGTCAAAAAAAAATAGCGTGGATGGTTCCATACAGCGCTCTTCACAGGTAAAATAAATCAGTTCACTACTTCCATTGAATTTGGGTGTTTTATTCAATTTTATAGAATTTGAAAATACATTCATAAAAGAATGTTGACAAAAATGTTGGAAAAAGCTTAAAAAACGTGGGGAAAAAAACTACAAAAACATCGGAAAAAAAGTGACAAAAATATCAGGAAAAGTAACACAAGTGTTGAAAAGTCGACCAAAACGTTAAAAATAAGTTTAAATTTAAAATTTTGACCCAGAAAAAATAAATAAAAATCATTGCATGGTCGAACGGGAAGACAACACAAGGATCACACTGTAAATGGCAATGCATTCTGGGAGAAAATAATAATATTACAGGGATTTACTGTTAATACCAATGTATCTTGAGAAAATAAAGGAAAAGGCAAAATTACACTGCAGCTAGTATATTACTGTAAATTCAAATAATACCGTAAGAAAATGTGTCTATTTAAAGTAAATTACCGTAAACTTTAAAAACAGCGCTCGCACTGTAAATAACTTTACTGGCAAAAATGCTGCCAGTATTTTACTGTCAATTTACGGTGAAAAGTTTAACAGTGTATGTTACGTAACTTGATTCACGCGCGTAAGTTAAAGGGGCGGTAGGTAAGACTTATAAAACTAACTTTCTGTCATATTTGCTGAAACTGACCCTAGTAGTAATTAACAATAATAAGTATGTACATTAATATGTAGTGCGATTTGCAAAATATCCACCGCTCCCTGTTCAGATGCACCAATCATGGCCAGGGGGTGGGGTGTCTAACTGCGTGTCAATCACGCATTCATTCTCCCCTGTGGGGGGAGGGGTTGAAGAGACCGTTTTGGGCTTTAGCGGAAAGGGGGGAGGGACTCAGAAGTTGTCGATGTAAAAATTTTTAGGCCAAGTCTTGGATCTTCGCAATCCTACTTATGGCAACTTTAAGTAACGTAAGTTAAAATATAAGTCAACATTGACAGCGCCATGTTAGTTTGAGCCACCCATCCAGGACTTCGATTAGAAACGTATATGTGATACGTCAAAAAAAGATAAAACGTAATCCGGGACAGAATTTTTTTTTGTCTCGAAAAACATCACTTAGAATGGAGTTTAGTTGTACGGGAATGCCATTTTCAGGAGACAGGGCTTCTGAAAGGGCAAATCTAAATAGGGATCACGCTTCACTTCCACATCAAAACGAATGTACAAATGAACTGAGAGCGAAACTCGGCAAAAAAAAAATTGCTTGCTGACATATCGACACGCACGATTGCTCTTCAGAGCTCCAAACATCAACTACTGTACACTTGTGATTTTGCCTCTCAAATGTTGACTCGCGGGCCGATCAGCGGGTTTTGGTTTTCGCCTACCTTTTTAGTTTTGTCATTAATATGACTCCGTACAACACTCGCCCGGACGCAAAACGGAAGAAACAAGTGAGCGTTTTCCTCGATAAAAGGACTTGTTCCTGTCTTGTTTTCTCTTTTCTCTTTGCCTCCCGCAAACCATCTCTCTCACTCTACACACACACACACACACACACACACACACACACACACACACACACACACACACACACACAGTTTACCACGCTTTATCCAAAGCAGATGTGCTGGAATGCGAACACTCAAAGGAGCAGTCACGAAACCTCTTGACACACACGCACACACACATTCACACACACACACACACACACACACACACACACACACACACACACACACACACACACACACACACACACACACACAGGGCTGCACCTGTGCCTGTCCAATTTTTTCTCTCTCTGTTTCACTATCTCCCTCCTCCTCTCCGTCCTCTCTCATTTCTAACATGCTGCTTTCACTTCGGCCTTTATTCACCT
>CM046802.1:6804927-6912427 GCA_025617405.1 Perca schrenkii | reverse complement strand
AGTCTGTCTGGGTAGTGTGGCAGCTGATTTGAATTGCGGAGACACGCGAAATCGCCAAACTTGTTTATTTCTGTTGTCATTTCCAGCTGAACCGTAACGTTTAAATATACGGTATATAGTTTAACGTCGTGGTCCGAACCTGTCTGCCACTTCTGCTGTGCTCGTTTTCTGTACTGTGTTGCTTTGCCAGCGTCTTTGATGAACACAATTTAGTGTTACCAACGGCAACATGTCAAACTGACTGCTACTATAGGTGGTGACATTTTCTTTAGTCTGTGGCCCAACCAGGGGTTGATGCATAGACGTACTCTTACTTACTACACTTACTGCACCAAAAAAAGATATATAACATAATAAAAGGAAGGGAAAAAGTCAAAAAGCATAATATAAGCACTTTAAACTGTACGTGCGTTACGTCCCGTATGCCTTGTCAGATCAACAACAACCTTAAAGGGACTTAAAGAGAGAAGATAGAAGAGAGAAGTGATGTGTAGAGAACTAATCTAACATTCCCGAATTAAAAACCTGATGTGACAATTTTACGAGAGTCGATACAAAGTCTCCACACCTCGAGTCATTTTTCAGCGCCGTCAAAAATAATTCAAATTAGTGTTTTCTTTCATTGTCGGTTATGTTTCAAACAAGGCCAGGGGAAAATAAGCCAAAATTTACTGCTGGTAGAAGATGGGATGTTAACACATCACAGTGCTCTTTGGTTTGCTCCTGAACGCAACATCATTTACCTGACATCACTTTGTCAGTTTCCTCCAGATTTCTCCAGATATAGAAAGGGATCTAGAAAAATACTTTCTAGATCAAAGATCAGTACTGCAGCTTGTCTGCCTGTTCTGGCTGGTGATCTCTGTGTGTGTGTGTGTGTGTGTGTGTGTGTGTGTGTGTGTGTGTAATATCACAACCTTTCACATCTCCTCCTTTCCCAGGAAATTGAGTAGGGTCTTCTTATCACACACACACACACACACACACACACACACACACACACACACACACACACACACACACACACGCACACACACAGAATGATTTCAGTGATGGGGGAATATGGAGGCTCATAATGAACATAATGTTGCTTTATAATGTCCCCCCTGACACAGGAAATAGCCAGAGGTCTGGGACTGAGTGTGTGTGTGTGTGTGTGTGTGTGTGTGTGTGTGTGTCTGAGAGGAGAAATACCCATCAGAGGAAGGAAATAACGAATCCCACTGCGACTTTTCAGAGCACCGAGGGCTCCATAACAGCACACACAAACGCACTATGGTGCATTCTCATCACCATCAATCCTATGGAGAACAAATATTTTCCTATCATTTTCTAGTGACGGCAATACCTTTCATTAAAATGTCGACATGAAAGTTCCTCCTTAAAAATGTTTTATTGTTTAAACTATTATGAAAAATGTGTGTTTCCCACAGCAGCACTTAAAAGCATCTTAACACTAGAACGGCTGAGCGCACTTTAAAGTAACGTGACGTTTTTTCAACTCTCTGCTTTCAAACATATAAATCACAAAGTGTAAATGCTGCTAGCCCCAGTATTGAAACCAAGCTTAATGTGCACTAAACACATCTCATCACTCGTATTCATATAATTAGGTGGAAATACGTTAAGGAGAGTAGAGTGATTGATTTAGCTGCAGACAAAAAAGAAATGACAATCTATTTTTGTGAACGTCATCCGGGCCTCATTACTGTGCAACCAACTGACTTGCGACATCAAATTCAAGACATTCAAATAAAGATCAACATTTTGTATAAAATATATCATTAATTGTAGGGAAATTGGATCAAAGAAAACATTTTTTTTTTACATTTTAAACTTTCAACTTGATTTTCTGACATTGCTGCTTTATTATTATTTTGTTTTATGGCTGTTGTTAATAATTATAAAAATATTAATGTTATATAGTAGATTATAATATTATAAGCTAATACAGTAGATGCATCTGCCCCTATTGAATTCATAGAAAAAGCTGTCTTTCTTCCAAATCTATTTTAAATGTGTGTGTACATGTGTTTATGCAGAGTCCCACCTCCGTGTGTGTGTGTGTGTGTGTGTGTGTGTGTGTGAGTGAGTGTGTGTGTGTGTGTGTGTGTGTGTGTGTGTTCTTTCCCCATCTGTGAAAGTGAATAACGAGGCGGTTTGTGCACGTCTGTTAGCACACGTGAGATGTGTCACAAGTGTGTGTATACAAAGTTGTGTGAACTGTGCGTGTATGTGTGTGCGTGCGTGTGTGTGTGTGCGTGCGTGTTTGTGTGTGTGTGCGTGAGTGTGTGTGTGTGTGTGTGTGCGCGTGATTGCCAGCAGGTTCTTAGGCCCGGAGAACAAAAACATTTCTCCACAGGTGACGGCTCTTTACGAGTCTCTTCCACACTCGTTTTATTAGTCTCCCATTTTCCTTTCAAACACCACCACTTTTTTCTCTTTCTGGCAAAGTCACCCCCCCACACACACCTCTTTCTTTCACCAATTTCCTTTGATTTAATTACTGCCACATGCTGCCGACTGCCAGCGATCGTTAGTGAGAGAACTGCCTCAACCAACACAGGGTCCTGACAGGCTTGAAGGGGGAAGACGCAGAAAACACACAGACACACACGCCTGGATATTAAGAAAAAGACAGATGCACAAACAGATCTGTATTACTATACTTTTGAGGACCCTCACTGTCGATATCCTTTAAAACGTAAAGTGAATTCTAATTTAAATCCCAAAACCAACTGCAGTCACTGCACCCAGAAATTGGTCAAAAATAGCTCCGACACTATCTGCTGCAAAAAGGTTTCTACTCGAAGACCTCTTCAATAAACAAAACAGAGCATGTATTCAGACTTAGAATTGGAAGAATGTGGATTTTCTTTCATTTCCCTTGCTTTTTTATTTTTTTCCTAACGCTGTTTCTTCCTAACCTGACTCCTCCAGATGGGTCGCTTCACATTTGCTCGGCATATCCATCTGGGAACTTTCCATTGGAGAACTTTTGGGAAGGGGCGAAAATCCTGGTTAGCTGATTGGATAAACCATCTGTCTATCACCACCTATAGTTGGTGATAGACGGGCCAAATCAACCAATCAGATCAAACTCTTGCCGAAACCAGTCGGATGAAGAGCAAAAACATCTTTTCCTCCGAGAAAAGCCTCCAGTGCCGTTTGTTTGCTCTTCTTTCGATGATGGAATACTTTCTAATTCGGATAAAACTTGCGCGATAGCTACGCTCATCTCATCCGTGGAAGCCGCCACTTTGTTTAGACTGAACGGTCGCTTCCTCGTTGCGTCGCGCCTCAAAACCAACGCTGATTGGTCGGTCGTTTTGGCGAACGTCTCCAAATGTTCTCTATGTCAAGATGCCAGACTGATCTGCGAGTGGAAAACTGGAGCTCGCCAGATCAGGACGGTCTCACGAGGCTAGTTTCTTCCTTCTTCCTGTCTTTGTGCTAAGCTAGGCTAAACAGCGTCCTGAGCCTGGAAGACGGAGATCAATAGGATTTCCCAAAACGTTGGACAGTTCCTTTATATAACATGCACTTATATTATAAAGAGTAGGGCTGTAACAGTACGTGTATTCGCGAGACGTTAGTTCTGTGCGCCCCGCGAAAAAAAAAACGTCAAAAAAAGTCTATTCATGTCGACTACTCGCACACGTGGATCAGTCGCGCAAGTTTTACCTGGAAACATTTTCCCCCATTGGAACAGAGACCCCAAAACCGAGGAACATACCGAACCAGGAATTTTGTGTACCGTTACACCCCTAGGAGGAAAATTGTGCCAAACTGACAGATATGGAAGTTGGGAAAAGACACACACACACACACACACACGCACACACGCACACACAGTGAGAGTCTGGATCGCCAAGCTGAGAGAGTGAGAGCATTCCAAACCTGATCCAGTCTAAATTATCTCTTTATCCAAAATATCTGCTCCTGTTTGGCCTGAAACAGATGAGGACACACACAAATGTGTAGAACTGGGATTCCCAAAGGGGAAAGGTGTGCTTTTTTTGTCCTCCTGCCACTTCCCTTAATGGGTTACAGGTCAAAGGTCAACTTCCTGCAGATGATGAGCATTCAGCGTCTTGCTCGACGACACAATGGGCCGGGCCAACGTCGGGTACATTAGGAATTTGAACAGTCTGATCCATTCATACAGGCTCCTGAGAGCAACTGAGAAAGAAAGAAAGAAAGAAAGAAAGAAAGAAAGACAGACAGACAGACGGACGGACAGAAAGCATCTTATTTGTTGCAGGAGACAACAGGAAGGTAGACGAGGAAGAGAGACGACAAGAAAGCAACCCACGGCAGAAGTAAAGAGTTGGTGTTGAGCCAGTTGGCTGCCTGACAGCTCATTAGGTGCTTTAATAAATAATCAACTGATGAAGTAATTAACAACAATCTCCAAGTTTCAGAGAGACAGGACATTTCCATGGGACTGTTCTAAGGAGCACTGTTCATCATAGAGACACACACACACACACACACCCACACACATGAGTTTGTATAACAAACTAACTTTATTCTTGTGTGTCACATACACACAGTACAAGGCTATGAAATTCAATTACTGCATTTAACCCATCCTAAATTTTAGGAGGTCACATCAATCTATGAGTAGATTAGATTAGATTAGATTAGATTAGATAGACGTTATTGATCCCAAATTGGGAAATGTAAGTGGTACAGCAGCGAAATATCCGACACACAGCACACATACGGAATATCAAAGATATATGATTTCTTGTAGGGGTCAGGGTGACACCAATGCATGGGGAAATGGGGTCCAGGTTGAAAAAAAAAACCCAAATGACCCTTTTAAGTGTTTTGGAAAGACAGACAAACAATGTCGTCCTGAGCATCAGATCAGAAAGTGCTTTGCCGTTTGAATTTGGAGGGCCAAGACACAGTACTTTATCGGTGCACCACACCTATTTATAAAAAGACTCCAAATTGTTTGTCAGGTAAAAAAATAATTCAGTTCTACCTGCTGCGAGCAGTCCTGCAAACAATGACTTTGGGTAAACGGACCTTAAAACAAAGAAATGCTTACTCATGTTGTATGAGAAAGTTCAACCCAAGAGTTCTTCCCTTTCACACTAATGATTGACAGATTTAGAGAGGCTTAAAGAGCTAAAGGTATTTTACTGCTTCACAGGGGAAAAAAAGGAACACATCTAAGAGAAGTCAGAGAACGATAAATATCATATTGTGTAATATAAGTTTCTCTTCCTTTCTTATCCTCTGGTGACCACTCGGATTTGTCTCGCAACCCCCAGTTTGGGAGCACTAAGAGAGAGAGCCAGGTTTGATTTCAAAGAGTTCTTTATCACATTACAAAGACAAATAAATCCAAAGAACGTCACCTGCTGGTATTTATCACGTGAAAAAGATGAAAAAGAATCCCCCAAAAAAGACGAGACAAACACAGAGGGAGTCATAGAAAGCGGTGAGCATTTTGATTGGTTGTTAGCTGCCACCGTGACAAACACACTCGTCACACACACACACACACACACACACACACACACACACACACACACACACACACACACACACTTGTGTTCAGATGGCATGGTGGCAGCCGGCCCGACAGCCAATCAAAACAGCCGTTGCAGGGCACGCGGCCAATGAGACCTCTGCTCTCTGCGGCAGCCAAGCTGTCAGGGTGAGAACATGAGTGTAGGAGGGAGCAACTGTGTGTGTGTGTGTGTGTGTGTGACTACACATCGCACACACTTTGAAAGTTTGAGCAAGTTCAATGAATATTCAGGATTTTATTTTATTTTAGGAAGAGGATAATAGTTTTTTAAGGTGATTTATTGTCACCTCTGTTAATATCCATGTGATTTTAAAAGGACTTCTTCTACATTTATTGATTCACTTTACCTGAGATTTATAATATCTATCTAAAAGCTCTTCTAGCATTTATTGGGTTTGAGAGCAATTTCTTTTAGCCTGTGTTTGATTTCCATGCAGTTGTTCCAGTTTGATCTTTTGTAACTTGGCGGTCGTCCACTCTCAACCAGTTCTCCCAAATGAAGCTTTATATAAATAAATAATCACTGTGTAAATAAATTAAACTGATGACACATCCAGTCAGGAAGGTCATCAGCCCTGGATACACTCAGGACATCCGGCCCGCTGAGCCGCTTTAAACAACTGGGCTGCGAAATACTGACAGATGTAGAAAAGAGGAACACAAATAAGTTCATATTTTCAAAAATCCAAACAACTGTCACTCTGACATCAGGACTGTTTTGCGAAAATGGGTTAATGTTGGATGGCTCTGACGCGCGTGTGTGTGTGTGTGTGTGTGTGTGTGTGTGTCTCATCCTGGTTTGTCTTCCCCTGTCTCACCTTCCCTAAGATGGCTGCCATGGCGTTTGAATCAGATTTGTGGATTCCAACTCAGAAAGTTGAGAGTGTTACAACACGCCCAACGTCACCAGAGTGCTGGGTCGCAGGGACCCCGTTGCCAAGGCAACGCGCCGGCAGGCACCTAAACCGATGCCAAAAACTAAGATGGCTGCCGTGGCATGTTAATTATTGAAGAGGGTGCAGACGGAGAGTGGGGGGGGACAGCGAGCGTGGCTGCTGGTGGGATGCTGGGTCACAGTTATCCGGTTGCTACGGTGATGCAAGCTGGCGACGGGTGCGCGGGTCTCATTCAGCACAGCAACGCAACGTGGCAAACAAACCAGACACTAAGATGGCTGCCGCGGGAAGTGAGTGGAGAGCAGGAGCCCTGTTCACCTGCTGATTCAGGTTACAACTCATTCAGATGTCTGCCTCATCTTCCTAGATAACATCAAATGAATGAACTGTAGTTTATCAGATTCACTAAACTGTAGTTTATTAGACAAAATAAACGGTAGTTGATCAGATACACTAAACTGTAGTTTATTAGACAAAATAAACGGTAGTTGATCAGATACACTAAACTGTAGTTTATTAGACAAAACTGAACTGTAGCTTATCAGATAAAAGAAACCGTAGTTTATAAGAAAAACAAAAAACTGTAGTTAATCAGATAAAAGAAACCGTAGTTTATCAGAAAAAAAGAAACTGTAGTTTATCAGAAAAAAGAAACTGTAGTTTATCAGAAAAAAAGAAACTGTAGTTTATCAGATAAAATAAACCGTAGTTTATCAGGTAAAACGGAACTGTAGTTTATGGGATAAAAGAAACTGAAGTTTATCAGACAAAATAAACTGTAGTTGATCAGATAAAACTAAACTGTAGTTTATCAGATACAACTGAACTGTAGTTTGAGATAAAAGAAACTGTATTTTATGAGATAAAAGAAACTGTAGTTTATCAGATAAAATAAACTGTAGTTTATCAGAAAAAAGTAACGGTAGTTTATTAGATAAAACATAACTTTAGTTTATGAGATAAAATTAACTGTAGTTCATCAGATACAACTGAACTATAGTTTATGAGATAAAAGAAACTGTATTTTATGAGATAAAAGAAACTGTAGTTTATCAGATACAACTAAACTGTAGTTTATCAGATAAAATAAACTGTAGTTTATCAAAAAAAGAAACTGTAGTTTATCAGATAAAATAAACTGTAGTTTATCAAAAAAAGAAACTGTAGTTTATTAGGTAAATCTGAACTGTAGTTTATCAGATAAAATTAACTGTAGTTTATCAAAAAAAGAAACTGTAGTTTATTAGGTAAATCTGAACTGTAGTTTATCAGATAAAAGAAACTAGTTTATCAGATAAAATAAACTTGATCAGATAAAACTGAATTGTAGTTTATCAGATAAAAGAAATCTGTAGTATATTAGATACATTTAGTTCATCAGGATTCACTAAACTGTAGTTTATCAGATAACATTATCTGAGCAGGTGTTTGCTATCAGTTTGGTTTTAAAATTTCATTCATAAAAATCAATCATTCTCTGCTCCCTAAATCAGTCTGAGCTTCAGTGATGTCACGCGTTATGATATTTGCTCTGCTGTAACTAACAAGCCACCAGATCACGACATAAAACAGAAGTCAGTAATAAGACGACATTAAATAATGTAAAGCCAATATGTTACACTGACAGAATCAATATTTATAGAACTATAAATGGACCTCAGTCATTTCAAGTTTGTCATTTCACATTTCGCCCTCACAGCCTTTTACAGAGTGAGCTTCAACTAGTAATGTTAATTTTAAGGGTCAGAGCCATTTTCAGTTTTAATAATTCAAATAAAAACATGTCAGACTCAAAGTCAAACTCAGAGTTATTTCCGTTACCTAACGCTTCCTTTGCGTTGGCGTTCTAAACTCGGGTAGATTTCTGAGGACTATGGTTAGCTGCTCCTCAGATCTCTGCAGGGTAAATCCAGACAGCTAGCTAGACTATCTGTCCAATCGGAGTTTTCTGTCGCACGACTAAAACGACTTTTGAACGTACACACGTTCCACCAAAACAACTTCCTTCCCGAGGCTATTTCGCAGAGACAAGACGATGTGATTGGTTTGAAGAAATGACAATAAACTAGAGCACGGTTCTCTCCAATCCCGGAATGCTGTGTGGACTTGCCAGACTAGAGCAAAAGCAGAATTTAGCAACAGTTAGAGAGAGAGAGATAGAGCACTAAAGCCCTAAACACACTGACACACAGTACATTAACATACTTAATCCTTCATCTTCCTCATTTTGGCTTGTAGGGATTTAAACCCTCGACCTCTTCCTGTTGAGAGAGGCCGTGCAGCCATTAGACCGATCCGGCCGCAGCGTTACATCACCGGATCTCTTTTTACATTCTTTATGTCGTCCGTGTAGAACACATTTTACAGGTGTTTCGGCTCGGTAGAAAGTTTGAATGAAGCTGAGGACTGCAGAAGAAATCAGTTTCCATTGAGTGTGTATGAAGTTAAGAGAAAGTTATTTTTTAAAGATTTTGGGAAGGGATCAGAGTCAGATACCTGCTTAAGAGGAACCTGAATGTAGGGCTGCAACAACGAATCGATAAAATCGATAAAATTCGATTACTAAAAAAGTTGGCAACGAATTTCATTATCGATTCGTTGTGTCACGCAACTATTACGCCACTCAGTCGTGGAGATAAAAAAAATTTGAGTTGAGCGTGGAGCGGAGCAGCGCGGAGCGAAAGAAAAGAAAAAAGAGCAGAGCGGGGGTAGAGGGAATACGGAGAGAGACCGGAGAGACCCGTAACGTTGTTCTGAAACACTCGGCGGAGGCAGAGAAATCAGTACGACCTAATATAAGTCATCCAAGGTGTGGGAGCATTTCACACTAAATAAATCAAAAACGTGTTAATTGCAAGATAAGCAAAAGCGACACGGCATGGCACGGGCGCACCACGGTGATGAGTCAGCACCTAAAACGTAAACATGTTGGAGTCCTTGATGAGGAGGAAGGGAGTTCAACAGCAGGGTAAAGTCACTACACTATCCTACTCCTGTTCAACAGAACAACAACAGCAGGGTAAAGTCACTACACTATCCTACTTCTGTTCAACAGAACAACAACAGCAGGGTAAAGTCACTACACTATCCTACTTCTGTTCAACAGAACAACAACAGCAGGGTAAAGTCACTACACTATCCTACTCCTGTTCAACAGAACAACAACAGCAGGGTAAAGTCACTACACTATCCTACTTCTGTTCAACAGAACAACAACAGCAGGGTAAAGTCTCTACACTATCCTACTCCTGTTCAACAGAACAACAACAGCAGGGTAAAGTCACTACACTATCCTACTCCTGTTCAACAGAACAACAACAGCAGGGTAAAGTCACTACACTATCCTACTTCTGTTCAACAGAACAACAACAGCAGGGTAAAGTCACTACACTATCCTACTCCTGTTCAACAGAACAACAACAGCAGGGTAAAGTCACTACACTATCCTACTCCTGTTCAACAGAACAACAACAGCAGGGTAAAGTCACTACACTATCCTACTTCTGTTCAACAGAACAACAACAGCAGGGTAAAGTCACTACACTATCCTACTCCTGTTCAACAGAACAACAACAGCAGGGTAAAGTCACTACACTATCCTACTTCTGTTCCGTTCTGAAGTGATGAACGTACCGTCCCTCCAGTAGCTCTTCTGGTGCTGCTGTTTACTCGTTATCCAGCTGACTAGCATGACAAGCTAGCGTTAGCTCGGTAATAACAGTAATAAACCAGGGGTGGTATACTTTGCAAGACTAAAGACACGTTTTTATTCACTCGCCTTTTTTGGCCCATTCATTTTTCAATCTGTTGTCATGTATATATTATGTGCTTGTCCCATATCAGTTATTGTTGACAAATATATTAGTGTGTGGTGTATAAATGAACTTAACTTGTACTTACTACAATGATGGTAATAATTTAATGAATAAGTGTGTGTGTGTGTGTGTGTGTGTGTGTCTGTCTGTGTGTGTGTCTTGTCTGTATCTGCCATTTGGGTTACTTACCTTTACACAACTATTAACTAAAACAACAAGTATGTATGTATTGAGTTGATGTAAATTAATGCTTTTTTGTTTTTTTTATCCGATTCATCGATTAATCGAAAAAATAATCGACAGATTAATCGATTATTAAAATAATCGTTAGTTGCAGCCCTACCTGAATGTTTCCTCATGCTCACTAAATAAATAAAAAAGTGAACTATGATGAATTAACCGTGGTGGCGAGTTTTTGCTGAATAAATCATGGCAGATATCTTTTCAGCGTGGAGATTTATTTTGAATGTCACGCTTCCGCTACAACAAAAACAAAAACATGAGAAGGAAAGGATTAAAAACAATAAAAAAAAAGTAAGTGAGATGGAGTTACAAATACAAACGGAGCCCTCGGTGTCCCACAGATGGGACACAGTCGGTGAGCGGGAAAAGTTGTTATGTCATCTGATCTAAATTTGTGCATCCTTCTCTGCAAAGCTTTATCGCAATCCACCAGTTTTCAGTTTTAGTTCTGTCACTTCTGTTTGATCCCGGCTCAAATTCACGAAGAATAAAATTCAAGCTGATGAAGAAAATATTTGGGAGAAAATAAAAAGAGCAACATTAAATCAGTAAATAGAAGCCAGAGGATGCAGAGCGCTTGGTACTATTATTTCTCCAGAGATGTTAGGGCTTCAGAGGTTGTTCCAAGATCCTGACAGCGTAAATCAAGCCCACCTTAACCGGTTCAAACCGAGCGCACGGTTCCTCTGAACATCTGATTCTGATCCCGTTCAGCCTGGTGATCCATAAAAATGTTAATAAGGATTAAAGTATCGGCCTCCTGTGTGGACTGACTCACTGCGCTCCGGTCCTGTTTCCACTGGGCCTATAAACCTGCCTCTACAGCCATCTTCTTAATCTGTCTGTCTGTGGCTTGGAAATAATGAATGTTAAAAAAGAGAACTAAAACAAAGCCACAATACTGGACAGAACACACACGCTTCTGGTGATTTAGCTATTCTTAGTGGCTTGCTAGACGTAAAGCTAAATACACAACACATTCTTCATATTTTATAGTACGAAAAGCGAAAGAAAACCGATCACAGGACAGTTAAGTTTAGCTGTCTTTACAGTTAAATTTAGCCGAGAAAATATTACTGTTAGTTGTTTTTTTTTAATGTATTTTAAGACATTTTTAAAAGCTACAGTTTTTTTACGGCTCAGTTGGAAAGTTAGACGTAGTCTTGTTTTCAAATCTCCAGTTAGCTTCATTTTGCTCCGGATTTGTCCTGTAACGTAGGATAATGTATGGAATCTGTCTGATAGCTTTTTTTAAATTCAGAATTTCGCAATTCCGTCCATGATTCTGTGATCACAGAAGCTAGATATCTCACTGGGTCAGATTGTGGGGCGGTCTAATGGACATGGAGGATTAATGTATTAAGGGATTACTGCTGTAGCTTGTGTGACCCTCCTTAAAAGAAATTGAACTACATATCGGTCCAGTACAGAGATACTACGGGAAGACCACAAGAACTGGGATTAGTCCGTTTGTTTTCTGTTTCTGATGGTGTTAATGGAGAAGACAACCTTTCGCAATGACCTACCAAATAAGCATGTCATCTGCAAACCTGCTCACCACGACCGTCCCTGTCTATCACAGTGAATCACATTACATTCATTTGGCGGATGCTTTTTGTCGGAGGCGACTAAGTGCATCCCCCTCAAACACACAACTGAAAGCATGCTCAGTGCTACAGTATACAGAGTTTTAAAGACATCTTTTCACTGCTTTCCTTTTTCTACATTTCCCTTTAGAGCTCGATTAACCAACTAGTTGTCAACTAAATTAATCACCAACTATGTGAATAATTGATTAATCGGTTTGAATACATTTTAAGAAAGAAAAGTTAGAATGATTTGATTCTAGCATCATCAATGTGAATATTTTCTGGTTTCTTCACTCCTCGTAATATCTTTGAGTTGACAAAACAAGACATTTGAGGATGTTGTCTTGGGCTTTGAAAAGCAAAATTTTTCACCATGTTCTAACATTTTCCAGATCAACTCTCTAGCCTAATAGATTAATCGAGAAAATAATCGACAGTTTAATCGACAATGAAAATAACCGTTAGTTGCAGCCCTATGGCCCTTTGGTCTTAAAATCATACATACTGTCAGTCTTTATTTAATTAATTCAAATATCAATTCCCTGTCTCAGTCTCAACCTGTGACCCCCTGAAAAACCACCACAGAAGAAGCAGTTTTCAGCAGCGGCGTGGAGGCGAGCCTGTAAGAGCCTGTGAGAGCCTCTAATAGCCAACATATGGAAGCTTACTGGTTGCCAGCAACACAATCAGGACTACATTATTTGGCCCACACTGGAATAATAAAGGAGCTAGATCAAAGAGCTGATTACTTCAGCACTCCGGAGCTGCAGGATTCTTTTCTGTTTGTTCTTACTTTATGTCCTTCCTTTATTTCTCTTTGTAGTCTTTGGCGCATTCTTTCTTTCTTTCTTTCTTTCTTTCTTTCTTTCTTTCTTTCTTTCTTTCTTTCTTTCTTTTTTTCAATGACCAGGTATTAAAAACAAGCACCGTATGGATGCTGGGTAGCATCTATCACCATGGCTATTGATGGTGTGTGTATGTGTGTGTGTCTGTGTGTGTGTGTGTGTGTGTGTGTGTGTGTGTGTGTGTGTGAGTGAGTGAGAGAGAGAGAAAGCAGGGATGCTGTTGGCTGGAGATGCATTTCAGAACAAACAGCAGCATAACACAAATCTAGATGGATGGAGAGCGAAAACAGTCCGCATGATGTGGACCAGATGTTCGATCATATGGATGGATTGATGGATAGAAAGGATCATGTTTGTGTTCGGAGGACGCAGTTCAGTCGAGCACTGACACGTTGACAGCAGGATATGGAGCCCCAAACTGTTTGTAAGGCTCTATTATTGCGTGTGTGTGTGTGTGTGACCTATTTGCATGAAGCCCGGCAGTGCCAGTGCAGGACAAAATGGGCATCAAACTAACGCTCCTCTCAGCCTGGCACACCGGCGATTAGTGTGTGTGTGTGTTTGTGTGTGAAGGGCTGTTAAATAGCCTTTTCTACACAGATACTAGCCCACTTTCAGGCTGCTCTCAAAACCATTCTTACGTATAGCTACAAAAAGTAATGCACTGTAATTCGTATGTATGCCACGTATTTATTGCTGTATGCCCCGCATTGATTGCTGCTGTATGAGACCGTGAAGGTCTGCGTAGGGAGGAGGTCGGGGTGGACGGCTGGGTCATAAAACAGACTTTGTGTCCCGGGGAGAACACAAGACTTTTACCCAGGAAATGGGTGTAGTACTACTGGTGTTTTAATCCAAACCACACCATCTTTTTTCCTAATCTTAACTATATGTTTTGGTGCCTAAACCGCATGACGACCACCATTTGTTGGCTAAACTCAACCGCAACGGCGTCTGAAACGACCAGCTCCTGACGGTGCTCTGTACCCGGCTCACAAGTCACCTTTGCTCGGCTAAATTCAACTGTAACACCTCAGCGCTGGACTGGTGAGAGCTGGCCCGATTCAGATTCCGTCCAAAGGCACAAAACGCTCATCCGCCTCTCTCCGACTGAACGCTGGATTGTGTGATCCTCACGTAAGCTTGTCGCTGCCACTGAAGCTAAACTGCTAACGGAATGCTGCGTGAGCTCAGTCACAGCGCTAACTGCCATTCAGCTGTACTGTGCTCCACTGTGTGTGTTACCGTTGTGTTGTCTTGTTGTTTAAAGTGGGACAGCTGTCCGGTGTTAATCAGCCAGTCCATGCGGCCTCCCTAACAGCTCACCACAGCATGACTGACCCACTAGAACACACACACTCACGCGCACGCTTAACAAAAATGACAATAGCCCCTGTTTACCACTTTGATAATGAAGACATGGTAGCTTTTACATGTGTGTTTGTGTGTGTGTTAGTGTAAGGGGCTCTACTGAGAACAAGTGTGTCAGCCCTACTTTAGAGTGGTGTCTTACACACACACACACACACACACACACACACACACACATATATAAAAAGTTCTCTTTATTCTCTAGCCAAAAATGTTAAGTTACTTAAGCTTGCCTTTTGCTCTGAAGCTTGTGCTTAGTACATACGAGAATAGGCTTTAGCGCGCACACAAACACACACACACACACACACACACACACACACACACAGAGAAAACAGCGAGTCAGCCATTGACAACCACCACTGTTCCCAGCTAAAAGTAACAGGAGTGAAGGTGCGAGTAACAGCAGCCACGCAGCAGAGAAACTACAACTGAACACAGGCGCATGTACGACAGACAATCACAGCACAGAGAAATAAGAGCTGATGTGATAATGTATCGCAGACACTGTTTTACAAGAGTACAGGACATAAAACCCCAGCTGGGCCTTTTGCTATGTTTTATGATATTGAAGATGACTGAGTAAATCTCAGACCAAAGCACCGAATAAATCCTGTGCTACAAACACATCCTAAACTTTTAGGTTTTCGTCAACCACATTCTTCAAATATTATATTAGCCCACCAGCTAATGCAGCTTCCCTTTATTTTTCCATTCATTCAAACCAAAGGCTAAATTTCAATTCAATTCAATTTTATTTATATTATCAATTCATAACAAGAGTTATCTCAACACTTTACAGATAGAGTAGGTCTAGACCACACTCTCTAATTAAAAAAAAAAGAAATTCCAGTAATTCCCCCAAGAGCAAGCAGTCAGTGCCACAGTGGCGAGGAAAAACTCCCTTTTAGGGAGAAACCTGGGACAGAACCAGGCTCTTGGTAGGCGGTGTCTGACGGTGGCGGTTGGGGGTGTGATGAACAGTGGCAATAATAATCACAATAAAGTTAATGGAACTATATGACTAGAAATAGTAGTTGTAGTAGTTCATGGCGTAGCAGGGCACTGCAGGGCATAGCAGGGCGCAGCAGGACACTGCAGGGCGTGTACTATAAATGGGTCAAAAGTAGCGCATTTAGCACAGAAGCTGGTGTACATTTGACCAGATCTGCAAAGATCAATCGATTTGCTGTCAACTATTAAATTAATCGCCAACTATTTCGATAATCGATCAATCAGTTTGACTCGTTGCTTATGAAAAGTCAAAGAAAAGTCAAAAATCTCCGATTCCAGCTCCTTAAATGTGAATATTTTCTACTTTCTTTTCCCTTCTGTGACCCCCTTTTAGTTTTTTCGATTGCTAAACGACAGTTGCCACAACTGGAGTAACACGTGCAAAACTCTTAACTCCAGTCTGCAACGCTTTAACACACTTTTCAAAAGGCTACACACTCATCCCGTGGCTTTAACCACAACAGCACAACATTTTTGTGGATTTACAGCACTGTGTTCAAATTCTAACAAACTGCTGTCAAAACTGTTAAGCACACATTCAAATGACTACGACTCAGAACTCAGTTGTGACCACTGTCACAACTGAGTTTAGCAATAGTAAACAGTTACCTGGTGCATTATAAAAATGATTAAAGGGTTGCTTCTTACTTGTACAATTTACAGCATGAGTTCTCTTTTGTATCCAAGCAAAATTGGTATTGTAACGATGATTTTTACGATTCCGATGCCGAACCGGTACTTGAAAAACTGAAAAATGACATCAAAGATGTAATATGTTTACTAGCGATCACGTGCAGTGAATGGTTACCATGCTTTAACATCCGTTTTGGTGTGCCCAGAGGGAATATATGGCATTTTAAAAATACATTTACTCTACATTTACGGTAGCTAGCTAATGGTAGACTAAAGAAAAAGGGTGATATTTTTACGTCCGTTTCGGAGCGACAGAGGAAAAATATTTCAGTCGACACATTAAGTGGAACCGAAATGAGGAACCAAAATTTGCAGTCTAATCAGTTCCTACCGGTTGCATAGGAACCAGTTCCATAGTGGAACCAGGTTTCGGTACCCTACCCTAATTGTAACTGAAATTTCCCTAACCTAATCAACATTGAATCAAATCGGAAATGCAATCAAATCGGGACCTTGTAGAATCAGAATTGAATGGGGAAATCATTGGACGATACCCAGCCCTAGTGATAATATCCCAACCCTCCCCACCCCCCCTCAACTGCCAGATGGCTTGTTTCTGTACGTGCAGCTGAAAGGCCTCTGTACCCTGACGGCCCCCGTGTGAAACTACAGCCGGCCGACCAGATCCATGAACCATCATCTACTGCTGCTGCTGCTGCTGCTGCTGCCTGTCCCCATGTGCCAGCTGACCTGGATGTTCAGAGGTTTGATCAGGCTGGCAGGCCCTCAGTCAGACAGACACCGGGAATCAAACCTGTGGCTCAGAGACAGAGAGCTTCTCTTCTCTTGGCCAGGTCAGGGTGGAAATACCCAGCTATCCAAAGAATGCAGACCCATTCTGCTCCGCTACAGTCCACCTTCCCTTATGGGACGCGCACACACACACGGATGACTCACAGTTTGACTATGTGTGTGTGGATGTGTGTGTGTGTGTGTGTGTGTGTGTGTGTGTGTGTGTGTGTGTGTGTGTGTGTGTGTGTGTGTGTGTGTGTGCCTAAAGCCTATTCTCATATGCACTAAGCACAAGCTTCATAGCAAAAGGCAAGCTTAAGTAACTTAACATTTTTGGCTAGCAGATAAAGAGAACTTATATGTGTGTTTGCGTGTGTGTTTGTTTGTGTGTGTGTGTGTGTGTGTGTGTGTATTGATGTGCACGTACATCATTTTGGCAGCTGCAACTTCGCACATTAAAAGCCAAGGCTTTATAAAGACAGAGAGAGAGAGAGAGAGAGAGAGAGAGAGAGAGAAACTGACCATTCTTTTAAACAACCTGCATATTATCAATGACATACAGCACACGCCCTGTGTTTATTTTCACTGTTTTTTACATATTCCAGTTGCATTCAGGCACATGATTGCTGGTCAGACAGGTCAGTGTAATGAAATGCAGGTATGGAGTCTTTACTGTAAATATATACAGATAGGTACCAATGGATAAACCAGAGACAAACTGCACAGCAGGTTACCACGACAACTTAAAGCATTTAATTGAAACATCTTGCAATTATGTGATCACAAGCTTCCACGCTGTAAACATTACGATTGTATATTCAGTCACATTATACATCTTCTAACAGTAGCCTCTTTTCCTAGATTAGCGCTTTCTCTTTTTTTCAATAAATTGGTAGATGTTTTTTTAGGTCCAACTTGAATTACAGTCACTAGTCTATAGTGTAAAAAAAAAAAAAAAGGAAAAAAGACGAGCTCTCTGTTTATAAAGGTAGGTATTTAGTCACTGAGGATGAAAGTTTGTCTCCCTTCTGTATTCTGCTGCTAAAAAACTCGACGAATTATGACACAAAGACAAATAATATCTTATAAAAGTGCAATTGCAAGGCAATTGAATTACTTCCAAGTTCTGATATTGAAACAAATAAATAAATTAGGACACGTGGAGGCTCTTCAGACACGCTTCTAATAACATGCATCCAGAATATAGAATATAATGCACTTGAAAAAAAACAATATAAAACAGCAAATGTTGGTGATGCTGCAGCTAGCTCAGGCCTTTAATCCTACAGGCTGCATGCTGCCTTCAGGTCACCCCAAAAACAGCCTACACGACAGGGGTGGGAAAAAGCAATCCATTCACATATGATACTGTGATTTTTTTGTGCCGACAATTTTTAAAATTTATTATTTTCCCTGGAATCAATTAAAAAAAAAAAAAAAAACTAAGCTAAATATTTTCTGTTTATACGTTACCGCATACATCATATCCGTTTCCAGCAAAACAGACAGAAAGCTGAAAAAGCAAAAAATACATTGGAAATAAATGTCAGACTGACTGACTGACTGACTGACGTGATGTGCGTTCTTTGTAGAAAACAATTAGAAATGTCTCATTGTACAGTGTCTCTAGAAGTGTATTAGGCCGGCTTCGCCAGCTTCGTGGCGTGTCCGTTTATATTTCGGCTCCCGTGTTAACAGGTTAGAGCGTGCACACCGCCTGCGTGACGCGCACATCGAAAACGCGTGCCTGCTAGAAATAGGGCCGACGCCTATTTATTGTTTCCAGGCAAAACAGAATGGGAAAAGATGTTCAAATATTGCACCAGTCAATGCAGAATGAAATATTCTGTAGCCTATTTTGCCGTCAATACTGCCGACGTTGTCTTTGCTGTAATCAGATCAGCATATATTTATGTTTAACATGAAGTATACCACTGCTTGAGTGCAGGGGAAATGGGAAACATAGTGTATTTGTGTCCAGACAAGGCTAGCAGTCAGACACGTTTCTGGTGTGCAAAGACGTAGAAAACGCCACGCAAATGACACGAAAAATCACATAGATGCACATTGTGTGTTGTATGGAACCCATGCAGGTTAAAGTAATGATTACTCTCAGTGCATTTTGGTTGTTTTATTAAATTGTTTAGCTTTTGAAAAACAGTATCCTAACTAAACTTTGACATAAACCAGTCTGTGATCCACTCAACATCGTCTGATCTCAACTATCAGTCAAAATAATTCATAATTTCTGCTTTGTTTTACCCCCAAAGATGAGGTATAATATCATATAAACTAAGTTTAATGACCATGAATTTTTCCAAAAACATTGAAATAAGTGGCAAAAGCGTTTTAAATTCAATTTTAACAAGTTAATGGGCAACGGGAAGACAACACAAGGGTTAAAGAAGGAAAAGAAAGTCCCAATACTCGATACCATCTAAGCGCAATGAATGAAAGTCGCAAGGCAAATCGAATCGGCCCCCCTTTATTGTGAAGGAGTGGAATTGGGACAAAAACACAATTGGTACACGATTAGGGCTGCAAAATTAATCGCAATGTTATCAAAATCGCAATATGGACTGGTGCAATATCCAAATCGCAGAGAGGTGCAATATTTGTTAAAGGCAAAATATTTGGCAAAGCATTCTGAATGAAATATCGTGGTGCTGCAGAGACGTCCCGCCCTACACATCCTATCCTACAGACTAAACTATCCTTGTTTGGTACAGATCCTCGCAAAAAATCACACTCTAATCACTTTATTTATTTGTTTTTTATATTATTTTTGGGTGAAAATGACAATAGTGATACAGAAAAGATCATTCCCTCCAATATCGTGAATCATATCGCGATCGTAGTATCGCATTGAGATATTTTCCTCATATCGCGAAGCCCTATACAACGCTAGTCTATGCAAAGCACGTCCAAAATGAACAAAAGTCATCCAGCACCTTTATGCAAGATTAAACGAGAAGAAACGTCTCGTTATCACCGACACATCGGCTCTCCATCAGCAAGCCGCTCTCACACTTTCATTTCAAAACGTCTGACAGCTATGACATCACTAATGACCTGCTAATTACCCTTTCCTACATTAGTAATGAAGATACGGGAAATGGTGAAAGAGAGGGCTCGCCGTTCACTGGCTGAACACTACGGCGAGAGAACATCACACACACACACACACACACACACACACACACACACACACACACACACACACACACACACACAGTGAGACACAAATATCTCAGCTCTTCATCATCAACTAGGTTGATACTTCTTGCATGTGGCGCCAAATGCAATTTATTTCCATTATCATGATGTCTGGTCTGGTATTTGTCTGATGCATCATTTAATAACTGGGTCAAAAAACTCAAAGTTGCCAGAAAATCAAATAAAGTGTTTTTGATTTTTGTTTATAGACTGCTGTAATTCTGAAAAAAACCTGCTAAATGTTTAGAGAAAAGATATATTGCAGCTCTATAAATGACTAATACAATTGTGTTATTATCAGAACTAAGAATTATTCATTTTCTGTTGTGTTAATATAAAAAAAACACACTACTGTCTACTAAAACACATCACTGTCAATTTTTACCTTACTTCCTGTTTAATAAAAAGCTGTGTTAAGTGTGTGTGTGTGTGTGTGTGTGTGTGTGTGTGTGTGTGTGTGTGTGTGTGTGTGTGTGTGTGTGTGTGTGTGCCAGCAGTTCTTTTATGTATCAGTGTGTGTATCAGCGGCATCAGTGTCAGATAATCTGACGCAGAAGGATTAACTTTAAAGCCTGAACGGTGTGTGTGTGTGTGTGTGTGTGTGAGTGTGTGTGTGTGTGTGTGTGTGTGTGTGTGTGTGCGTGTGTGTGTGTGTGTGAGTGTGTGCCAGACATCACACACACACACACACACACACAAATGCACACACAACGAACGTTGACCCCACCGACAGGACAGGGCAGCGCACGCACACATGCACACACACACACACACACACACACACACACACACACACACACACACACAGGAGAGTGTCTTAAAGCACTCAGACATAGATAGCAAACTCACACACACACAGGCACACTTGTTCAATGTTAATGGAATGTTGTCATCCTAATGTAAAGAAAGGCAAAAGCCTTTAACCAACCACAGTGTACGCACACTACACAAAAATTGTCACATTTTTGTTTTTCATTGGGAGGCCACAGTTCTGAGACAAAAGGGTTTTAAAGGGGATAACACATGGCACAAGCTCGAAAAAAAACGGAAACACGCTCGGACATTATTAAATCTTAACCTAGAGAGCCAAACGATAAAAAGTTTAATACACCCCAAACACCCACTTATCCAAAAAAAGAGACGTTTTCAGCATTTCTAAAAAAAAATATATAAAAAAAAGAAGAAAAGGTGCATGTTGAAACACACACATATTTTTACAATTTGTAATACAAACACACAAACACACACACATATAGCAAAGGGTTCAACGTTTATGCTTGTACACAAAGAAAGGATACGTGAGCGCACACACACACTTGCGTACAAAAGCACACGGACACGCAATAAATTTGTCTTTTTGTTGTTGTTGTTGTTCAAACAGAATAACTCAAGCAGATGGAGATACAGGCCCGCACGCACACACGACACACACACACACACACACACACACACACACACACACACACACACACACACACACACACAATGCGTCTATTTATAAAGTAATAATTGCATAACCCGCTGTGCTCTAATTCCAGCCTACTGAGCACACAGGATGTCCACACACACACTGGCTTCACAATCACACACACACACACACACACACACACACACACACACACACACACACTAACAAAAACGTAATACATTTACCATGTATTAACACTTTGTAGGCAAACCAAAGTGCACATAAAACTTTTTTTATTTTTTATATTTTAAAAGGCGATGTTAAGAAGGACGTTAAGGCCCCTTCTCAGGATCATTTGCATATTTTTCATTTTTCCTTTTTCATTTGCAGGCGTGAAAAGCTTCTCTCTGTGGTTGAAGTCCTTCTCATTTCACCAGGAGAGATTTCTAAATGTTTCAAAATGAGTCAGATCAGAGTCATTACACTGACATTACATAACACTAAACTGTCGCTTTGATCTCAAACATAAATACATTTAGACGTTTAGTTGATTTAAGCATCATCAGATCTTAACTGTCCTATTTGATTCCCATGATAGAACTACAATTTATTCGTCTGAGGACAAAGTAAATGTCAGCATTCTAATTCAATGCTTTTATTTTCATTTTACCGGGAGAGTGGAGCTCTTGACCCTTGACCTCCTCTCCACCGGCGGTGCGTTTAATTCCGTTGCCCTTCAACGGAATTAGAGATGCGTTTAAATGTGCACGTCTTCGCAAATAACTGGACACGGATGTCTGTTTAAATCAACCCAAAAAAAAATGTGGATGTTTTCATTTGACGTTCATTTGAAAAAGACAGAATGAGAAATCATATTTCGTGCCCGACTGTTAATTGTTCATTAACTGGAAAAAGAAATAAAAAATCTGCGAATCAAAAACTAATGATTACAATCTTCTCACAGAAACGCAGCGACGCGGCGCGCTCGGCGGCCCACCGCCAGCATCATCAGTTTGGGGTGTTTAAAGCGTGCGTTTCCTTGTAGCTGCGCTTTGAGAGAGGGGCTGCGGGATTTTTTTTTTTTTTTGGCAGGGCAGTTTCGGGACCCCTCCTAATTAAAAACTTACTGAATATTCAAATGCTGCGTTAGCATAACAATAGCCGGCTGGCCGGGGCCGGCTTTAAATGAGGCCTTTTGTTTTTAGCCCCAGCTTTCTGCTGCCTCATTAAGCCGCCGGAGCTTAAGTTAGCGAGCCGACAGCCGCTAACCGAAGGCTCAGGCCTTGCCCCCCCACGCCCCCCTCCCCCCCACACACACACACACACTCTCCCTTAAACCAAAGCCCCCCTGATTCCGCCTCTTCACTGTTTGGTCCCGGCCTGGCCGTAGCTTGTTGCTGCTGCCGCTGCTGCTGCAGCAGATCAGCCCGAGCCTCTCCATCTCTCCCCCCACCCGACCACTCTGCCCCAGTTTCCACTCGCTCCACTTCTCTGCCTCCGCCAACACACCGGCCAGCCTGAACCTGCTCTCACACGGCCCACAGGATGACCCAAAACACCTCAAAAACCCAGCCGCAAAAACAGCCATACCGAATATAAATAGGCCGCAGAAAGACAAGCGCTAGTTCATCACGCCGATTCTCTTATTTGTGTTTATACTCTCTTTCTGTGAGTGGACGGCTGGTGTAAACAAGCTGGGACACAGACAGACAGACAGACAGACAGAGTGAGACAGGGGGTGAAGTGAAGATGGAAAGGAGCTTGGCACCGGATCAAGACAGTTGGCACAACGTGCCATCCAGCAGCCAGCCGCTCAAACAAAGCGGCGATGCCACGCCGAGCCCCCCCACCCCCCCCACCATGGCACCGCCGTACTAAGGAGCTCCGGCTCCGAGCGAAAGCCGGCGAGATACAAAGAAGGCCCTAAGCTACGGGGGTGGGGGGGAGGAGAGAGAGACAGAGGGAGAGAGTGAGAGTGAGAGAGAGTGAGAGGGGGTGACAAAAAGCACAAGGCTCCAGGAGCCACGGCTGACGACCGACGGGCGCGGGTTCCAAAGCGTCCGGGCGGCCGGATGGAGGGCCGGGCCGGGAGAACCAACAGGCGCCGGGCGGACAGGAGGCGACTGTCGGCGCGGCAACGCCGGAACAACAGAGGCTCTGTGTCCCGCGGCACGGGTCACACCAGCTACCACAGCATCTCAACACACACTACTGTTAACCAGCCAGTTTAGGCTCAGAAACAAGCCAAGGAAAATCTAAACATCAGTAGATTTTTGGGTATTTTCACACACACACACACACACACACACACACACACACATATATATACCGTATATATATATATATATATATTATATATATAAACTAATATGTCAAAATACAGGATGTATAAAAGACGGATTAAATCCACTTCACAATATAAAAAAATAAATGAAAGCACAAGAATTAAAATCGGATTCATAAATCGCATTGATATGAAGGTCATAGATATGTATAATCTCCCAAAAACACACCATTAACAACGTTTAGTGTCAAAATCCTAACCATCCATTTTCTCTGCAAAATAATTAAACGTGTGACTTGCTGTTTGTTGCATAAATATAATTGTGTGGACAAATATTCACAGCTACCGTGTGCGATGGATTGATGCATTCTCTCAGAAGGCCTGTAAGGTGCAAGTTTATTATTTTTTTTTAAAAAGACTTATTATTCATTTTAAAATGGATTGGATGCATTACTGCTTATATGGTAACAAATATGAAACAATTTGGACACATAATACTTAAAAAAAAGAAATAAAAAGATTATTTCTGTCCTCATTTCTGTCCTTATTTTCGGTCCGTCCTCTCGCTGTCACCTCCTCTTTATTTTCTCCTCTTTTTTTTCTCCTCTTGAACTCGCAGCAAATAGGGGTCAAAGGTGAGGCGAAGGCGGACGGACAGTTCACTGACAGGTGGATCTGTAGGAAATCCCAGCCTTCCGTCTTCATTTACACCTGCGACTTGCAGACAATTCCTGCTTTTAACGCGAAGAAAACCTGTGAAATCCATTCACCCTCGCTTCTCTTTACACCCCGCCCCCCCACTTCACCCTGGTTACTGGTTTTACAGGTGTGGGGGGTTACTGGGAGACAGACAGACAGAGAGAGAGACAGGCCCACGGGAGGTCAGACAGCTTCATACTTACTGTATGACAACCATTTTCTCAAATGTCATTTCTTTTTCGGATCCTGGTTTATGGTTCTCAATTTTCCGAGACACTCGTTAGTATATTTTAAATGAAGATGAACAATTATGGGTTCTATATATTTTAAGTCTACACACAGACAGATATGAAAAAAGGACAGATGGGTGGACTTCCAACTTTGACATTTTCAGAATTTGCTGCACTCGTATTATTTGAATGGCATGAAAATGGATTGGAAATAAATTGTAATAACATAATATCAGTGATATCATTCTTAAGTAGAAAAATCTAAGGGCAGACGTATATTTTATATTTCCCAGCTTTAGGTTATGGGTGAAATAACTGAATCCTACTATAATAAGATATCGCAAACATCATTTGAGGCCAAATCACGACGGAGAAATCCACATTTTATTTGAAAGAAAAAATACAAAAAAAAAAATACGACAAGCCACAAGTCCCTGAATGAAACACACAACCAAACAAACACGGAGAACCGCACGTGTGTCAGTCGCCACAGAGTAAAAAAAAAAAGAAGTAATAATTCATTCGATGCAATACCGAGGCTGTTATTTTGCCGCATTTACGTCCTTTAAAAAAAATAAGAACAAGAAATAAGCGACAGAAAAAGACAGAAATAAAGCTGTGAGAAAGGCTTATTTCATGCGCACAATCAGGAAGACAATAAAAAAAACACTAGATTACCGACAATTTTTTTTTTATACAATATTTCTAATAGAGGTGTGATACACACACACACACACACACACACACACACACACTGTAAACCCAAATTCATCACATTTCAGAAGAGTCGGTCCAATCTATTTATCCATGCGCTACGCACTCCACAGCATCTGTCACGCACGCACGCACGCACCCACACACACACACACACCCACACACACACAGAGTTATTTCCCCCGCTAAACAACTGTTTTTTTTGTTTTTTTCTTCCAAAAATAAACCCCAACAGAGTCGCAGTCCGGCGGAGACCCGGCGTACTGTTGAGTCGGTGCGTAAAAAGCCACGCTCTTCACCTTCACACCTTCTCTCTCCCTCTCCCTCTCTCTCCTCTCTCTCACTTCTCCTTTCATTCCCCTCTCTCTCTCTCTCTCTCTCTCACCCAAACCCTCACGGAGGAAGGCAAGAAACGGTACGGAGGGATGGAAGCTCGTGCCTTACCGCTTTGCCGTTGTAGTAATACATCAGTGAGCTGCCCGTCATCCCGGGGATGGTGTACGCGCAGTACATCGTTCCTCTCCTCCGCAGAAAGAAGCGCTCGATCTCTCCCTTTTTCTCTCTCTCCGCGTGTCTCTCTCTCTCTCTCTGTTTTGGGTTTATCACGTTTTCCCCCCCGCCCGTTCTCTTTTCTTATTCTCCACCTTTTTTTCTTTTTCCCCCCCTCTACCTCGTTGGAACTTTTTTCCTCCGGATTTGTTATGGTCTCAAACTCTCGGCGCTCCGCTCGCGTGCTCCTGCCTGCGTGTTTTTTTTCCCCGCCGACAATTCCTTCAGTTGCATTTTCCCATATGGCCGAGCCGAGGCACGCGGAATATGCAAAGTAGGTAGAGAGACGCGCGCGAGAGAGAGAGAGAGAGTGAAGGGGTGGGCCACTTCTCTCTCTCTCTCCCTCTCTCCCTCTGTTTACCCCCTCTCTCTCTCTCCCTCTCTCTCTCTCTCTCTTCCTCTCCTATCTCTCTGTTTCCCCCCTCTCTCTCTCTCCCTCTCTCTCTCTCTCTTCCTCTCTGTTTCCCCCTCTCTCTCTCCCTCTCTCTCTCTCTCTTCCTCTCCTATCTCTCTCTCTCTCTCTCCCTCTCTCTCTGTTTCCCCTTTCTCTTTCTCTCTACCCCCTCTCTCTGTTCCCCCCCCTCTCTCTCTCTCTCTTCCTCTCTGTTTCCCCCCCCTCTCTCTCTCCCTCTCTCTTCCTCTCCTATCTCTCTCTCTCTCTCTCCCCCCCTCTCTCTGTTCCCCCCCTCTCTCTCTCCCTCTCTCTGTTTCCCTCTCTCTCTCCCTCTCTCTGTTTCCCCCCTCTCTCTCTCCCTCTCTCTCTCTCTCTCTCTCTCTGTTTCCCCCCTCTCTCACCCTCTCTCTCTGTTTCCCCTTTCTCTTTCTCTCTCCCCCCTCTCTCTGTTTCCCCCCCTCTCTCTCCCTCTCTCTGTTTCCCTCTCTCTCTCTCCCTCTCTCTGTTTCCCCCTCTCTCTCTCTCCCTCTCTCTCTGTTACCCTCTCTCTCTCTCCCTCTGTCCTCCCTCTCTCTCTGTTTCCCCCCTCTCTCTCGCGCACACACTTGCACTCACACACGGAAAATGTACGGAGAGGGGAGAGGTTGAAACGTAGCGCGCGCACATAAACACACACACACACAGACAGGCGCTCGCGGACACGCGCGCGGTCACCGACACTCTTTCAACTTTCCACAGTAAATCTGGAAGTCATCCCTCCCTCCCTCCCTCCCTCCCTCCCCGCGCGGTGCTGCAGTTCGCCGCCTGTCTTTGAACGTTCACTTTTTCCACAGCTTTCAGAGAGCGCGATTCTTTCAACACCCTCTCCTCCTTTTAATCCCCTTCTCCCCTTTTTCTCCCCTTCCTCTTTCCTCCTCCGCTCCTCTCCTGTTCCACTCATCTCCTCCTTCCTTGTTTCCCCCCCCACGTTTTCCCCATCCGTATCCTTATTGCTCTCTTTCCTCCTCTCCTATTTCCTCCGTTATTCACTTGTTTCCTACCCCCATTGTTTCTCCTCCTGTTTCCTTCTTCCTCCCCTCTCCCGTTCTCTCCTGTTTCCTCCTCTCCTATTTCCTTCCTTATTCCCTTGTTTCCTACCCCTGTGTTTACTCCTCTCCTCCCTAGTTTGCTTCTCTCATCTCCTTCTTTTCCCCCTTTAGCTTTCTCTTTTTGTTTCCTCCCTTAGGCTACTTCTTTCCTATTTACTCTCCCCCTTTTGCCCTTTGTTTCCTCCCCCTTGTTACCTAATGTCCTCCCATCTTCTTCTTCTTCTTCCTTTCCCGCCTCCCTTCTTTTCCCCTTTTTTCTTGTTTCCTACATTCATATTTCGTCCATTATTCACGTTTCCTTCACCCTCGTTTCCTTCACTCCCGACTTCTCCTTTTGTTTCGTCCTTTCATTCTTTCCTATTTACTTTTCTCTCTTCGCCCCTTGTTTCCATCCATCTGCTTATTCCTTTCCTCCCTCCCCTCTTTTTTCCTCCTTTCCTCTCATTTCCTCCTTTCATATTTCCTCCATTATTCCCTTGTTTGCCTACCCCCTTGTTTCCTTTTCTTCCCTATTATTTTCTCCTCCTGTTTCCTTCTTCCTCCCTTCCCCCTCGTCTCTTGTTTCCTCCTCTCCTATTTCCTCCCATTATCCCCTTGTTTCCTCCCCATGTTTACTCTCGTCCTCCCTTGTTTGCTGCTCCCGTCTCCTTCTTTCTTTGAATCTTCCCCTTTCGTGTCTTCCTTTCCTTCTTTCCGCTCCTCCTTTCTTCCCTTGTTTCCTCCCCTTGTTTCCTAATGTCCTCCCGTCTTCTTCTTCTGCCTGACCCACCTCCCCGCTTTTTCCCTCCTTCTCTCTCGTTTCCTCCTTTAATATGTCCTCCCTTATTACCTTGTTTCCTCCTCTCCTCTTTCCTTGCCTTGTGTCAGATGTCAGCTGTCCCTTGTCAGAGTCTTGTAGATTTTGTAGACTTTTTCTAGATTCTTTCATTTGATATTTTCCACAGACTGATTTCTCTACAAAAACATTTGAAAAGCAAAATATTTTACTTACTTACAATAACACATACATTTTCAAAATATAGACAGTTCTCTCCCCACCTCTCATCTTTGAACTTGAACGGGATGAGCGTGACTAGAGTCTCAGTCAAAATCTGACGCAAATCTTTGAAACTGACCTTTGTCGATGTGAAATGAAGACTGATTCAGCAACTGCATCATGGCCTATTTCTCTCTTAAAATGTTTTCAGAAACACGTTTCGGTGAACTATTTTAGTACAATATGAGATCGTATTCTGAACGAGCCGCCATGACACACTGGCTTTGAATTTCAGACCCACGTGACGCGTTTGTCCAATCGGGTGCCGGTTTTCATTTCCGAGGCGTTTCTTGGACCAACTCGGGGAGACCGATCAGCCCGACTGGCTTTTCTCTGCCTATAGATGAGAGAAACACGATGACCAACCAAATTAAGACTTTAAGTTCTGAAACCCTGTTTAGATGACGAGCTGCTCGTAACATTTGTGTCTTCATCTAGGGGAGACCCCCCCTCCCCCCCGTAATTCGAACAGTGCTCTCCTCCTGTCTTCTTCTTTGGTGGGAGATCTGTGATGTTTGCTCTTTGAGATGATGACATATTTGTTCCGTATTCAAATTCCTCTGTCGCCTCTACGTGAAGAGTAGAGTGAAATAGCCTTGCATATGTTAGAAGTGAAATTTAACTTATACATGAAAGTCCATTAAAAAAAATTCAAACTGAATTCTTCTTCCTTTCCCGCCTTGCCTCTTTTCCCCTTTTTTTCTCGTTCCCTCCTTTCGTATTTCCTCCATTATTCACATTTCCTTCACCCTCGTTTCCTTCTCTCCCCCATTTCCTCCCATGTTGAATTCCTGTGTGTTGACTCCATCCGTCTCTTAATAAAAAAATAAATAAAATATTTTCTTTTAAAGATTCCCAGAACAAAAAATTGTCAGTTGCCATGGTGAGCGGCTACCAGCGACCATCTGATACTGGTTTTATGACTAATCATCAGTTTTGAAGTCACACATTGAATGTCTGAGTCACGAGCTGTCAGCAGCCACTAGATTAGTTCTGAACTTCTCTCTATTAATCAGGCTGTAAATGTTGAAGCAGATCTGGATACATTAACCCTTGTGGTGAGTTTTTAAAAATGCAGATATCATGAATTATTAGTTTAGATAGGAGGATGTTAACTGAACCACAGACGGGTTAATGTCACAGTTCAGTCAGGATGCGGTTTTAATAATCAAAACGCTATCAAACAGAATAAAACACCCATAATTCAGTGGAAGTAAATCATTAATTTCATCTGGGAAGAATGTTGTATGGGTAACATACAATGTACGTCCATGCATCATTGTTATCTTTGGGCAATTTTTTGGAAAGAAACCTATATATCTGATTTTTTATTTTCAAACGTTGAAAATGGGTAAAATTTTGACCTGAGGACAACATGAGTGATTCTTAGCATGTAATTACTTAATTCTATTAAGTTGTACTTAAGTTATGTTTTTAAGTAATGCTTACTTATACACAAAATAGTTCCATTTAATCAAAAAATATATTATAATATATTACTCAAAAAAGAAGAACATGTTAATCAACTTGACAGAATTAAGTTCGTAGAACATTTTCTAAAACTTTGAGAATACACTACTTAATCTATTTAATTACTTTAAATGTTCGGGTTTACAGTGTGCTTTTGTCATGAGGGCAACACACGTTGAAATCAACGTAAGAAAACAATGTTCAAACTCAAAATGGCCAATAGGAGGCGCCACAAATACCTTTAAATGTGCCGACCTGAATGGGTGTTTGTCTAAATTCTTTTTTTCTGGCACACAATGTTACTTTAATCCCAGTCAACCGGCTGTGACTGTTTGGTGTGGCCTTTTTAAAAAAAAAATCAAAATATAATGGTGTTAAAACAACAGTTTTGAGTGAGGAGCTGTCGAACTGTTTGCGACAAAGTTTCATACAAACTCAGTCAGATGTCAGATGGCGCCTTGGAAATGAAAGGTAAACTTTTTTTTAAATACCACAGAGCCTCCATTGTGAGTCCGATAGACATGCAGGTTTGTGTACGGACCCAGAAACACACACTGCCCAGATTTACCACAACACCGTATATGTCTGCCAGGAACGACTGGGCACAGTTGGAAAGCAATGAATTACAATTACTCCCGCGTTACTGTAATTGAGTCTTTTTTTGTGTGTGTGTAAATGTGTGTGTGTTTAAATCTGAAATGTTACCTTTACTTACGTATGTTTTGTTTGAAGTATTGTGCTCTGCTACATTTTAACCCTTTTTTGACAGCTTTTTTCACAGTTTGTTTTTGCTTTTTCCAACGTTTTAAATTGTTAAATTTTTCTTCTACACATTTTCAGTGCTTATTTCTACATCCCGTATTTTCTGATCTAAAACAAAAATTGAAAACGGGTCAATGTGACCCGGAGTCAACACAAGGGTTAAATTGCATCCGTTACTGAGTAAAAAAGAAAAAGTCAATAAAAAAGGTCTCTAACGTTGTTAAACTAAAATCGAAAGCGCAATATGGCTTTGTGCCCTTATGGGTCACTTCGTAACACACGTTATAATGCTCGCCTAGCTGCTAGCGTGGCACGCCCTCATACGCTGCTTCTGACTGGCTAGTAGTCCTTACCTAGCTATTGAGCATGTGCGACTCCCAACAAAGATGGAACAGAAGTGCGATGTCTCACTCTGTAGCTAAAACAGAGAGCTCAACACACAGGTTGAAAAGAGGAGCTGCAGCAATGTGCAGTACAACAAAAATACGGTGTTTTTTGACAATGAAACCATGTAAACCTATTCTGATATAAACTCTAAATACAAGTATGAACCCGAAAATGAGCATAATATGAGCACTTTAGTAAAATAAGTATAATAGGTATAAATAAGATATTGAATAAGTATAATTATAAATAGATACTCCCACCGCTGTTAAAAAGTAACATTTTAAATGAACTACTTTTTACATTTACTTGAGTAGATTTTTATACTGGTGGTTTGACTTGTGCTTAAGTACAAGTTCATGGAAGTCATTTTTTTCTTAAGTAGAAGATTTTTGTACCCTTTCCACCTCTGATATTGTGATATTTGTAGCTGCTTCAAATCCGGTTGTTTAATCCGCTTTCACGTTGTCGGAGCTGTCTATAACAAGGGAGGTATACAGAGATTAAGGAGATTAACATTTAACAGAACTACATCCTGCTTCAACCTTGGCCTCTTGTACTTACTGTAGTCGGGCTGTTCTCATGAACCATCGGTACATATAGCTATGATAAGCAAAGCACTGTAATGCGTATGCATTCCATGTATTTATTGCTGCATGCACTACAGTGACTGCTGCTGTATTAAACTCTCACCCAGGAAACGGCTGTTTGTGTCCCTGGTAGAGTTTATATCGGGCCCAAAAAAATCAAGCCCAGCCCCGACACATTAACTGTAATTATGAGCCCGAGCCTGATTTAAACCCGTCTTTTTTTAAAAAAATTTTATATGTGGTCCGTTATAGCTGACGTTCTCAACTACAATTCCGAGTGGTTTGAACTGCAGAAATCATGCTTGGAGATGTAACAAAAGAGGACATTGAAGGCTGACTACCATCTTTTCTGCCATGGCGAGTCTGCTTCACGTCTCTGTTCATCGTCCCCGTGGATATGATATTTTACTTTTTTGAAGAAATAAAAGCAATAAACTTAACATTTCTAGCCCTTGATGTGACGTTTGTTTTCCAGTCACAGTGAAGTTGAGTGTGACACCCCTGACTCAACCCCAATCACAATGTTTTATAGAATTATATCACTATTCATTTTGGTGCCTAAACTTAACCCTTGTGTTGTTTTGAACCTTTTTTTTTATAGTTTTTAGAGTTTCTTCTTTCTACAGTATATCTTGACTAAACCTGTCTGTGATCCACTCAACATTCTTTGATCTGTACTATTAGTCAAAATAATTCATAATTCCTGCCTTTTAAACTCAAAAAATAGATATAATGTCATATAAGGTATTATATATTATATTATATTAGGTTTATTGAACATAAATTTAAAACAAAACGGTGAAAGAAGTGACAATAACGTTTTAAAAAGTGTCAAAAGCATAAAAAAAAGAGCCAAAAAAGTGCTGAAAAAAAGCACCAAAAATTCAATTTCACTTTTGACCTGGATGGACAAAGAGTTCATGGTCGAAGGGAAGACAACACGAGGGTTAACTGTCGACGTCGCGTCACCTTTTCTCTGCTTAATTGAACCGTGAAGCCCCCGCTTAACTTACAGTAACGTTCATGTGACCGGGTGTCATGTGACCGGGTGTCATGTGACCGGGTGTCATGTGACCGGCCGGCGGTCGCCTCATTTTCGTAGGATATCATACGAATTTGGCGTGCGTATGTTTTCACATCATAAGAAACCCGTTCAAGAGAATGCGCTGCTGTAGGTTGTGCACCCGCAGTTTTTTCGTGCAATTAGGGATTGTTGCTGTGGTTTCCGGTTTGCTCGCTTTCCATTTTACCTCCGCGAGTTCTCGGGGTTAAAGGATTACTCTGAAAATTTTCAGTAAAAGCTCGGGAAACTCAAAAGAGTCACACTTAATAGACAAAACTCCTCCAGAGACGCATACAACATTATCCGACTGTTTTCACAGGTTGAGCAGTATTAACTCTGACATGTACACTGATCACTATGTGTAAAATGAGTGGAGTTCCCCTTTAAAAAACATAAAATCACACTGACAGAGAGAGAGAGAGAGAGAGAGAGAGAGAGATGTAGAAAAGAAGAGCGAGGGGGAGATACAGGCAGTCAGACAGACAGCGATTCAGTCTTCCAAATTTCATATTATCGTCGTCATCATTCATCCTATTCAAAAAAAGAATAGACTCCAAAACAAGCGAGCAGACCTCCCAATCCTCTCTCTTTCCTCTCTCTCTCTCACTCTCTCTCTCTCTCTCTCCTCTTCTTTCGGCTCTAATTTGATTAAAAAGCGAGCTGCAGGAAGGGGAGGGAGGGCTGATGCACATCTAATAAGTGGACCATCTGTCTGCAGCGCTGGCTGGCTCCCAGCATTGTACCCAACCAGACTGCATGGGAAATGAAGGGAGAGATGGAGGGATGGAGAGATGGAGGGATGGAGGGATGGAGGGAGGAAGGGAGGGAGGAAAGAAGTGCAGGGGGGAAAAAATATAGAACCCAAAAAAGAGTGACCCGGTTGAGGGAAAGAAGCAGAGACAGCATTTTTAATTTTGTTCTGATGCTTGCTTGGTCAACAAACCTGCAGAGGAGACGAAGAAGAATGAAGAGTGGAGGAGAGAGGGAGGAGGAGAGGAAGACGGAAGGAGTGCTTAAAGTATTAGGAAAGGACAGGAGGAAAGGGAAAAGGTGAGGGGATAAAGGACAGGGAGGAGAGGAGAACATGGTGAATACGGAAGGGAGGAGGAACGTGGAGAAGAAAAGAAAGGAGAAAAGAAGGGGGGGAAGGAAGGGAAAAGAGAGGAGGGCGGGGAAAAAAGAAGGGAGGAGACAAAAAAGGATGGAGGAGGAAATTGGGGTTTAAAAGGCAGAGGAGGAGAAAAGGAGGAAGGTAACGGGAGAAGGGAGGAGAAAAGAGGAGATGAGAGGAACAAACAAGTGATGAGGAGACAAAAGAAGGGAGGAGAGAAGAGGAGAGGAGAAACAGAGCTAGAAGAGGAGGAGGGAGAAAGGCTAGTGAAACAGAGGTAGGAGAGGGGAAAGGAAGGCAAGAAAAGAGTGGAGGAAAGCAGAAAGGGAGGACAGGGGTAACGGTGGGAGAGGAAGAAAGTAGAGACATTAAGGCAGAAGAGAAGGAGTGGAGGAAAGGGGAGGAAAAAAGAAAAGTAGGGAGAAAGAAGAGGAGAAAGGGCAATGATCCCCGTATGGAGGAGAAAAGGACAAACGAGAGGAGGGAGAAAGGAGGATATGAGGAAGCAATGGAAGAGAAAAGAAAAAGAGGAGAGTTTTAGCCGAGCGTTCATTTCGTGCTAACCTTTGACCTTAAGGTAGTACAGTCTTTTCCAAGCACATCCACCCTCGAGCTTTACAATACCTCTCTATTTAAGGTGGACCGGAGACAGAAATGGGACAGCTGTTGTCTGTCCATGCTATACAGGGATCTTCAACAGGGGGTCTGGGACCCTTAGGGGGTCCTCAGCGTCACTGCAGAGGGGCCTCTAAATTATTGTCAAGTTTTTTCTAAAATTAAAAAGTCCTAAAATGAATCCTACATGTTATTGTCAAATATAACTCCCCACTGATGATAGGCTTACTGGCCTATGGGTAAGGTAGTCACTAAGGCCACCCACAGATCCAGTTCATCCTGAGCATTCACTGTGCCACATGTATGTTTAACATAAAAATCATGCCAACAATTATTAGGCTTTTTTAATAGCTTAGTATTCTATGCAAAAAAGGTATGTATAAAGGCTTTAGGCCGCCCTACACATTATTGAAGGTCCAGTTTAATATGCAACTTAATTTCATACAATATCTGTAGTAGGGGGTCCCTGCTCTGTCTCTCTTTCTGTTAAGGGGTCCTTGGCTTAAAAACGTTGAAGACCCCTGGTCTAATACGACTAGGGTTGGGCATCGAGAACCGATTCCTACTTGGAATCGGTTCAAAAATTACGATTCCATCGGAATCGTTTCTTTATTGGAATCGTTTGGAATCGTTTGGAGGATTTGGTTTCAAATCTGATCATGGGTTCCAAATTTAACATGCGCAAGTTTTGGTTTCCGTAGCAGCCAGGCGCTTGTTGTGTTGCAGCCATGGAGCACAGTAAGCGGTGATCTAGTGTGGCTTTATTTGACGCTGAAAAAGCCCAGTCAAACTGTAACCCACCTTTGAATCAAAATAAAACTTTCATCTTATTTGTGTAATAAGCATGTGACCCATTTCAACTCCACCCCTCAAATAATCGGAATCGAGAATCGATAAGAACCGGAATCGAAAAGAAGAATCGGAATTGGAATCGGAATCAGAATCGTTAAAATCTAAACAATGCCCAACCCTAAATACGACCCGTGCTCGTATCTGAACCAGAGAATGTAACGCTGGCAGGTTTTAACCCTTGTGTTGTCTTCGGTGTTTGGTGTTTTAAGCCCCCAACGTTGTCTTCCAGGCAGCGCTGCCTGGAAGGCACTAGGATTAAGCCCGTTTTATGGTTCTGCGGAGGCTCCAACGCACTTGCTTTCGCCGTAGCCTACGTAAGGGGCCTGATGTTTACACTTGTGCGCTGGTGTGTGTGTCGAGCCAGGCGTGTGTGGGGAGCGGGCGGTAGAGCGAGGGAGAAGCGAGAGAGTGACGGCGATTAGCTTCGGAGCGAGTAGCGACTCTAGAGTCATAGTGAGAGGAACAAAGTGTCTCCCCTGTGCTTTCTGACCACGGTGGGAGATCTGGAGCAGGAAAAGTTAACCCTCTCCTTGATTTTGTGTTGTTCATGGAGAAGGAGAACCAGGAAATGAGTCGGGAAATGCAACATTACCAATCCACGGCAGAGCGACGTGCGTCGCGTAGTTAAATTTTTCGAGAGGTGCGCGTCAGGCTAGGGCGTAGGGTCTGGCGTAGACGCAGAGGGGACTGCGGGTGTACACCGTCGTTCGACGCAGAACCATAAAAACGGCCTTTAGGCAGTGGTTAGAGTTAGGGTTAGGGTTAGGGTTAGGGTTAGGTGCCTTGAAGTCGACGGTCGCAGCGCTGCCTTGAAGTCGATGTCGGGGGCTTAAAACACCATCGAGCGCTGTCTTCCTGTCGACCATGCAAGTTTTTGTTTTTCTGGGTCAAAACATTTTTTTCAGGTCAAACTGAGTCCAAATGTTGCGACATTTGTGACTTTTACCGGCCTTACCAAGTTTTTTGTCACTTTTTACGATGTTTTTGTGGATTTCTTTTCAGTGCTTTACTGATGTTTTTTTTCGTGGATGTTTTTCACTGCGTCTCTGAAGCTTTTTCCGGGAATTTTTTGACACTTTTTTTTCCCCAACGTTCTTTTGTTTCATTTTTCAGAAGCTCTGCGTACCTGAGACGCAGTTGGAACGCCGTCAGTGGAAATATTATAGTATTAATGTTATACTTTTTCACATCACCTCCTGCTTTGCTTCTGTCATGATTCCCCACGTGTTGTCCTCGGGTCAAATTTGACCCATTTTTGAAAGATTCCTTTATCAGAAAAGTGGGTTTCTTTCAACCAAATTTTCAGAAAAAAAACCCCGGATTGTTCCACACAACGCTCTTCGCGCGTCAAATAAATGATCAGCCCGCTACTTTCTTTAAATTTGGATGTTTTGCTCAATTTTGTTCAATTCTGTTCAAGTTTTTCCTCGCCACTGTCGCAGCAGCCGCTGCCAATGCTTGCTCTTTGGGGAATTACTGGAATTGTTGGGGCTTTGGAAATTATAGTGTGGTCTAGACCTACTCTATCTGTAAAGTGTCTCGAGATAACTCGTGTTATGATTTGATACTATGAATAAAATTGAATTAAATTTTATAGCATTAAAAAAATGGCCGCAAATGCTTGAAAAATGTGCACAAAAAAAAAACTTTAAAAGGCGCAGAATAGAATTGACAAAAACATCTGAAAAAGTGACAAAAAAGTTACAATTTTGACCCAGGAACACAAAAAGTTGCACGGCCTTTCTCATCCTCCCTGCCTTCTCCTCTTCTCCCCTTCTTCCCTTCTTCCCTCTTCACTAACGCCCCTCTGCTTCCTTCTTCCTCCTTCCATCCCTTTCGCCTCCTCCTTCCTTTTTTTCCCCTTCTTGTTCCTCTTCTTAGCACCTCCTTTCCTCCTACTCATCATCTCATCATCTCTTCTCCTCCTCCTACCACTCAACATCCTCCCTCTTTCTCCCCCCCTCCTTTCTGTCTAATCTCATCCATCGTGTGTGACTTTCTTTTCCCCAGTTATCGTTTTTAATCGAGGCATTTATTAAAGAGCATCAAAAGTCCTGCCTTCTTCCTCCACCTCCCTCCTTTCCCCGACTTCCATCCTGCACGCTTTCTTCTACTCCTGCTCCTCCTTCCTCACACCCTTCCTCATCTTCTCCCCCCCACCTGCTTGCCCTCCATTTTTGCCCTCCTCACACTTTATCCCTCACTCCTTCAGCCCCACCTTTCCTCCTTCCTCAAAACGCTACGCCCCCATCCGTCTTCCCTCCTCTTCCTCGTTCCTCTCGTTTTCTCCCCCATACTTTGTCACTCCTGTCGTCCTCCTCTCGTTCTCCCCTCCTCTTCTCCTCCCTCCCCCTACCCTCTCTGGTGGTGAGATGACAGTTAATCCCTGGTTGAATTACAATCTCACATTTCATCCTGATTTCACGCTGAAAGGATTTTCTTCACATTACGACGCCCACTTGTCAATCTTTCTCTCTCTCTCTCTCTCTCTCTCTCTCTCTCTCTCTGCTTTTCTGCCTCTCTCTATGTTTGCCGCTCTTTCTCCTCATCTCTGTTTTTGTCTTTGAATTGACTTATTTCCTCCTCTTTTCTCAGCCTTTTCTTTCCCCTGTACTATTTCATTGTTGCTTGCTGTCATTCATACCTTTGTTTCCCTCTTTCGTGCCTTCCTTACTTTTTGGCGTGATTCTTTATTTTTTTCTCTTCCCTCCTCATTTCTTTTGTTCTAAATTCTGTTTTTCCCTTCTTTCTTTTTTCTTTCCTTCCTTCCTTTCCCATATTCTTCCTTTTTCTTTCCTTCTTCTCTCTTTATATTTTTGCAATGACTCCCTTTCTCTCTCTCTCTCTCTCTCTCTCTCTCCCACACTCACACACACACACACACACACACACTCAGCACGACTGCACTTTGTTCTCTTCATACAGCCACTTCCTATCGAGAGCCTTTGATTTGAGTCTTTTTATGTTGCAGATCTGAATTTACAAACAATAAAGTTATCAAGAAGATTGACACACACACACACACACACACACACACACACACACACACACACACACAGGAACATAAACACCCTTTCACACAGCCAGAAAGTGAGACAGGTGAGCTCAGTATACTGTACATTTCCATCCACAGATTTTAGCCTGTCATACCCCCCCTCTCTCTCTCTCTCTCTCTCTCTCTCTCTCCCTTGTTTCCTGTCTGCCTATATCAGAGAGAATGGACCTCTGGAGTGCTGGTTGCGGTCACCAGGGCTAACATAGCTGTGGATGGTCCTCTAGTCTGGATAATCTGAAGTGCATTTCCAGGATCCTTCCTCTCTCTGTGGGCCGTTCTCAAAGTCGGGAAACAACAACAAACTTGGAGCTAGCAAGCTACACACTACATGTGGATCATGCAACAAGGCAGGCCTGCTTGGTTCTTTCTGGAATTGATTTTAAAGATTAACAAAATAATATGTTTACAGCATTTTACTATCTAACTGGGACGTTTTGTGACCGATTGGTGGAGATTGCTTCGGACCAAGTACACACGGCGATACACTGGTCAGAGCCAATGAGGTTTAACCATGTATCCAGCTAATTTAAATAGCTGACGTTACTGTATTGTGTCAACAGTTAACTTCATTAAATATTGTATGTGGCGTTTTTTTTCTTTCTCTCCTATCCCAGAATCTATCTGTGGTGTAGCCAGACCTTACTTCAAAAAGCTGTGGAGACAAGGTTCGGCAACGCGAGACTAATGGTCAGCAAATACGTTCAAATTGCTGCATTGCTGACTTTTCCCTGAAAGTAAGTGTCTGAGTAATATATTGAATGACTTTAGCTGTTGAGTAATCAGTAACGTAGCTGTAAATGATTACATTCTTCAAGTAACTACCCAAAGATTGATGTAACAGTGCCATCAGTATGGATGGATGTATTGATAGATAGATAGATAGATAGATAGATAGATAGTCAGACAGACAGACAGACAGACAGACAGACAGATAGATAAATAGATAGATAGATATATAGACAGACACAGACAGACAGAGACAGTCAGATAGAGATAGATAGATAGATAGATAGATAGATAGATAGATAGATAGATAGATAGATAGACAGAGAGACAGACAGATAGACAGACAGACAGATAGATAGATAGATAGATAGATAGATAGATAGATAGATAGATAGATAGATAGATAGATAGATAGATAGATAAATATATAGGTAGATAGATAGACAGAGACAGACAGACAGACAGAGAGACAGTGAGACAGACAGATAGATAGATAGATAGATAGATAGATAGATAGATAGATAGATAGATAGACAATAAGGCTGACAGACTACACAAATGACATTGAGAGAAGAAAGAAAAAGAGATCTCTGCATTCTCTCTCCTGTGTAATCAGGATAAAAAACCTGATGTGGCCTCAATTCTGACGGAGGAAATCAAACGCTAATTTTCCTCCAAAAAACAAACTGAGAAAGACACACACACACACACACACAGTACGAAAGTGTTTGGAGAGGGTGTGTAAGTGTGTATGTGATGTGAGTGTCTGAAGAAGCGAGCGTGTGTATGTGTGTGTGTCTGTGTGTGTGTGTCTGTGTGTCTGTGTGTGTCTGGCATCCATCAGAACCACAGCTTGCCGAAAAAACAGTAAGCACAGTGCAGAGAGAGAGAGAGAGAGAGAGAGAGAGGGGCGAACGAACGAGCGCTGCTGCGCGCTAATTATGTATGCATGATTTAATCTGCAACTCAATAATATGCAAATATATTCATATGTTAGTTTCTTAATTAAAAATGCAAAGCAGCCCTTATGGTGATTTTTCTGATTTTCTTTTCAGCCTAACAAAAACGGAACATTTTGAGAAATTCAACAAATTGGAGGGAAGCGCTAAGGCGGCGTTTAACAAAACACACTTCCTATTTCAACTTCCTGTAGATTGAAAATAAAGGAGGAGCTGGAGGGGGTGTGACTTGTTGAATGAAAGCAAACGTTGTCATACCACCTTAAGCATACTTTAAAGACAATTCTGCTTCAATAGACGTTTGAGAAGTTACTTTGAAGTGTAGGCAAGTCATGTGACATGGGAGTTACTGTAATTGCCAGTTTCCAACTTGTAAATAGCGTTCACGTCAACATCCGAGTCATAATTAAGACCCGTAAACTCAGATTTTTCTGCCAGCTCTTATATATCCAGCCAAGTGTTATATATTATACAAATTCTTGTAGAGCCAAACAACCATGGATCTCAGCCAAAGTCGGTCTGTCAAGGTAATTAAATGTTGATCTAATGGATATAATGCTGTTTTGACAATACATAGTATTGCAATCAAATTTCAATCATACACCTGCCTTTACCCACTCTAAGTCTGGAGTCTATAACGACGACTTCTCACTCATGCTAAGTTAGCGTTGGCTCATCTATTGTTGGAATCACTGTTTGTACTTTGAGAACCAACTGCACAAGGTGTTCGGAAAATTGCCTTCACAAGATCCGTTCAGAAATTTCCAAACACTATTAATTGTTTCACTGTTGCCAATTATATTTAACCCTAACATTAAAACATTAACCCTAGTCATAAAAACGGAGCACAAACCGACAGTCAGCGACATGTAAGAACGGCTTATTTAATGCTAAGGCCATATGGTCAAAATGAAATGATTTATTAAAGATGTAATCACATTAACTGATTACAATAACTTACTTTGCCAGTAAATTGCTGGTAAACAACAAAAAACAACCACTAGATGGGAAAAAGTTATTTTACAATAACTATGAATGCACCACGAGGATGGCGAGGCGAGTTTCAAGTAAACGCACCGTCTGCGTTGTTTTTCCGACAACGGCAGTTGGACGTCCCATTGTTGGAATCCTCTACAGTCACACTTTATCCAGTCACACTTTACACCATTTAGCTGTCAGCATTTTATTTGTGTTTAAGCCAGCTACTAGCTAACATTACCTGCTGCCAAGTTTAATATTAACTAGCGTGACGTGCAACGATGCTTCTGTTGTCTCTAACGTCCGTTTCGGGGAATCAGAGAGCAGCGCAGGCATTTAAGTGGCACCGAAATGAGGCACCGAAATCCGCGTTGCTATTCGGTCCGGTAGATACTGGTTGTTAAAGCACCAGTAAAATATTAGCACCGGGTCTCTGTACCCAGCCCAACATGGGACACCAGTCTCCTGGGTGAAAGTCCTGTGTTTGTTTTTCAATTCAATTCAATTCAATTCAATTTTATTTATAGTATTGAATCATAACAAGAGTTATCTTTTACCTTCATTCATGCAGATTATGGGTCACCTTAATTCATTGTTTGTTCCTTGGTTTGCCCACGCAATAATTACTATGGCCACTAGCCGTTAGCCCTAATGGACCTTTTTCACAGCAGACATTTGGACTTGTCATAGTAGGAAAAGCACAGCTGAAATTGATAACCTTAACGATGGCTCAATTCCATCAAGTGTCCCAGTAAGCTATTTCAGTGAATCAGCATGCACAATACCAGGGTCTCTCCTAAGTGGAATGCAGCCATCATTAATGGTTTTGAATACACCTGTGCTTTTCCTTTTCCTTTTACTATGACATGTCAACATGTCTGCCGTGAAAAAGGTCTATAACAAACATTAATATGGGTGGTTTTGATTTTTTTGCACAATCAACCTATACAGACATTTTTTGGTGACGGTCTGACCTGTTGTGTGACAAAATAATCTCAATTTAAAGGTCCACTTACAGACTTTATCACTTTTCTGAGCTTTCAACCACACTAACTATAAGTTGGCATGGTATTAAAAGGAGCACAAAGTCCAGAAAAGCAGCTCTTTAACTTAATAACATAACCCTTAACTTTACCTTCAGCCAAACCATTATCACATTTGTCTGGAACTGAAAATCATTTCCAAAAGGAATTATATCTTATTTTTTATCCATATTGCCAAAATATATATGTCAATAGGTCAGTCGGTCGGTCCACTACTTTGGTCTAGACTTAAATATCTTTGCAACTACTCCAGAGGATGAAGCCTACTGATTATGGTGAAATGTATCAACAACTAGGCTATTAAACGTATTCTCAAGAAAGTTTGCTACAAAGACATTTATAATTCCCCACCAGGGGTGAATTATAATGACTTTGGTGGTCCTTTAACATTTTTCTAGTGCCACAATCAGGTCAACATTTTGTCCAATACTCAATGTTATGACTAAAACTAATTCTCATCAGCCTCTGCTGCACTTTATGTTTAGTGCTAGTTAGCAATTGTTAGCATGCTAAACTAAGAAGGCAGACACTTCCTGCTAAACATTAGCATATTAGCATTGTCATAGTGAGCATATTAGCATGCTGGCATTCACATTTAGCTAGATATAGACTCCTAATTCTGTGCCACTAGTAATTAAACAAATGTCTTGGCGAGATAACTACTTGGCAGTAATTTTTATGGGTTAATTGGAGGCCCAGCTAGCATGTCCTCACACAACGCATTCTCATGAATGGTCCATATGATATCATATGAAAATGTATGTACACCAAAACTATTAGGAAATTAGGAGACCGCCTGCTGGTGACGTGACGTTGGCTGGCCACGAGCTCCATGAGCTCCATGACGGCGAGCGGCAGTCGCTAGTTGTTTAAGCCGCTACAGAGCTTCATGCCGCCGGCTACAGACCTCCGTTGTATCAGCGGTAGTTGGTGGTTCAGTTACCCAAAAATAGGGGACTTTGATCTGTGTACAAAGCAGCGCGAGATGCAGGTTGTTTCGGAGGATATTAAGGTTAAATTTAGTCCACAAAATATGAGCATTTTGCCGCAACGAAAGTTAAGACTAGGCACCAAAACGACTGTATACAAAATCTAAACATTACTGAATGCCTGAAAACATCTAAAAACTAGATTTGTTTCTGACACAATTCTAGTTGTAGAGTTGTAGAATTAAATCATTGTGAGTAAAAACTTAAGTTTGGTTCACATCCTCCATCATCACCATTTGGCAAAACAAATGCTGGATCATAGGCGTAATTTACAGGGGGGACAACCCCCCCAATGATCAAAACTGGCCAGTGCAAGCAACCCCAAAAACCTATTATAATTTCCTCTACATAAATAAAGACATTTGCACCATAAATTGATGCAGGAACGGCAAAAATTGTTGCAGAAAAAATCCCCAGAATGCAAGTGTTTGAAGTTCCAAATTTCAATTTTGCTCAAAAGTGGAGACCTCAACGCCCCACCCCCCCCACCTCCCCCCCAATGTCAATCCCAAAGTTACGAACTTGGCTGGGATACTTGTCTATCACTACTTTTCTAAGTCCAGGATAAATGGGAGGAGCAAGAAAACTTGGGGGTATTTGGACAGTTCTTGGCTAAATGTTCCAGCAAACAGTGGAGATCAGCGGAGTCAACTCATGTTGGACAATTGCAGCATGTTTACCAGTCCAACAGTAAAACCTGACTTCAGTTTCTTTGGCCTGACTGGGTGTAAAACCTACTGTCTTCCTGCTGAGTGCAGAGTGCAACCTGCTGCCGAAAGAAAGGCTCGCTCAGTGCTTTGTGTTCAGGTATACTTTACACAGAGCGTGCTCAGAATGAAAACAATGATTAAAGATGAAGCTAATCCACATCACCACCAGGCATTACAGCCACATGACAAGGTGTGTGTGTGTGTGTGTGTGTGTGTGTGTGTGTGTGTGTGTGTGTGTGTGTGTGTGTGCGTGTTGTGTGAGGTATGAGGCTGATATTGAGATTGCTAAGCGACGGCTTTGTTGAAACCAACACTCTTATTCAAACAAGGTTTTACATCTTTCTTCCTTTCATGTTGCGTCTTCTGACTCGAGTTTAATTTTGGCAATCTACTTTTTGCTTTTTTGTTTTACAATTTTCAATTGATTTTTCTACAAATTCTTAAAAATATTCCTATTTTGTCTTTTAATCTCTTGTACTTATTGCTCTTCCTTCCTTTCTTCCTCAGCAAGTTCTAAAAGTGAATTTGCATGTAATTTCTCATCTCTGGTTTAACTCATTTTGTGAAGGTTGTTTTGAGTTATGAACACATATATGGAAATGTGTTATTCCATATTTAGAGTATGCAGTTGTCTACACCAAACATATGCATCAGATCAGGATATATGGATAAACCCTACCCACAACCTCTAGAAAGCTTCCTTAACTTTGTGCAGACTTTAAAATAGTTGTGAGATTCAGCAACGGCATAAGTTCTGATAAATATCTCTCACATTCCGTTTTTCTGTGATCACCATTAGTGTTTCCATGACATGACTTGTCATGTTAAAATCACACGGCATGTTAGCTGTCAGCAGGCACCGCTCTCCAAACACTACTTGGTCTGACATCTGACAATTATCAATCAACTTCAGAAACAACAAAACAAAAGCTTTGCATTTACGAGCATTGCTGTCAGAAACTCAAAACCAGCAGAGAAACGTAAAGGAAGCATGGTTGCTAGAAAAATTATGAATCTGTTTGATCTCCCTGACATGTTGGATCAGCGGTCGAAAAGCTACGAAAAGATAAGCACTGTAATTTGTATGTTTTATTTTGGCTTTGTGCACCAAATTGACTGCTGCTGTATAAGAACACGGCTGGCCGTGTAGGGAGGAGGTCGAAGTGATGGACTTTCACCCAGGAAATGCATGTTCCTTGGGAGTCTTTAATACAAACCACAATCTTTTTCCTATACTTAAATAGTCGTTTCGGTGCCTAAACCTTAACTTTCGCCGCTGCATAACGCTCACGTTTTCTTGCCTTAACTTAACCGTAATCTCCGCCGAAATGACCCGCAGTTCGCAGTGCCCATACCCAGCTCACAGTCACCTATTCTCGGGTAAATGAACCACGAACAACGAAGGGGAGCTCGCGGTGCTCTGTACCAGGCTCACAGTCACCTATTCTCAGGTAACTGAACCACCAACAACGACCAGAAGCTAGAGGTGCTCTGTACCCGGCTCACATACCCCTTTTCCACCAACAAGAACCAGGTGCTGGTTCAGAGCTAGAGCTAGTGCCGGTTTGGAGTTGGTTTGACTGACGAGCCTCCAAAGAACCAGTTTGCTTTTCCACCGACTAAAGAGCCAGCACAGAGCCAGGTCTTACGTCACTATACGTCTCATCTTTCCTAGCAACGTTAAGCGCGGCGGCGCCAAACACAAACACACCATCAACAATGGCGGACGTTGCTTTGCTATTGATGTTCATGGCTTTGCGGACCTACATCGGCATCCAAACTCGGCGGATCCAACGTGTTCGTGCGGCTTGCCTTTATAGTGCAAGAAAGCAGCTTGTTTCTTCCTCTGACCACTGCTGTTGTTGTTTAATTGCGTCCATCGTGTTTATCTGCTAATTCAAAAATGGCGGTCACAAGTTTCTGTTCGTCTTGTTGGTCACGGTAACCCTGCCCCCAGCCGCTGACGTAAGCTGTTATTAGTTCTGGCCCAGCAATGATTTGGTGCTACTTAAGAACCACTTTTACTGGTTCGGAGCTGGTGCTTTGGTGGTCAAAAAACAAAGAACCGGTTTGTAATTTATTTATGTAATTTATTCATGAAACGTAAGTCATTTTTAATCATGAAATTAATGTGATTCATGAAATTAGTGTGATTTCAAAAATGTTTATTACAATCATTTATTTTTGTTGTATTCACTATTTGAGTCTGGAATAGAGGATTTTATATTCTATGCCCGGAATTTTTTTAAACATTTCAATCAATTTCAATAACTACGGGATCATACGTTTCTAAGAACTGTAAGAGCTTATGCAAAAATATAATACTAATGAAGAATAAAAGAAAAGATGAATATTAAAAACAACTTCACTCCCTAAATGAAACTATAGGGTAAAAAAAGACACATTTTGTGCAGCCAAGAAAAACAACTGAGAAATATTTAACTCATCAACAACTTAGTGCAGGTTTTCACCACAAGTAGCCTACAGGCCTATTTGTGTGTGTGTGTGTCTGTGTGTGTGTGCGTGTGTGCATGTCTCTGTCTGTGTGTCAGCTTCTGTATATGTGTGTATGCGGAGGTGCAAGAGTGTATCAGTGTGTGTGAGTGTGTGTGTGTGTGTGTGTGTGTGTGTGTGTGTGTGTGTGTGTGTGTGTGTGTGATATTCATCGTAGCCTTGGAGCAAATCAGAGTGCCGCTCTTTGCTGCCTGTTACTGCAGCCAAATGTTTGGGCTCAGGAATGCACCAGGGAGCGTTCTGCACATCTGCAGCAGGCATTCATGTGTGTGTGTGTGTGTGTGTGTGTGTGTGTGTGTGTGTGTGAAAGGTCTTTGTAGGAGCCAAATGTCCTCACAAGGACAGAAAGGCAGCGAACATCTTCAGGCTGAGGTCATTTCATTGACAAGAAACCTTAGAAGCACTGAGGCAGTCGTGGAAGAAAATCTTTTTTCTAAAGTTAAGTTTAGATGGCGGTTTCCACAACTAACTGACCAACTGGGGGAGCAAAATCTCAAACTCCTGCCTCATTAGCTCTGACAGCTAACACCATGATAAGCCAACAGTGAGCTAGCATAACATTAGTGGGGCTAATAAGACATTGATGGATTATATTAACTGGATATCGGATCCCAAAATTCAGTTCAATGGAGTTGCTCGCCTGGCCCATCAAAAAGTTCCTAAGCTTCTGGGTTTACTTCCGAGATATGCGGCCCACTGAATATACGCAGTAGTGTTTCTACCCTCAGGCCCCGCATGCGAGTTCCCACTTGGCCCAGAGACTTTACATTGTGGTGACGTCAAAGGTTTTTTTCATGGATTAAAAATTCTGTATAGTTTGCAGTTGGAATTGTCCGGGAAGCAGTTTTACAGGTGTCTCTTTTACAACGGTGGCCTTTTTAGGGCTGCAGGGGGATTGTTTCGTGGTGTAATACCACTGGACAAAATTGGCTGCATGGCTAGCCTCTCGACACCAGTCTGTCAATCCTTTTGGCCAACTGAAAGACATCAGAACTTTGTGACGTGGTACGCTCCTGCTCGACTCGACTCACTTTTGGTAGCAGATCGTTTTCTCTATATCGTTTTTTTCCACTGCGGATAGTACCTCTTCACTGTAGGCGGCATTCGTATCTGATCGCCGCAGTAAAACTAGCCTCGTGAGACCGTCCTGATCTGATGAGCTCCAGTTTTCCACTCGCGGATCAGTCTGGCATTTTGTGATAGAGAAAATTTGGAGCCGTTCGCCAAACGACCGACCAATCAGCGTTGGTTTTGAGGCGGGTTTAGGTGTGGCGCAACGAGAAGCGACTGTTCAGTCTAAACAACGTGGCGGCTTCCGCGGATGAGATGAGCGTAGCTATTGCGCAAGTTTTATCCGAATTAGAAAGTATTCCTTCATTGAAAGAAGAGCAAAAAACGGCACTGGAGGCTTTTCTCTGAGGAAAATGTGTTTTTGCTCTTCTCTTCTTTCTGCAAGAGTTTGATCTGACTGGTTGATTTGGCCCGTCTATCACCAACATGGGTGGTGATGGACGGATGGGTTATCCAATCAGCTAACCAGTATTTTCGCCCCTTCCCAAAAGTTCTCCAATGGAAAGTTCCCAGATGGATATGCCGAGCAAATGCGAAGCCACCCATCTGGCGGAGTCAGGTTACAGTAAAACTGCCGTGATATCATTTTCAACCCAACACTCGCTGAATCCTTTCATCGGCAACCAAACACCAGAACGTCTGCACTTCATCAACTGTACGCCATGGTGTACGGTGCAGTTTAGCGGGCTGCCATTTTTAATTTTTTTTATCTGGGGGGCTGGAATAAAAACATTGCGGTTGCTATTGACGGTAGCTTAGCTATTTCAAAATCATTGGTTTGTGTAGGATGTCCCGGGTTGTGTTCGCAACAATCAGTGGTCTGCAGTGTTTTAAGTCGACCTTCTTGTATCGGCTCAGCTAGCTTGGACCCTCCAGGTACTATCCACAAACTTTGCTAATGGAAAAAACAAAACAGAGCGAGATGAGTTGAGTAGAGCAGTGGAAACACGGCTTTGGACAACTTGGAGGGTGACATTAATGTGTTTTTATCTACCAATCTCCTCATTATTACGGACTGGACGTTAAGACGATATGCAATCCAACATCTGGTACAACGCTCGCTAGCATAACATCTGTGGGGCTAAGATAACCGCAGTCCAATATGACTTATAAGGGCAAACAGAGAAAGCATAGCATTAGCACAGCAACACTTTAAACAGCAGGTCACAAGGCTAACACAATGTTAGCAGAGCTAAGCTACCACAGTCCAACATCAGCTAAATAGCTATTACACTACTATCACTGTCTGCGTTAAGACGCAATTAGTCCTTGCCATATCAGACTTTCAGTACAAATACACTACAAAGACTAGTGGAATACATGTAGGCTAAATGGAAATCATTAAGAAAACCCCAAGTTAGTCAAAACTCTAACATACATTTTACTTTATGTGCTGAGGTTTGTTTGCGTCTGAATATTTATAATTTGAGTTTGAATATGTACTTTTGGAAGAAATGTAAGTCAGCTGAACATCCTAAACAAATACATGAATATAACAAATGTGTGTGGCTGTGTGCTTCCCTGTATATATTAGAGATGTTCCAATACCGATACCAGTATCGGTATACTGGTATACCAGTATCGGTATCGGCTCCAATACTGCCTAAAACGCTGGTATTGGTATCAGGAAGTACTGGAGTTTATGCACCGATCCAATACCACGTAATAAAGTGAAAATCTATGTTAAAGAAGTTTATTTAGGTTCTTTTTCCGTTATATCTGACGGTCAAACTGCATAATAAAAGAAAGTTCTGTGGCATTTATTGTTTGTGTTAACCTGAGCCAGACCGACAACAGAGATAGAAATCATATCCCATCCATACAGGGATAGTAGTATACAGCTGTTAAATCATATCACATCCATACAGGGATAGTAGTATACAGCTGTTAAATCATATCACATCCATACAGGGATAGTAGTATACAGCTGTTAAATCATATCCCATCCATACAGGGATAGTAGTATACAGCTGTTAAATCATATCACATCCATACAGGGATAGTAGTAAATAGCTGTTAAATCATATCACATCCATACAGGGATAGTAGTATACAGCTGTTAAATCATATCACATCCATACAGGGATAGTAGTATACAGCTGTTAAATCATATCACATCCATACAGGGATAGTAGTATACAGCTGTTAAATCATATCCCATCCATACAGGGATAGTAGTAAATAGCTGTTAAATCATATCCCATCCATACAGGGATAGTAGTATACAGCTGTTAAATCATATCACATCCATACAGGGATAGTAGTAAATAGCTGTTAAATCATATCACATCCATACAGGGATAGTAGTATACAGCTGTTAAAACATCATAAAATATATGACACACTGGTATTGGAGCGGTACTCAGTATTGGCCGATACGCAAGTTCAGGTATTGGAATCGGTATCGGGAAGCAGAAAATGGTATCGGGCCATCTCTAGTATATATACAGTATGTAGGTTACATTTGTGTTAATACCGTGTAGGCCTGTTTTATGTAGTGAAGTGTTTTCTCTGTGGGTAAAAAAAAGAGACACAAACAACACGCGCAAACGCATGCATGTACACACTCATAGGCCACACACAAATGGGCGCCTTGTGATTCAATTAGTCAGTTTGCCATCTGACACAAAATGGCGGCCCGGCGCATGTGTGCGACATTTTGGGGCAAGGAGCCAAGCAAATACCTTATAGACACAGATGCAGGAAACACACAGAGATCTTTTGGATTGTTTCCTTAACTGTGTTCCAAGCCGTTCACAATCAGGAATTGACAGGCAAATATTTTTAAGGCATTGCGGTAGAGTCGTCAAGTGGAATGAGTCATCGAAGCATCCACATGACATAGCTGAACACACAGCTGTCTGTGTGTGTGTGTGTGTGTGTGTGTGTGTGTGTGTGAAACTACAGGGTAAAAAAAGACACATTTTGTGCAGCCGAGAAGGACAACTGAGAAATATTTAACTCATCAACAACTTAAAGCAGTTTTTCACCACAAGTAGCCTACAGGCCTATGTGTGTGTCAAACTGCACTATTTAACTCATATCAATTAACTCTGTCTTACAAACTGCAATTATTGGTTGCCATGGTCATCTGCTGGCTTAAATATGTAAGACGATTTCATTTAAAGAAGGTCAAATGGAGAGTTTTACAGGAAGGACTTCAATGAGCTGGTGTGTATTAAAGTGTCTTTTTTGGAATAAGGATAGAATGTCAGATGAGGTCTAAACCCTGAAGAGTTGATCTATAATCACTTTTATTTAGGGTCAGCCTAACCCCAAATGTTTGTCTGTCTGTGTGTGTGTGTGTGTGTGTGTGCGTGGCAGTTAAACCCATTAGGTCATCCTTGGCTAAAGTAGCTCTCTGGGTTAGTATAAACACCGTAGCTGCTGCTGGACAATGGCGCCATTCTAAACCACAAGTCACCGAGTTCATTAATGTTTCATATCCGAACACCTCGGAGTGCATTATGATTCTCACATGAGCTCTTGGTACCAACGTAAACAAAGCTGTTTAAAATCCTCCTCCATGTGTTGGCAATCATTTGAACCCACTGTTAGCGCTTGGTTAGCTCCACCTGTCACCTGTCGCCTCGGTAGTACTCTTGCTGTGGCGACCTACAGTTTGGGGAGCACTGATTGAGAACAAACCGTTGCTACAGGGAGAGAAAACTTAGAATGGTCCTCTGCAACTATCAATCTACAGTACAGGCCAAAGGTTTGGACACACCTCATTCAATGTGTTTCCTTTTTATTTTCATGACTATTTACATTGTAAATTCTCACTGAAGGCATCAAAACTATGAATGAACACATATGGAATTATGTACTTAACAAAAAAGTGTGAAATAACTGAAAACATGTCTTATATTTTAGATTCTTCAAAGTAGCCACCCTTTGCTTTTTTTGATAACTCTGCAAACCCTTGGTGTTCTCTCAATGAGCTTCATGAGGTAGTCACCTGAAATGGTTTTACCTTCACAGGTGTGCCTTGTCAGGGTTAATTAGTGGAATTATTTCCCTTATTAATAAAAAAAGCAAAGGGTGGCTACTTTGAAGAAACTAGAATATAAGACATGTTTTCAGTTATTTCACACTTTTTTGTTAAGTACATAATTCCATATGTGTTCATTCATAGTTTTGATGCCTTCAGTGAGAATCTACAATGTAAAATAGTCATGAAAATAAAAAGGAAACGCATTGAATGAGAAAGTGTGTCCAAACCTTTGGCCTGTACTGTATGTCAACACGGTCTCACGGCACTTCGTGAAAATGTCACGTTATTTCTAATCTATTGATTCAAGTACACAAGAACACGTTTATCTCTGGGGGGGTTTTCGTGGTGGCCAGCACGAAATGGGAACCATCTATACGGAGGTTGGGTTTAGGAAAAGATGAACGGGGAAATCAAACGTCACACACCCGGGACACGATCCACGGTCTCTGGGGGGACGCACGACAACGAACAACGGGACGCCGGAGGTTGGGTTTAAGAAAAGAACAACGGGGAAAGGACGCGTCACACGCCGGGAGACGGCCGCGGGGGACGCGCGGCAATAACGGGACGGTTGTGATTAGGAAAACAACAACGGGGAAAGAAAATGCCACACGCGGGCCACGATCGGGGGTGAAAGTCCTGTGTTGTTTGACCCATCCACCACCCCAACCAACCTCCTTACACGGATTTTCGGGCATTTCATACTACTCGCTACCGTAGTCGCGCTGTGATCACGACATATGCTTCCCGTTGAAATACATTTCAATCAGGAGAGACTTCCTTGCAATTCTGAACATATTTATTGTAAATACAAACATGTAAATGTAGACGTCTCTGGAGATTGGACTCCATCGAACCCAAATATCCTAAAGGGTTTAAAGAAACCCAAACAAATCCCCTGATGGAGTCCAGACACTGGTCGTGGTGAATGAGCAGAGGAACCATCGACAGCCAAGCGCAGACGAAACCCAGGTCCGAGGGCGTGACCACCGGTGGCAGAAGGGGAGGAGGCGGGACGCACTCTATTTCCTGAAACGACAACTGCCAACCGCGGAAGAGAGAGCAGATTTAAAGCAGGGTATCAAGCTGTGATAGGCTTGTGATAAATGGCCGACCCTGATTGGTTTAACTAACAACGACACAGCTGGATCTGATTACTACTGACAAGTGACGTACCATGAAACAGCTGATCGTTATGAGTGATGGAAAAGGTATATGAAGTCTTCCTTTAAGAATTTACGCTGAGCTTCATTAGTTTACATTTTCGTGCTGACCACCACGGAAAGAAAACGAGAAAAACATCTCTGTGAACACGAAATCAACAGATTGACTAACGTGACCATTTAACGAACTGCCGTGAGAATGGGTTGTCTATGTTCAGTACGTTACCGTTCATTACAAGTTAAAATCCATACTTCAAAACGTAAAGTGTGAGAGTGCTTTTAAAGTTTTTGTACCCTCATCTTGGTGTGAGCTACAGAGTCACCTTAACCCTTGCGTTGTCTTCGGGTCAAATTTGACCCATTTTCTAAATGTCTATATCAGAAATATGGGTTTCTTTTTAACTTCCTAATTTTACTTAACCAAAAATAACATGGATGATTCCAGTCAACGCGGTTCGCAAGTACAAGTTAGGGACTGCGGATGTAAATTAGCCCTGTGGCTATAATCTGGCGTGTTTACGTCTGTTTTTGTTGTTTCAATGCAGATGTTCATTCATGTGCATTGTCCCTATCAAATAAAGGATTACATAAATAAACAACAAAAGAGCAGATCCCTAATTTCATTGAATTTGGGGTGTTTTGTTAATTTTTTTTTGCATTTGAAAAATAAATTGAAACGTTTCGAAACAGTATCCCAACTGAACGTTGACATATACCAGTCTGGGATTATCTTTCCCTTGATATTAGTCTAAAGAGTTCATAATTTCTGCTTTTTTTTAACTCAAAGATTAGGTATAATTTCCTATAAATGAGGTTTATTGACCGTGAATTCCAAAAATAAGTGTAAAAATAGTAATAAGTTGGTGTTAGTGGTGTGTATACATGGTAGTGAAAAGAAGTGTAAAACGGCAACAAAATACAAAAGAGCCAAAAACATTGAAAAAAGCTCCAAAAGTGTCGGAAAAAAAGGGACAAAAACGTCAGAATTATTTTAAAAGCTGCCTGTTTTACATCTGGCTGGGGGACTACCGATGAAAATTAGCACTTTTGAGCTAACTCGGGAACATTTACATTGTTTCAATGTTGATTAATGTTCACTGTCCCCTTTCAAAAATAAAGAAATTGAAAATTGAAAGTGTGTATTTTTTTTAATGTTTTGACCCCGGGAGGACGACAAGTGCATGGTCCAATGGAAGACAACACAAGGGTTAAGTTACTTTTACTAGCATGGAACTAGTAATTATTGGTTTTAAAAACAGGATTATGGACTATTTGACCATACATACCACGTCCTGTTACTGAACACTGATTAGTCATCGTTTGATCAAAAACTAATCAAAACAGGGCCGTGGACATTTTTTTCCATGCATGTCGGAACTGAATTTGAATGCTCTCTCTCTCTCTCTCTCTCTCTCTCTCTCTCTCACCCCTCCCTCCCTGTAGCCTCTTCTTTCTCATTTCATCTTCTGCCAAGGCCCGGTACAACACCGCTAATTTAAGCAGCATGCTAACACACGGACACACACTTCATTTCCAGGACACTTCATGCACGAGGAGGCAAGGCCGTTGTGTGTTTTTATGTTTTTCAAATTGTGCGGACACGGCGATCTCACTGCGTAGATGTATTTTTAAAAGCTTTTGCAGACTCAAGTGGAGACACATGCTCTGTTTTTTTTTAAATCAACAAATGGGCTGATTTTGATTGGATTTGAAACAAAATGAATGACTTTCATTTTGGGATTTTTTTTACTCCACGATGATGGAACATAATGGGTTTTGGTGTTGCTGGGAATCTACAAGTTCTCATGGTTAACATGACGACCTTCATCAGCAAACACACACACACACACACACACACACACACACAGTATTTGGTGTTTTAAGCCCCCAACGTCTCCTTCCAGGCAGTGCTGCCTGGAAGGCACTAGGATTAGGCAATGGTTTAGGGTTAGGTTTGGGTTAGGGTTAAGGTTATGTGCCTTGAAGTCGACGCTGGGGGCTTAAAACACCATCGAGCCACACACGGACTCTGTTATGAAATGTGAAATAAAATAAAAAATGCCAGTGTAATAACACAGAGCAAGACAGCCAGTTCTGAAATTCGATTTTTATTTTTATTGTGTAGTTATCTAACTTTTTTTCAGTGTCTTCAGTGGGCAGGGAAACAGTTAACAGACAGCAGTAGCTTACTGGCAGGGTCTGTGGCTCTTCTGTGGTACCCGGGGCCGCCTGAAGGGGCCAGTATGGCTCACCAAACCCCACCACCACCTCCACCACCACTACACCACACCACCCCCTATTCCTCCTCCACCCCGCGGCCCCCCTGGGGACCGCCGGCTCTCCTACTGTGCCTTCTGCAAGACCTGGCTTAATTTAATTAACGCTGTCGACTTTAAACAAAACCACATCTGAGCCGAGGAGAGAGCGAGGGGGGGGATAGGGAGAGAGAGAGGGGGGCGTGAGAGAGAGAGAGAGAGAGAGAGAGAGAGAGAGAGAGAGCAGGAAATAGCCAGAGATGGGAGCGGATCTCTCCGGTCAGACCGCTGACAGGATTTAATGGGTTCAGGGATTGAAAATGCTTTTCGGGTCTGTTTTTTTAAAAAAAGAAGAAAAAAAGACATGCCAGGATTTCTTCTTTAAATAACTAATAGCAAAGGAAATGAAGGCTGGTGCTGGTAGGGAGCTGAAGGTGAGACTTCCCAGTCTGGATCCTCTAGATTCAAACTCAAATACTAAATGGCGAGCCGCAGGTTAAAAGGTGATTTTTATGGCTGTTTGGCACTTTGTAATTGAAGTTTGTCATTCCTGTAGTAGTCTGTAGTCTTTGGCTCAACACGTTGCTAACAGATACTTTAAAACAATGCTCTCTCTGTGTTTAGAGACGATGAATGTAAAAATCATGTTCAACTTAATTAATAAGGACTGTTGTACATTTTGTGTTTTGTTAAGTTATGTTACTGACGCAGCATTTAAGCCATTCTAAATCAGTGACATTTCTCCACAGAAGTTTCTCATTTATTATATTTAACAATTATTGATAGATTTTAAAACAAAGTGGGGGAACTTAAGAACCTATTTGACTAAATGAGACACTTCTACAGTCTACATTCTCCCCATTTCACAGATTCTGAGGGACAAATGACATCGATAGCTGCAATTTTTGGAAATGAAGTCGCATAATTATTCTGGACAAAATTGAGGTTAGATTGTAGAATTTCACAAACCAGATTCTCCACAAAAATGTAGGGTTGAGTTAATATTTTATCAACTTTTCTCTTAATAAAAATAAACTAAATGCAGATTTTGGAGGAGAGCGTCGATGTATTGAATTATTCACAACAAACACTTTATGTATCGCATGTCAAATATTGAAGTTTAGACTCACAGTAATGTAAAAGTACATTACAATTTTGGGAAATATATAATTGTTAAAAAAAAAAATGTATTGTTTTGGTTGAAGAATTATCAGATTAAGTTCATATTCAATCAAATCAACTTCCCGTCTACTTTATACATATCTATATATATCTATATATATCTATATATATATATATATATATATATATATATATATATATATATATATATATATATATTTGTGTATATATACAGTATATATATATATATATATATAAAGTAGACAGGACGTTTTTAAAAGGCTAATTTGAAAACATTTATTGAGCTATTTACCTCAGACAAAGTCAGACGAAGTCAGATAAAATCCCCTCGCCACTCTTTTAATATTTATAAAAACCCACAGACAAAAGGTAAAGGGTGACCATTGCATTGATTTATGAAAACATAAATGAATTCAAATAAAAGACTAAATATGGGAAAATATAAGAGGTTTCTGCCCGACAGCGGCGGCTCGCTTCGATAAAGTTGGACATATTAAAATATGTAAAATAAAACATTTTTCCTCATCTGTGTAAAGTGTGTCACGGAATTATTCCACATATGACCATCTTCACATGTTAACCCTCCCTAGGTCCAATCACAAGCCAGTTTAATGGCTCCGCCCAGAGTCACTGTGAAAGTGTGTGTGTGTGTGTGTGTAAGCATGATTCAAAACCTTATGGCAAAAATAGAGTCATATCCAACCCTAATGGGAATTACAAAAATTACAAAAAATTTAGGAATGACAGTGAACAATATCTAGTTTTGTTAAAAATCAAATAGATTTGGACATTACAGAGACTCTGAATGTCCCATTAAGATGGTTGTTCTAGCCCTGCACCTTACGTTAATGATGTGGAAAACATGTGGACATACACTACATTATTTAAACAATTTCAAATTCCATTCAACTTTTGTTTTCATAAAAATGTAGATCCCCTAACCCTAGAACACGTATAGTACCACTCACATGACCCCTGATGGCATTTCTGAGTATTCTCCTGAAAATATAGATATGTGGCATGCCAAGATATAGAACATATGACTGTATATTATCATGGTACTGTCCTATTATTAGGTGGACTGAATATTCCTGAATAACCAAAAGTAATACTGGTGTGTGTGCGCGTGTGTGTGTCTGTATGTGTGTGCATAGGCATAATTTAAGGGGGGGATGGTGGGGGAGGGGGTTACAACCCCCCCACTAATCAGAAGTTTGTGTTCCTTTTGTAAGGTTTTTGTCGCGCCTTCAATATTTTTGTCACTTTTTTTAATACACAATCTCAACCCCCCGAATGTTGAGCCCAAAGTTACGTGTGTGTGTGTAAAATTGGGAGAAAAAAAACATTAAACACCCTCATGCAGACACATATCATTTTATTTCTATTTCCTTTAATGGCTTCATTTTCATGGTTTCATTATCGCCATTTTTGGGAATAATCTTGATATATGTGTATTTGGTTGTTTATTCAGTCAGCATTAGCAAAGCTCTGAGGGCGAGCTGGAGACTCTATCAGACTGAACAACAAATTAACTAAAACAAACATATTTAACGGGGGGAAAGAAAATTCTGTTATCCTCGCTACACCAGCAAAGAAAAAACAACAGCGAGACGGCACTCCGCAACCTGCTAATGTTAGCAAGTGATGCCTAATTTCCTTTTGATTACAAAGACATCCCACGCTCTCCTCTCATGTGACGTTTAATTGTTTCTCAAAGTAAATCATCAACTCAGCAAACTAAATATGACAAACAACAATAACAAAGTTGCAGCGCAGGGAGACGGGAAGGAAGGGTATAGGGGGGGGAGAGAAATGAATTAATTAAAAGAAAAAGACCCATCGCCTGCAGTGGATGTGAAACAGAGATGAAAGAAAACAGACACGACTTTTTGCCCTAAATGAAGTGCGTTCACAAGCAGGAGCATATGGGAGGGCCGCAACACAACAACAACAACGAAAACAACTTTAAACGGGCTAAAATGGTACTAGAATTATATTTCTAAATTCATCAGAAAGAGTGGAAATGCAATGGAAATCCTAAAAAACATAAAGAAAAAAAATCAGTGTCCATGTTCCTTATGTTAGTCAGTCAAAATTTAATTTAAACAAAAAAGTTTAAATTGAAATATGTAATGGATTTGTGATCTTAAAGTCCAAACGTGGATTTGGAGAATTGTGACACCTTTAGAAAGTGCCGCTACAGTGTCGGTACAGTCATTCCCCGGCTGCAATGACGATGCAGAAGACCCAGAAACGCTGACCAATCAGGGCAGATTGGGCTTTTTCAGGAGGGGGGGGGGCTTAAAGAGACAGGGTTAGGGTTAGGGTGTAAAGTGTGACTGTATTTCCCTGTAGAGGAATCCAACAGCGGGACGTACAACAGTCTGCAATCACTGTTGTCGGAAAAACAACACAGACGGTGCGTTCACTGAAACTGGTTGCATCGTGGTGCATTCAAAGTTATTGTAAATTACCCTTTTCCCATCTAGTGGTTGTTTTTGTTGTTTAACAGCAATTTACTGGTAAAATAAGTTGTTGTTATAAGTTATTGTTATTACATTTTTAATAAATCTTTTCATTTGGACCATATGGCCTTAGCAATTAAACAAGCCATTCTTTAATGTCAGCGACTGTCATTTTGTGTTCTTATTTTTAAGAATAAAAATATTTACTTATACTTATTATTATTATTTTTTTTAATCGGTTCAGGCACCGTTTAGGCACCGGCACCGTTTCAAAAGTATGGCTTTAGCGCCGGTATCGGAAGACATCCAAACGATACCCAACCCCACGCATGACCCACACTTTTTGTCGGCATAACTTAACTGTAGCAGAAGCTGAAAGGAGCGGCAGCTCACGGTGCTCTGTCCCCGGCTCCCAGTAACCTTTGGTCGGCTAACTTTAACTATGAAGACCGCTAACCTTCACTGTCATGTGACTGGTTGTAATGTGACCCGCCGTTTGTGTGCGATTTCATACAAACCCATTTGGGTTGCATTTGAAGGTTGTACTGTCAAACCAAGATAGCGTGGTTCATTAGCTGGTCGATTCCCATGATGCAAGGCAGCAAATAGAGTTGTGTAAAAATTTGAAGATAAGTTTGCCTTTTGTTTGAAATACATTACATTACATGTCATTTAGCTGACGCTTTTATCCAAAGCGACTTACAATTGCTATATATGTCAGAGGTCGCACGCCTCTGGAGCAACTAGCGGTTAAGTGCCTTGCTCAGGGACACATTGGTTGATGTATCGCCGTGGGAATCAAACCTAGGTCTCCCACACCAAAGGCATGTCTCATACCCACTGCGCCATCACCACCACCAATGACACTTCATGAATTCCGTTTATTTAGCGTGTCTGCTTAGAATGTAGTGTTTTTTGCCTGGTAATTGTCATTGTTGTGCTGGTTTACCATTGTACCAGTGAGTTCTTGTCAAGTGAGGCAAGATCGGCGGCTTTTTCAGGGGCCCCTACTTCGCACGGGGCCCTGTGGCGGCCGCACCCAAGCACCCACGCTATCTCCGCTACTGTGAGAATGCGTTGGTGTGGGGTATTTGGCCTTCTGCATGACAATTCTGCAAATATGAGCTATTGTATTAGAGCTGCAAGGATGATTGTGTAAAGCCAGCCTGTTGGCTGGTATTTGAACTATGTGCGGTAGCCTACTCAGAGTTGTATTGCGGTGTTGTGCAAAAGAAAAAACATGAATCCATCTATCTTTCTCTTGCTCATTCCCTCGCTCGCTGAGTGGGACTACAGCTTGTTGTTGTTGGGACACAGCACAGTTCCGTTATGTTTTACGGTGGACATTTGTGGTTGTTTGAACTGAAAAGGTAAAAGCTTCTGTTTATGCCACATTTGGCTGAACTTCCAGTGCTCTTTGTATCGTGCACTAAGCACTTCATTCTGCACGGCTTTCTTACCCTCAAAAACAGCCTTGACGAGCCTAAAAGTTTGTCTCCTACGTAGGAAATAATATGTCCACACTACGCTACACTTTTAGATATTATGATGTACGAGATAAACGAGAGAACATCTCCTACGTCAACGAGAAACTTGGCCGACATTGGCCGCTTAAGGTTTGTTTTTTTCACCTTGATTCTCAAGGCTTCCGTACATTCCTCAGTGTTTGTACTCAGAGCAGGTGCAGGCTGGAGAGAGAGAGAGAGAGAGAGAGAGCACGGCTAGCAGCTAAATATTTCTTCTCCTGCCACAATATGAGGCAAAATAAATAGAGAATTGTCATTATTATTATTTTTTGTGTGTGTTTTTTTATATTATTGTTTCAACATACCCTTTGAGGGACATGCACAGAATATGTTTATTATCTGACAGCAATTATACCATAATTATCCTGTTATTATAATAACTTTATTATATTTAAATTATTCTATCTATCTATCTATCTATCTATCTATCTATCTATCTATCTATCTATCTATCTATCTATATGTATTTACTCATTGTTGTTGTTTGTATCTATGTTTGCTGTAATGCTTTGGCAACACAGATTGATTCTGTCATGCCAATAAAACATATTGAAATTGAAAATTGACATTGAGAGAGAGAGCGAGAGAGAGACTCTGTGTGTGTGTGTGTGTGTCCGTGTGTGTGTGTGTTATTTTATCTCTTAAGTTACATTCATTATAAAAACATCACAGAGCGTTAGATCATCTGTAAATCTGTGACCCTAGCCCTATAGTTTATTGTAGACCCCAAAACAAATTTCTAAAATATAGATCTCACGCGCAATATAAAAGAAATGCTTACATCAAAAAATTTACAAATTAAATTTTCTGCACTAAAAAGAAGGAAAAAAGACGAGGACAAACAGCTCTGTCGGCTGTTAAGAGCCGTCGGCGCTATTGGCAGCAGGTTTAGAGGCTAGATCATCCGGGGGAAAAACTAAAAAAAAACATTTCAGTAGAGTACAGTCGAATGCGGACTGATCTGATCAGCTCACAGGGTTATGGGGTTCATTTTTACAGCCATGCACACTAACAATGCATTTCATATGGGACTTGTTTCTACAGTTTTGAGTTCCAACAAGAGACAGAAAACGAAAAACCTACATGCAGTGTCTTTCTATTGATCTTAAACACAGTCAGTATCAAACACCCCTGACACAATTAACAGTAATCTGTTACTCTTATCATTTACTTTGAAATCCTTTACACACACACACACACACACACACACACACACACACACACACACACACACACACGCACCAGTATTACTTCTGGTTATTCGGGAATATTCAGTCCAGCTAAACAGGACAGTACCATGATAATATACAGTCATATGTTCTATATTTTGGCATGCCACATATGTATATTTTCAGGAGAATACTCAGAAATGCCATCAGGGGTCATGTGAGTGGTACTATACGTGTTCTAGGGTTAGGGGATCTACATTTTCATGAAAACAAAAGTTGAATGGAATTTGAACTTGTTTAATTAATGTAGTGTATGTCCACATGTTTTCCACATTATGAACATAAGGTGCAGGGCTAGAACAACCATCTTAATGGGACATTCGGAGTCTCGGTAATGTCCAAATCTATTGGATTTTTAAGAAAACAAGATGCCTCCCAACGGTGCCTTCCAGGCAGCGCTGCCTGGAAGGCACCGTCGGGTGCAAAAAACACAGATAAACTTAAATGTGGGTGGATCTGTACCATGATGTTCCATGGTGCTAGCTGTTCCTGTCGTTTTTCGGAGTTACGAACCGGAAGTTGCAAAAAGAACACCCCCGAGGTCGTATATACGGCTCGTCAAGTCGCGATTACAAGACAAAAAGAACGCACCATAACAGTCTATGGCAGGAATCAGCAACCTTAGGCACGGGTGCCACCATTGGCACGCGGTAGCTCAACCAGTGGCTACACTAGCAATAAGTGCGCATGTTCAAATCCGCACGTCAAATGGCCTCTTTCACAGCCATTGGCAGGGGGAACAACCAGTACAGTAGACTGATCGACTTTTTCCCCATCCGCATTCCGCGAAGACCCGCCCTACTCTGTCTCTAATTGGCTAGTACTCGTTGCCTTCTTCACAGAATGTGACGCAAAGGGGGAAAAAAATAACACTGCCTGAACGGGCTCAGTAGATGACGGCAGGCTTAATGCTGATATGGCACACTGATTAACATGAACGGCGTAAGTGGGGTTTAGGAACCAATTTGTTCTTCAGAACGTTTTGGTGAATGACGTTCCATTTCAACTATACCCTAAACTGAATTATGAAAATGAACACCTGTCAGCAATCTGATGCTGATTTTTTTTTTTTTTCAGAAAAAAAAAGGCCACAACTCCAAACGAGACTGACTGACGGCACAACAGAACCGGCTATTTAAAGACATCAAACGCAGAAAAAGAAGACATTTAGAGGTATACCAACAGAACTCTCTGTACAGATTTTTGCTCTCTCTCACAACTGACAAAAACTCCCATGCCAACAAGCAGGCAGAGAGTCTGAGTTTACTGTATTTTCTCCTGCAGTCTAAACACCTCTCCGTTTCACAGGCAGCAGGTCCTCTCCTCGTTTCTGTTCTCATGATGGGAACGGGAGGAAGCAGGCCGGATTAGTCACATCACGGAGGTGGGAACAGAGAGGCTTAGAGGAGACGAGACGAGACGGCTCAGAGCGCCACAGACATGAAGGCAAAGCAAGTTCCAAAACCTGAGTGTCAATACAAGACTTTACCAACCGTGGCGGTTAGGTGGTCAGACATTAATGTGACGTTCTTCTACAGCGCATGTGTCAAACTCGAGGCCCGCGGGCTAAATCCGGGCCCCCTCGCAAATTTTGATCCAGCTCGTATACTGTATTAGTCTACATGCACGACGTTCTACTTCCTGGGATTGCTGCGATGCTTAAAGGAAATTCCGCCGGATTTCACTCTTCACACTTTCTTCCTTTGTTTTGCCATTTTAACCCTTAAATTTGACTGATTTTCAAAAAGTTTCTATATCCGAAATTTGTCAAAACAAATAACGTGGATGGAAGAAAGCAGAAAGAATGTACAAAGACATCGGAAAACGTGACAAAAACGTCGAGAAGTGACACAAAAAAGCCGGGGAAAGCTTCAAAATCATTGGGGAAAAGTGAAAAAAGTTTTAATTTTAAATTATGACCCAGATAAACTAAAAGTTGCATGGTCGACGGGAAGACAACACAAGGGTTAAACTCCGGTGGATTTCTGAGGACTATGGTTAACTGCTCCTCAGATCTCTGCAGGGTAAATCCAGACAGCTAGCTAGACTATCTGTCCAATCAGAGTTTTCTGTTTGCACGACTAAAACAACTTTTTAACGTACAAACGTTCCACCAAAACAAGTTCCTTCCCGAGGCTATTTTGCAGAGGCACCGTGGCTCCGTCCGGCACTTAGTGCCGCCCAAGACGATTGCGATTGGTTTAAAGAAATGCCAATAAACCAGAGCACGTTTTTCTCCCATCCCGGAATGCTGTGTGGACTCACCGGTCCCTCCTCTGCAGCGCTGTGGAGGAAGGTCTGGCAATGCGACTACTCGTATATCAATTGAGGTTCACAATACATTTTGTTGTTAGTTGCGCGCCAAACCAAAATACAGGAAACTGTTTTCAAACTGCAATTGCAATAATATTAAAGCACTGTCTGTGAATGTTACAGATTACAGGTATTTACTAGTGATACCAATGCATCTTGGGAAAATGAAGATACACTGCAGCCGGTATATTACTGTAAATTCAAATAATACAGTAGAAACTGTATGTCTATTTAGAGTAAAATACTGTAACATTTAAAAACAGTATGCATGCTGTATATAAATAAGTAGTTTACTGGCTAGGCTGCTGCCAGTATATTACTATAAATTACGGGGAAAAGTTTTTGTGTACAATATCATGCAAATGCATTCGTGAGAATGTGTTTAGCAGAAACTTTAGCGTTGTCCCTATGACATGATGCTTTTTGGATGCTTTTATATAGACCTTAGTGGTCCCCTAATACTGTATCTGAAGTCTCTTTTATATAGACCTTAGTGGTCCCCTATTACTGTATCTGAAGTCTCTTTTATATAGACCTTAGTGGTCCCCTAATACTGTATCTGAAGTCTCTTTTATATAGACCTTAGTGGTCCCCTAATACTGTATCTGAAGTCTCTTTTATATAGACCTTAGTGGTCCCCTAATACTGTATCTGAAGTCTCTTTTATATAGACCTTAGTGGTCCCCTAATACTGTATCTGAAGTCTCTTTTATATAGACCTTAGTGGTCCCCCTAATACTGTATCTGAAGTCTCTTTTATATAGACCTTAGTGGTCCCCTAATACTGTATCTGAAGTCTCTTTTATATAGACCTTAGTGGTCCCCTAATACTGTATCTGAAGTCTCTTTTATATAGACCTTAGTGGTCCCCTAATACTGTATCTGAAGTCTCTTTTATATAGACCTTAGTGGTCCCCTAATACTGTATCTGAAGTCTCTTTTATATAGACCTTAGTGGTCCCCTAATACTGTATCTGAAGTCTCTTTTATATAGACCTTAGTGGTCCCCTAATACTGTATCTGAAGTCTCTTTTATATATGCCTTAGTGGTCCCCTAATACTGTATCTGAAGTCTCTTTTATATAGACCTTAGGATGTGCCATTTCTGTGTCTTAAGCATAAAATGCTATTGAGGAGGAGACAGGCTGGGCGGGCAAAGCAGAGAAAGGGGAGGTAACCTTGCTCCTTATGATCTCATAAGGAGAAGATTCCTGATTGGCCCATCTGAGCCTTTCATTTTCTCAAAGGCAGAGCAGGATACCCAGGGCTCAGTTTACACCTATCACCATTTCTAGCCACTGGAGGACCATAGGCAGGCTGGGGGAACTCATATTAACGTTAAAAAAACTCATTTAACTCACATTTTCATGCCATGGGACCTTTAATTGATAAAGTCAGCAGTAACTCCAGCCATCGGATTAAAGTACCAGAATACCAGAGTATTACCACATGTTTGGTACTTGAATAAACATAACCAGTTACTTTCCAGGTCTGGAATTGATATTCTACTGTTATATTTCTATTAAAAATAAACAACAACGCCCTTATTGTTTGACACAGCGTGTCTTTTCGCCGCAGGAAACGTCTCATCCGTCCCATTCACACACACACACAAACAGTCGAGAGAACAACATCAACCCTGGCAAACAAACCACGCTTCCTCCGTGCTTTTAACACCTTTCCTCCCTTCTTTTCTCCTTCCTCCCCCCATCTCCCCCTCCCTCCCCAGACTGATGTACTGTAGACACAGAGAGGCGGGGGGAAAGCGGGGGGAGGAAGCGGGGGACAAAGCGAGGCCGAGGCGGACTCCCGCCGAGCCAAAGAGGCGGCTGACACGCTGTACATTCAGCCATCGTTAACCGGCCATTAATGAGGTCAGTGACAGAGGGGGGAAAAAACCTCTCCACGTGTTAAACACCTCAAAGTCAAAATCAGAAATAAGAAAATATATGTAATCGGCACTAGAGCTGCCACGACTAGATTCATTTCATAATCAGTTGTATTAGCGGGACATGGCCACATCCTCTACCTGCTGCTTCGTGTCATCAACCCCATAACACGTTCAGTTTACAGTCAAATGAAAGTGGAGAAGCTGCATTCAGAACTGCAATGATCACCTTAGAGCATCGGTCTTCAAAAGCGGGTCCGTGGGGGTGGTGGTGGGGGGGGGGTCCTCAGAGTAACTGCAGGGGAGGGCCGCCAAATTATTGTTTGATATTTATACTGAACAAAATTTGAAATGCAAACACTTGTTATTTCCCCATTTTTGCCCCCACTTTTCAAGAGCTGAACTCAAAGACCTAAGATTGTACTTAGAAGAGAGTGACTGGTTTTCGGACCCCCCCAATACAATAAAACTGCACATTTTTAGAGTGGTCTTTTATTGTGGCCAGCCTAAGTGACACCTGTGCAATAACCACGCTGTCTATTCAGCATCTTGATATGCCACACCTGTGAGGTGGATAGATTATCTCGGCTCACTAACACAGATGTAGACAGATCTGTGAACAATATTTGAGAGAAATAGGTCTTTTATAGAAAAAGTTTTAGATCTTTTGAGTTCAGCTCATGAAAAATGGGGGCACAAACAAAGGTGTTGCATTTATAATTTTGTTCTGTGTATTTCAAAGTTTTTTTGTTTTTTTAAATTAGAATATGTCTGTAAATAGTCATTGACATGAATATAAAAAATAAACACAGCTGTAACAATAATAAATATGTCTTCATGGTCAAAATGATGACTGTTGTCATATATAGTACAGCAAGATTTAAAATATCTTCATAGCTGCATGTATGCGACTACATTATGGTGTGTCATAAACTATTTATTCAGTGTTTGTACACGGCTTATAAATGCTAAATGGGGGAACATTGATTTCTAAAAGAATGATTTCCTAAAAAAAAAAAGGGAACCCGACAACAAAAAAGCCGACAGCTGTTTGTATCCAGCTCCGACAGCGGCATCCTCCCCACGCATTCACAGAACCTGGCAACGTGTGCAGCTTTGTCTTCTTCTACAACTCTACAACGTGGTTTTTTTCATGCATAGATCCAGCCCAGTCACCGACAAATCAATCAATCAATCAATCAATCAATCAATCTATCTATCTATCTATCTATCTATCTATCTATCTATCTATCTATCTATCTATCTATCTATCTATCTATCTATCTATCTATCTATCTATCAGTAAAAGGGAAACTAAGCACTTCAAACCAAAACTGTTCGGTGTCCCTTGTGTTGTCCTCCCGGGTGAAAACTTTTTTTTAAATTTTAAAATTTTTCTTTCTTGCTTTATTCATCGTTTTCTACGCCTTTCCCCCCAGCTACCGCCAGTATATACACTCCTTAAACCGACTTATTACCACAAGTTTTAAAATCATTTTTTCAAAATTCATGGTCAATTAACCTCATTTATGTGACTTTTATACCTAATTTTTGAGTTAAAAAGCAGCAATTATGAAATATTTTGACAATTAAGTAAAAATCCGAGGAAGACGTTTGTCAGAGTTTAGTCAGGAAAAGGCTTTTAAACCATTTAAATCTTTTTTTTTTCAAATGCTGGAAAATATAATATAACATCCGGAATTCAATGATATTGGTTTAAAAGCAACCCATGATTTTTTTGTGGAGAAACTTTGAAAAAACTGGTCCAGTTTGACCCCGAGGACAACGGGAGGGTTCAAATGAATATTTAGCATTCCTCTTGTATTCATGTGCAGCCTATTACACCTCTGTGCTGTCATTCATACAGCTACATGTCTTCAGATTTAGAATAATAGATGTCTTTTGTCTATTTATTTTTCTGGAGCAGAATTCTTCCAGTTTATTACCCCCCCCCCCCACCTCCCCGAAAAAAACATAGGAACCGGCGACAAAAAGCCGACAGCTGTGTGTGTCCAGCTCTGCCCCCACAGCGGCACCGTCTTCACCTCGACACCTTCACACAACCTGGCAACGTGTGCAGCTTTTTCCCACAAAACCAGCTGAGCGATTCCCCAACATGCCGGAGCATCAGCAGCCTTTTTTTTTTTTTTTTAAGACACCAATTAAAGCAGCAATAACACCTCATTTTTTTTTTTTTAAAAAGGCATGCTATCACTTACTGAGGACGGCAAGCCGGGAGGGACCTTCCGAACTTTCTTCGGGTGAACCTCTGAAAGAGAAAAGGGGGGGAAGCAACAAATGAAGACGTGAGTGAGTTTCACAGGGCAAGAGGCGTTTGATTTCTCTCTTCTTTTTTAAAGAAGGCTCTGGTTTGATTTGTTTGCATTTAATCGATCACCCAGGGAGGAAAGAGCGAGGCCGCTGACCGCCGTCGATGCGTTTGCAAAGGAAGCTTTCACAAGCGCCGCACAATAGGATGCAGGAAATAAAAAAAAGAAGAAAAAAAGACGGACCACATAAAAAGACGGGGTGGATTTGTTTTTCTCTTTTTTTTGGTTTGATAAAAGGAAGCAGGGCAGCCCTTGACGTGTTTATTTTATTCTTCAGGGTTTCTCTCAAGGGGAGCGAGGGAGCAGTCTATTAACTGGGAAGGTAAGACTTTGATAGAAAAATGAAAGGGCACTTTTATTTTTATTTTGGCCCAGAGTCGTCGTGTGTGTAAGTGTAAGCGTGTGCGCGTGTGTGTGTGCGTGCGTGCGTGCATGCGTGCGTGCGTGTGTGTGTGTGTCCTCCCAAGGCTAACATTACCAAGGCTACATCACGGCCACTATTGTCCTGTTTTCTAAAAGACTTCCCTGTATGTTTTTGTTGTTGCTCAAAGTCCCCTTTCAAAGCACCGACACACACACACACACACACACACACACACACACACACACACACACACACACACACACACACACACACACACACACCGACAAACAGGACAGACACTAACATGCACTCACAATGCTTGGCCTTCTAAACAAGAAAACAGTGTGGTCTGGGATCAGTGCAAGTTCAAATGTTTGACATGGAAGCGAAGGAAGATGATAGACATGCTGCTTCATTTCTTCATTCTAATAATGAGAATAATGAGTATGTTTAATGATATTAAGGCCGAAAATCTAATAAAAAAAAAACATGACAAAACATCCAGATTTAGACAACCCCAGTGCAAATAGAAAAAAAAATATATATATATATATATATATATAAATCACTGTTGTTCCCAGTGTAATTTCCATTGTTTTATGAATCAAATGTGTGTGTGTGTTAATCTTAAAACAAACACAAAACAAGGCAGATCATCATTAGTAGAAATATTGTTAATATGACAAGGAAAATGGCACCTGACACTGTTAAAAAAAAAAAGAAAAGTCTTCCAAAAGTTGGAGTTATTTATTCATTTATTTTAAGATACATTTATGTATAGCTCGTAATCAGACCAAAACAGAATCTGCCGATTTTATTTCACAGTTTTCAGCGGGGATCTAAATTGGAAGATCTGCAGAATGTAGCAGACTGTTTTTTTTTTTATTTTTCTTGTGCAGAAGAAAGCCTGAGGTTTATGTTTTTTTTTTTTTTTTTTTTATGTGCTTAAAATCTTTGGTATGGCCCCGGTCATAAATTGTGCATATTGCTCTATAAAGTGAGTGAAAGGACACCCCAAGCTTGAACTGAAAGCGTGGGGGGGGGGGTGCTTGACAGAGATTTCCAAAAAAACTGTATTTAATTTAATTTATTTTTATTATGCAACCTTGCTAAACCTGATTATAACAGCCCTGCAACACATCCTACATAGAGGTTATAACCTCTGAATGAACGTTATTCTGTTTCTTTAGGCTGTAGTGTAGGCTGCTAATGACTGTATTGTGTTGTATGTTGTAGATATTTCTAATATGTTGTCCACACCTTTCTGTAAAAGTTCCAACAAAAACAACGTTACCACCTTCATAAAAGGAGGATTTAGCAGGGCTGTGGTATTAGACACATAGATTTTAACATTTTTATTGTTAAATCTTTAAGGTATTCTAGGTCCAAAAATTGTTTCTCTCTCCATGCTCTTCATTTATTAATCAGTTCTCGACAAGTGAACCCTCCCCCTAAATGAAGAAAAAAAGCAACGGTATTCAACTGTGTGTGTGTGTGTCTGTGTGTCTGTGTGTGTGTGAATAGGCATAATTAGAACTGGGCTTTTTTTTCAAAGTTTTTGTTCCTTTTTTAAGGTTTTTGCTGCGTCTTCGATGTTTTTGTCGCTTTTTGCAACATTTTTGTTGCCCTTTTCAGAGTTTTGTGTGTGTGTGTGTGTGTGTGTGTGTGTGTGTGTGTGTGTGTGTGTGGCAGGTCAAAAATTACCCAAAGACAGTCTTTGTTCTTTGGTGGTGTACAGCTTACACGGAAATATGACTAAAGGCAATTACTCACTTTTGAGGTGGGGGGCCATTCTAGCAAAAGCCATAAAATTTCAAGGGTTAAAAAAAAAAGAAGTAAAATAGGTTACCAAACGGAAATTCACATCTATGATGTCATGAGAATTTTAGAGAGTAGAAAAATATGGTCCCAAGCTAAAAAATTTGCAGAACATTGAGCCTAAGTCGTCCTCTCGTCGTGAGACCTTTTGTAATAGAGGAAGCAGTTTAATGAGCGAACGTCTCGCTGTGTGTCTCTCTGTGTGAGTTCGCAGTGTCTTGTGTAAGGGGAGTGTGGGAGTTCACAGTGTCTGTGTAAGGGGGAGTGTGTGTGTGTGAGCGCCGTCTCACCCATGGCGTCCATAGGCAGCGTTCTCCTCCGCGGGTTGGAGCCGTAGTGCTGGTAGTACTGACCGGCCGGCTTGGTGGGCGACGCCGCGCCGGGACTCCCCATACCCATCTCGCCACCCAGTATCGACTGGTCGAGAGACACCGAGACAGACAGAGACACAAGCACAGAGAGAGAGAGAGAGATAAAGGGAGAGAGCGAGAGAGAGAGAGAGAGAGAGAGAGATTGTTAATGTTGTGGCCTCGCCACAAAGACCCAGAAGGACGCACCGTTACCCCACAAAGAAATGAGAACAAAACACAAAAACATATTCCAGGTTTCTACAGATCCTGAAGACTGTAGCACATAGCCAAGCCAGCCATAACAGAATATAATATTACCTTTAATAAGGATATTACAATTTGTTTTATAGATAATGAGAATCGCTTCAACTAAAATGACTTTTTCAGTGTCGGAGTTCAAGATGTTGATGGCTGTTTTACTAGAATGTTTGGTTACACTTTACTTGAAGGTATCTACATAAGAGTGACATGACACTGTCATGAACGTGTCATAAACATTATGAACAAGTCATAAACGTTAATGACATAACGCTTCTTTTAGTGTCATTCGGTTTTTGTCATGACATGTTAGCGTTAGGGTTCATGTGTTCATGACACTGTCATGTCACTCTTATGTAGATACCTTTAAGTAAAGTGTTACCGAATGTTGTGAGAGACATTTCTGGAATATTTCAATGATACAGTCATGATGCTGAAGTTTGTCATTTCGAGGCAAGCTGGAACGTTGTCAGTAGTGTTGTGTGGATTCTTTATTAATCCCACAAAGAGCAGTTAGTTAAGAGCAGCCACAGACAACACGCACATACATAACAGCACACAAGCCGACACACAGGCCTACACCCCAGAGGGTAGATAAATGATAATCAAGAAATAGATTGGATCCATTTAAAAGTCCAAAATGCAGAAGGGATGAAAAGAATTAGAGTGGCGATTAGTTTTAAAAGCAGGTCAAATATAACAACATCGTGATGGCAACAGAGAAAATTCACTCTTAGGAACATGATCTGAAGATGACAAAATGCTTGATTACAAAAAGAATGCCTTAAATGCCTCTGTGTATGTGTGTATGACAGTGTCATGTGTTCATGACACTGTCATGTCACTTTTATGTAGCTACCTTCAAGTAAAGTGTTACCAAATTTTCTTTTCAGCAGATATGTTGGTCATAACAGCAAGGAGCTAGCAAAGCAGTTTGGTGTTTATAGCTGCGGTAATCTTTCAGTTTGGGAAATCCCACGATCTCTAAAAAACGTTAGCTTAAGATAATTTTGAGAGCGAATTGCCCCACAATATGAATACAGTTTGAGTATAACTTTTATTTTGTTGGTAACCGTTGTTGTGTCATTGCAATATTACACTCGAGGGGTTGATTTAACGTCATATTATTGGCCCTTCAGTGATACCATACAAACGCCGGCGGAAGAGCCTCGGTCCTAGCTGCATCACTGTCGTGCCAATAACGACGTTAAATCAAACCCTTGAGTGTAGTATGATATTGCTTGAATGTGGAAGGAATCTGAAAAATGTCGAGCATAATCAGAATGTTGAGAACATATGGAATATATATCACTGGAAATATTGGTCACAATTGGAGTGTTGAGGATGACTGGTAACAATGTCTAGCACAGCTGTCATTGTTGATCTGATACGGTTGAATATGCCAAACAAAGTTATATTTAATGTAACTGGAACGTTGACGGGGAAATTATCTGAAATATTGGCCGGATTCTAAACACAGTGTGTGTTAGTGATGCTACAGAATGTCAGAAGAGAGAATGTCAAATAACCGAAATATTGACTGCCGTCAGGATTTTTTTTTTCAGCTCCAATCTATCTGAATCGACACTAAATGTAATTCATATTTGTGTTTAGACATACATGTCTGTGTCTTACATTACACATGACCCTGTGTTACTGCTCTAAATAGGACGACAGAGTATTAATACGGAATTCCATGTCTGTCATTATTAAAATGAAATAACTTAATCAAAATTGAAACGTCAAAATTGCAAAATGTGATTTTCAATTTGATGCTTTAAAATGCACACTTACTGCCAAAATTGAAACTCCATTAAAACATGTTTGTGCAGTTTAAAGCGTACAAAAAGATAACGACAGACAGACGTATAGACAGACAAACAGACAGACAGACAGACAGACAGACAGACAGACAGACAGACAGATAGATAGATAGATAGATAGATAGATAGATAGATAGATAGATAGACAGACAGACAGACAGACAGACAGACAGACAGACAGACAGACAGCTAGATAGACAGATAGCTAGAGATGGATGGGTAGATAGACAGATAGATAGATAGATAGAGACAGACAGACAGACAGACAGATAGATAGATAGATAGATAGATAGATAGATAGATAGATAGATAGATAGATAGATAGATAGATAGAGACAGACAGACAGACAGAAAGATAGAAAAATAGATAGATCAATCGATTGATCGATCAACAGCAAAAAAGCCAAATGAATAAATAAATAACTGCCCACTGGATTTGATTTCGACGCCGTCTAACTGCCAGGAACAAAGTCAACTCCCGACGCCGAGCCGATAACGAAGAATCAAACGGTGGCATGTGACGGTATTTACCTCCTCATGCTGCTCGGCGTGGAGACGCTCATCTCCCCCAGCTCCACAGCTCAGAGTCTTAACTTCTCTGCTCTCGGGCTGCTTCCTCTCTCCTCTAACTGGGACTCTTTGTCACGGCTCAAACTTAGCAAACCGCTCACACATTGTCCCGCTAATCAACGACTCGGCAGCAACAAGTGGCGTCTGGGCTGATTTGGAGAGAAGAGAACGCTTGAATAAAAGGCAGACAGAAGGATGGAGGAGAGGGTCTTTCTTTCTTTTCTTTTTTTTAAAGTGGCACAAAAAGTTAGCAAGGAGTGAAGAGGTGAAAAAGAGCCTTCAAATAGACTCCACCACTACTCCGTTAAAGTGTAGATTTTTTCTCCCCCCCAGCTTTCTCGTTAAGTAATTAGTGCGCAGTGTATTTAAAGCAGAGGGTGGAGGATTGTGTTTGGAGGGGGGAGAGGGGGGGAGGGGGGGGGGATGGATGTTTTTCGGGGCTAATCTGAATTCTGATCTGCGCGTCCGTCCTCTCTGTGGCTGAATACAAAAGTTAGCTTGGCACTGCCGGGCCAAGGAAGGCTTTTCTCATGCTAAACAGGGCCTAAGTAGGCCAATTACAGGGCCAGCCTCGGTCTCGGAGCCATTCACCGGCTTAAAACAAAAGGGCCCTTGTCTTAAATAAAGTCAGTCACACACACAAGGGGGAGAGGGAGTCAGACACAAAGGCACACACACACACACACACACACAATCACACACCGATTCAGTCATCCTGTTCCTCTGTCCGTGTGTGTCAGTGTGTGTGAGTGTGTGTGAGTGTTTGTGTGTGTGTGTCGTCGAGGGTAAAAGGGGGTTCCCACTAAAACAAAAAGGGTCTCATTGATTGTGGCGCTTTTCTTTCTTTGCTTTTTTTCTTCTCGTACTCGTACAATCGAGCCAGGCCAGGCCAGGCCAGACCGGTCGCCCCAGCAACTATAGGCGAGCTGGAGGAGAGACAAAATGCCCGTCTGTCTCTCTGTTTGTCTCTCTTTACCTGCTCGTCTCGCTGTCTCCGTCAGCGTTACTTCATTACACACTATCTGTGCAATACAATTGCGTCATTGTTGATACCGAGATGGGAGTAGTCAGTTTAAGGTGTTAAAGGGGCGTTCCGAGAATTTAGCGTTTCACTTGCATAACATTGGGTGACCAGTGTGAGATGGATTGGAAAAACAACGGTAAAAATTGAAGCAGCAGAGGCTGAGATATCCTGAGTTTTAGCCCCTTGTATGGGTCAAGCTCCAAAAACCACCGGATCCTACATTTCCCATAATGCAATGCAAATGATAGCCGCTTTCCCCTGCTCGGTAAACAACTCCACACCCCCCAGTTTGCAACACAAGCCTTCGGTTATACAGTACATTTAAAGTCAGTTACTATTACAAGCATATACATTAAAGGGGCTGTGCTCGGGAAACTGTCACAGACCTTTACCCAATACGTCGAAACGCCCAAATTTTGTGGCATCAGTGTGACATCATTCTCTGCTCAGGACGCCATTACTCCACTAATTCAATTCAATTCAAATTGCTTTCTTGGCATGAATGTCAGAAATAGCAATATTGCCAAAGCATCAAGGATAATAATGTGAGAAGAAATGCATACATACAATTCATTGAGTAAACTAAAATATATACATTTAAAAATAAAAAGCCCCGCCTCGGGCTAAATGCTAACATTAGCATGCTAATGTGCTCCTAATGGCAATGTTAAAGTGCTGATGTTTAGCAGGTTTAATGTTTACCATGTTCAGCCTCTTCATATAGCGTGTTGGACATGTTGTTGAGATTTGCACGTGTCGGCTCCTCTGCGACCTACCGTTACCCATAATTCCGTGCTCTGCAGAGATCCACAGAGGTATTTATAAGTAGCTTCATATTATGTACAAATCCAGCCTTATATTGTTGTGATAATCATCAGGTTCACTCCCGCTCGCTTTGTCTCTTGCTTCTTTTACCTACAAGATCTTGTCTTTCTCTGTCTCTATGTTTCTCTCTCGCTCTCTCTCAAACAAACAAACACACACACACACACACACACACACACACACACACACACACACACACACACACACACACACACACACACACACACACACACACACACACAACCAGAGGTCTGTTTCTCACAGAGCTGACTGGGCTTCGGTACCCAGCTGCTCACAGAGACGATATTAACTAAGATAGATTACCAAAGATAGAGAGAAAGAGAGAGAGAGAGAGAGAGAGAGAGAGAGAGAGAGAGAGAGAGACAGGGTAAAGAAAGAGAACAGGAACTCTGAGGAAGGGAGAGATGGAGAGAGAGAACAACAGAAAAAAGTGGAAGATTTTGTAGAAAAGGGTAGAGAGAGGGAAAGAAAAAGAGCGAGAGAGACTCAGAGCAAACAGCAGAACGGAGACAGACATGAGAACAACAGAATGAAACAGTTGTCAGGATGGATGGCTGACTGTGGCGCAGCAAGTAACCCACTCCCCCTAAAAAACAACAGATTGTCATTTTAACATTTCTCTTTGTGTATGGATTAAACAAGCGAGATATGACATGTCAATTAGCGAGCTCTAGAGATGTCGGCAGGTGTATTTCTTTTTTTTTTTACTTTGGACGGAGCCAGTTAAACTCTTTTCCCCTGCGTCCAAGTCTTCATGCTAAGCTAGGCTAACCACAGCCTGACTCTTTGCTTTGTACTCACACACAGCCATTAGAGTGGTACCTTTGGTGTGACATCACTATTCCTTTCAGGATGTTCCCTTTACAATAAACAAAAGGGGCATTTCTTATAAAAAAAAAAAAAGAGCATGAGTTTTCTGTCTTCCTCTCTTTTCATTGCCCCCTCCCCTCTCATTTTCCCCCCATCCTCAATTTCTATTTCTCCTACGCAACGCTGTGTCCTCATGTGACTGGAAAAGCAAAGACTGAGATGTCACCAATTTCCACCATCACATCTATGAGAGGCAGAGAGAGAGAGAGAGAGAGAGAGAGAGAGAGAGAGAGAGAGAGAGAGAGAGAGAGAGAGAGAGAGAGAGAGGCAGGAACAAGTCATTAATTACCAGGAAGTGCTGGCGAGGCAGCGGCGCACCTGTACGCCAGCTTCGCTCCAGCTGACACACACACACACACACACACACAGACACACACACACACACACACACACACACACACACACACTCCTGAGGGAGCGAGGCCCTGAGGCTGCTACCAGAAACAGTAAAACCAGCAGAGACAACGAATAAAACTGGACTCACGGAGCCAAAACACTGTAACCACACATCACACATCAGACATTATATTATACACATCCAGGGCTACAGCTCACATATCAATTAATCATTTACTCTATTAAATGCCAAAAACAGTAAAAAAAAAAAATAAAGAAAAAAAAAAACTGTGACAAAAGTTCTCAGAGCCAATGGTGAACATGGGAGATTTAATTTACAACAGCACATAAAACAGAGAGAAGCAGGGGAATGAAATGCTCGGATTTGAAGAGCTGGAACCAGAGAATGTTTGACAAGATGTCTTGACTTAACCATGGAAACTCAGTGATGATTCATTTTATGCTTAGCATTATACATATTCATCGAATCTATTGTGAAATGACTCTGTTTGTGTCCCGTGAGCCCCTTTCACACTGGCCGAAAACAAAAAACCAAACATCTAACACCCACTAACATCTGGCTTTTGTCTTCAGCGGGAACGGTTACAATCAGCATTCATTCATGTCCATCATCGTGCAAGCAGCGCTGGAACATCCTTCCAAATTAGTCGGCACCGAGTTTGAAAGAGAGACTTCATAATTAACAAATATGAAAAACAAAAACGTAGCCACCGTAACATTTTCACTGGCCTCCGTGCTGCTTTTTTTTGCGTTCGGTGTTCACCAACTCTGTTTTCTGCGGTGGCCGACAGGGGCAAACTGCAACTTAATGAAACACACGAAAATAAATGCAACAATAAAAATGCTGCATCCAGACTACACAACGGAAGTTCTCCAGGCCTCTAGGGGGGAGCGCTACGTGGAACAGCTTGACTTTTGACCCCACTGAGAGAAAGCACTCTGGTACATTCCATGTGTCCAGAGAGTCTGGCCACTCTCCATTGACAAATGTTAACTTCCTTGAAGGCGGGTACTCTGTTGAAGTTTAAAACTATTGGATCTGCCCAGAGCCACTCTGGATCTGCCAGAACCAATCGCTAACGTTTGGTCATGACGTCGGCTTAGCATCGCTAGCATTGGACCCGGCCTGACACATAAGCGAACTAAGTGGCTGCTTAGGGAACCGTGGCTACCAGCGGGCCCCCAAGAGCACTTGAAATGTCCCACAATAGACCTCATAAAAGAGCCAGTCTATTTAAAGATACTGTTGCTGCTAATAGGTCTCAAATTAGTCTTTAAATGCTTATTTGTACATTATGAGTGCTTAAACTAATACAATACACAAATTGGTTTAGTGCCAAGTGCAGTAGTCCTGCTTAGGGCCCCCAAAAGTCTAGGGCCGGCCCTGACTAGCGTTCGCCTTAGCCAACTCCTTCACCGCTAACGGAGCGAGCTGGAAAATCTTTTCCCGAACCCCGATGGGGAGGAGGGCCACGACATCACGGCCACCGACAAAACTCAGCAAAGATTGTTCTTGCTCGGGCTTTAACTTCTGGATATTCGGCGGCGTTGCCACAACGGACCGAATGGCTTCGCTTGCATCTTTCTCCGCCGCCATTGCGGAACTCCAACTCAAACTATAGCGCACAACCTCATCATCGTCGTTCTCAGCCGCTCCCTCCGTTCACTGATTGGACCGGCCAGGCTAGGAGTACGGCAGAGCGAGGTGAGACATCAAACCATTGCAGGTCAGCAGAAAACAAGATCTCCAGGCAGTGTTCAGGTGCTCTTTAAATAATAAATCTTAAAGCGCCCATATTATGCTCATTTTCAGGTTCATAACTGCATTTTAAGGTTGTACCAGAATAAGTTTACATGGTTTAATTTTCAAAAAACACCATATTTTTGTTGTACTGCACAGCTCTCTCTCACTGCTGCAGATCCTCTTTTCACCTGGTGTCTGTTTTAGCTACAGAGTGAGACCTCTTCTCATCTTCTTCTTCTGTACTATCTTTGATTGCACTCGCACATGCTCAGTAGCTCAGATGTAGAGCATGTCGGCTAGCTAACTCTAGAGACAGTAAAAGAAAACATGTTTCTCCAACTTTGGTCAGTTACAAGGCAGGATTAGCTGGGAGACTTCTAAATGAGGGCGCACATGTAAGTAGTTCTTTTGTAGATTATGGTGAACTTGTGTGTGTTGTAGCAGTGCTTTGCTATTGAGAACGACGTAGCATGCTAGCGTTAGCATTAGCGTTAGCATGCTAACGCTAATGCTAAAAAGTGATTTTTTCATAATATGGGCACTTTAAAACCTTAAACAAACTCTGGGCCCCTATCATCTCCGCCTATATTGTGTTTAGTGACACATTCATTTCCAATCTGTAGTTTATCAAATTACCGCAAACTAATGACCACAGAGTGAACATGGAGCCCTGCTAAAGGGGTCCTGGGCTGCCCAGTTGGTAATGTGGCCGTGAAAGAAAAACAAGACGGTGATCCTGAGGCACAACATTATCATTGAGCTTCTCCGTGATGACTGAAAATGTAATTTCTTTTCAAATGTTTTTTTTTTTTAATGCCATCTGCTGGATATGGTAGGATAAAGGGGCCTTTTAGAGGGGCATTAACAGCAGTACGGACGCAGTCTAATCTCTTCTTTATGTCAGTGGTTGACTGCCTCACTGTGAGAGGGAGTGTTACTGTGTCCTTATGACCCATTCAGGAACAGCAGAGGTGTCGGGTCCACGTGCTACTTCAATCATTTATTTATTTTATTAAAGATTATTGTTTTGGGCTTTTTCGCCTTTAATTTGACAGCACAGCTAGGTGAGAAAGGGGAGAGAGAGAGAGAGGGGGAAGACATGCAGGAAATCGTAACAGGTCGGACTTGAACCCTGGACCTCTGCATCGAAGCATAAACCTCTCAGTATATGTGCGCCTGTTTCACCCTCCGAGCCAACCTGGGCACTACTTTAATCATTTTAATACTACAAAATGCCCCCCAAAAAACCTGAATTATTAAAGATGTATCCATGCTACAATTACAGGTTCTGACCCCTTGAGCAAGGCACTATTGCCCGGGGTTAGAGGTTCAATTCCCTCGGAAGTGGCAAAGACCATTAGCTTAAAATCCTTAACAAAGTCAATTTGTGGCAAGCTCAAACAGGCAATTACACCCAAGGTAAGGACAGAGCTGATTACCTGACACTACCAAAGTTAAAGACTGAGACAGCCAATCATGTCGCAGAACCGCCATGCCAACACACACACACACACACATAGAAAACGGGCAATGAACATCAGCGCATTGGCGTCCCTGAAACACCAGCTGCGGCGTGTGTGTGTGTGTGTGTGTGTGTGTGTGTGGTTGTGTGTTTAGAATGATTTCAGAGCAAGTAAAAACCTCAGAGACAGCCAACACACACACACACACACACACACACACACACTCATCTGCAGTGGCATTCGGAGCAGCAAGGGATCGACTTGCCAATGACAACTTCCTCCATCTTCTAACCACTTCGCACACACGCACGCACGCACGCACACATGCATACGAACAGACGCACACGCAAAATAACACACACTTCACTCAAACACAAATACACACACAAAGCAGTTCAAAGCATTTCTCCTTAATTAGCGTTCAACGCTTGGCTTGACAAATAAATAGTGATCATTTAAGAACACTAAGAGAGGAATCAGACAGCACATTACACCTCACAGGATCTGGCAGCTTCCCGCACGCAATTAAAACATGAGAGACAGTAGTACAGAGGGAGGAGAGAGAGAAAGGTAGGAAAGATGGAAACACAACGGGGGAGACAAGTAAGTGGGGTAGGAAGGGGGTTAGAAGGGGAGAGAACAAGAGGAAGGAGAGAGGAATGAAGGGAAAAGGGAGGGAAGGAAACAGGTAAGGACGGTGAAGCAAGAGTAGGAAGTACAACAGAAGTAGGAACGGAAGTCGGGGGGGGTTAAAAAGGAAAGAAGAGAACGAGGTTAACAAAAGAAGGAAAGAACACAGGGGGCAGAAAGATTGAGGAAAACCAAGAGGAAATGGACTGATAAAGAATGGAGGGACATGTTGAAGGGAAGGAAGGAAGGATGGAAGTTGAGAAGAGGGACAAAAAACAAGCAGGGACGGAAGGTGGTCAACAGAAAAAGAGAGACTTAGAGAATGGAAGCGGAAAAGGACAAGGAAGAACAGAGCAATGAAGGGAAGAAGGAGGGAAATGGGAAGAAAGGAAAAAAAGGTAGGAGGGGAAGTAGGAAATGTAAGAAGGAAAGAAGTAAAACAAAAGGGATGAAAGTAAGAAGGGAAGGAAGAAGGGAACGAGGAGGAAAAGGAGGAGGGGGAGCAGGAAAGCGGGAGTTAGATACATGAAAAAAAAAGCAGGGAGGAAAGTAAAGAGGTAGGGAAGGAGATGAAGTTCATAAGGAAGGGCAGAAAAGAAGGAAAAGTAGGACCAATGGAATGAAGTAAGAGGAAAAGGTGAAGGAGGGAGAAAGTGAAAGAGAATGGAAGAAGAAAAGGATGAGGAGGGAGAGAAAAGGGGAGAGAGGGAAGAGGGAAACAAGACGTGGAAGCAGAGGCAGTGCAGGAAAGGGAGGGAAAGTACATGACGGACTGATGGAGGGGAAGAAAAGGACATCATCAGGGAAGAATGGGGAGGAGACAGGACGTACATGAATGTTAGATGGAGAGACAGATTTATACTCAAAGATGAAAAGAGAGATGAAAAGAGAATGAGGAATTGGCTTCCGTGCGGTGCCATCTTGAACTGATCGCTCCCATCATGCCTCAGTCCCAGCTGCCTTCACTTTGTAGTTGTAGAACCATTTTAGTCGTTATAACCCATACAGGGCTGTAGAAATACAACTTATAGAATGGACATTCTCATTTCTGAGTTCTAAACACATCTCAGGCCCCTCATTTTGTATTTAATTATTATTTTATTTAATTATTAAGGTTCAAACAATTCATTTTGGTGACTTTTAATGCACTCATTTGTGCTGGATTGTCCATATTAACCTTGGTGTGTAAGAAATAGTTCTTTGTGCTTTTAAGGCCGTGCATCCATTTCCCAAAAGAGAAAAAGTCCAAGGCCTAGGTTTATATTTATCTCTCCTTTAAAAGGAGCTTCAAGGCCTGTGGGATCCAGGAAGTTGTTGCTTCATCTGTCACAGATAAGAATCCCAGAGAAGTTCAGCAGAACTAAGCTCTGATGAAGGAAACACACACGAAAAATAGATCATCTCGCTTTCCCACATCTCATGGATCAACACTGTGTGTGTGTGTATTAGGTTTAGCAATATTATGTGTGTGTGTGTGTGTGTGTGTATTAGTTTTAGCAATATTATGTGTGCGTGTGTGTGTGTGTATATTAGGTTTAGCAATATAATGTGTGTGTGTATTATAGGGCTGCAACAACGAATCGATAAAATCGATAAAATTCGATTACTAAAAAAGTTGGCAACGAATTTAATTATCGATTCGTTGTGTTGCGCAACTATCAGGCAACCTAGTCGCGGAGATAAAAAAAAATGTAGTTGAGCGCAGAGCGGAGCAGCGCGGAGCGAAAGAAAAGAAAAAAGAGCAGAGCGGGGGTAGAGGGAATACGGAGAGAGACCGGAGAGACCCGTAACGTTGTTCTGAAACACACGGCGGAGGCAGAGAAATCAGTACGACCTAATATAAGTCATCCAAGGTGTGGGAGCATTTCACGCTAAATAAATCAAAAACGTGTTAATTGCAAGATAAACAAAAGCGACACGGCATGGCACGGGCGCACCACGGTGATGAGTCAGCACCTAAAACGTAAACATGTTGGAGTCCTTGATGAGGAGGAACGGAGTTCAACAGCAGGGTAAAGTCACTACACTATCCTACTCCTGTTCAACAGAACAACAACAGCAGGGTAAAGTCACTACACTATCCTACTCCTGTTCAACAGAACAACAACAGCAGGGTAAAGTCACTACACTATCCTACTTCTGTTCCGTTCTGAAGTGATGAACGTACCGTCCCTCCAGTAGCTCTTCTGGTGCTGCTGTTTACTTGTTATCCAGCAGACTAGCATGACAAGCTAGCATTAGCTCGGTAATAACAGTAATAAAGCAGGGGTGGTATAGTTTGCAAGACTAAAGACATGGTTTTATTCACTCGCCTTTTTTGGCCCATTAATTTTTCAATCTGTTGTCATGTATATATTATGTGCTTTGTCCCATATCAATTATTGTTGACAAATATAATAGTGTGTGGTGTATAAACGAACTTAACTTGCACTTACTACAATGATGGTAATAATTTAATGAATAAGTGTGTGTGTGTGTGTGTGTGTGTCTGTCTGTCTGTCTGTCTGTCTGTCTGTCTGTTTGTCTGTCTGTGTCTTGTCTGTATCTGCTATTTGGGTTACTTACCTTTACACAACTATTAACTAAAACAACAAGTATGTATGTATTGAGTTGATGTAAATTAATGCTTTTTTTTTTATCAGATTCATCGATTAATCGAAAAAATAATCGACAGATTAATCGATTATTAAAATAATCGTTAGTTGCAGCCCTAGTGTATTATTTTTAGCAATATTATGTGTGTGTGTATTATTTTTAGCAATATTATGTGTGTGTGTGTGTGTGTGTGTGTGTGTGTATTAGTTTTAGCAATATTATGTGTGCGTGTGTATTAGGTTTAGCAATATTTTATGTGTGTGTGTGTGTGTGTGTGTGTGTGTGTGTGTATATTAGTTTTAGCAATATTATGTGTGCGTGTGTGTGTGTGTGTGTATATTAGGTTTAGCAATATTATGTGTGTGTGTGTGTGTATTATTTTTAGCAATATTATCTGTGTGTATAGTTTTATCAGTATTATGTGTGTATGTGTGTGTTTGTGTGTGTGTGTGTGTACCTGTTTTACTATATTCGTGGGGTACAAAAACCGGGGACTACAGTATCCTTGTGGGGTCTGCACAGTCTTGTGGGGACCAAAATGCTGGTCCCCACGAGTTTAAAGGGCTGTTTGACTTGGTTTTAGGATTAGGGTTAGAATTAGGTTAGGGTTAGGGTTAGGGTTAAGGTTAGGCATTCAGTTGGGATGGGTAAGGTTAGGGTAAGGGGCAGGGGCTATAGGGAATACCTTATGTCAATGACATGTCGCCACAAAGATAGTAATACAGACCTGTGTGTGTGTGTGTGTGTGTGTGTGTGTGTGTGTGTGTGTGTGTGTGAAACTGTGTGTGTGTGTGTGACTGTGTGTGTATTAGTTTTAGCAGTATTATGTGTGTGTGTGTGTGTGTGTGTGTGTGTGTGTGTGTGTGTGTGTGTGTGTGTCTGTGTGTGCATGTAAGAATCAGAGCTAAAATACAGATTCATAACTTCCCAGTGTATGCATCAGTGTGTGCAGGGGCGTCGGTAAAACCGATACTGATTACCAGGGCCCAAGGGGAGAGAGGGCCCTTGAAAAGTCTGGAATATATTTTTATTTCACCTGGATATTTTCATTTCCTAATTAAATTTCATAATGCATGTCAGATGAAATGTAAAGTTAGTGTATTGGCTGAATAACTTGGTTGATTGACTGACTACATTTTGTATACAGAAAAAGACTAAGGTCTCACCCACCCCTTGCTAATGCGCCAAATGGTTTAGTCCATCTGCACGCTTGAGCGTCTGGTGGAGCGCAAACTTCTGCTGTAGAAATGTCTTTCTCAAAGAAAGTCAAATCAGGCTACCAAAAAAGAAAGGAAAGACAGGAGAAGGAGAGAAAACTAAATGAGGGGAAACAATTGGTAACTGACTTCTTTTCAAAGAAAGGTGAGCACAAACTAGAAAATGAAATCCATGGTGCTAAACTGCTTGAATATCTCTGTGACTCTAAAAACAAACTGAGACAACCCATATAAAGAGCAGAACATGCACTTTCAAATGATAATTTGGTTATACATGTAATCTGAGGTAAAGGCTAAATAAATAAACTACACGAGCAAGGCTGTTTGCATATAACACACCATTGTAATAGCCTAATTTAAAACATGTTTAATTTTAAATTAATAGGCTATAATGTCTATAATTAGCAATATGTTGAGGAACATGGGGGACCATCAGGACTGCCTATGCATAGGGCCCAGGGTCTGGTGCTACGCCCCTGAGTGTGTGCGTGTGTATTATGTGTGTGTGTGTGTGTGTATTTGTATGTGTGTGTGTGTGTGTGTGTGTGTGTGTGAGCACTGTAGTGTAGGAGTGACAACTTAGTTATGTTCTGTGTCTGTTACCAGCTGTTGTACTTCACTCGCAGTTTCTGTGTGTGTGCGTGTGTGTGTGTGTGTGTGTGTGTGCGTGTGTGTGTGTGTGACAGCATGCTGTTTGATGTTAGACACATCAGAGAGGGGAGAGGGTTAACTTCACTGACAGAGACAGAAAGATTAGCTCCCCGGTTTGCTTCTGTGATGCCTGACGCGGAATTGTTAAACAAACACTGAGGCGACTGCTGCACGGAACCAAGTACCTCCGCCCGAATGGAAAGAAGGGTGCAGGGTTTCCTCTCAACACTTAGATTCTCACATTAAAACACATAGTGTCAGTGATGGGATAAGTCCTTTAGAGCACGTGTGTCAAACTCAAGGCCTGAGGGCCAAATCCGGCCCCTCGCAGGTTCTGATCAGGCCCACGTTTCAATTTAAATTCACAATAAATTCGCTTTTTTCCAAAGTACTCAATGTTTTGCCACTTTCTTGGAAGTTTTTGGTGCTTTTGACAATGTTTTTGGCACTTTCTGATGTTTTTGGCACTTTTCCAGTATTTGTCGCTGGCTGAGGAACTTTTTGGACAAACTGTTTTGGGGCTTTATGAGGCCCAAAATGTAAATGAGATGACTACAGTACAGTCAAAATATTGGACTTTTTCTCTTAAATAAAAGCACGTCGATAATAATAAAGTCTACGTGTCTGGCCCTTGATGTGATTCTCATTTTCCAGTGTGGCCCTTAGGGAAACTGAGTTTGACCCCCCCTGCTTTAGAGCCTTAAGGCTGTTTCATGCTTCTGCGTCAACTCGAAAAAGCTTCTTAAAAAAAAGAAAAAAACCTAACCGAGTACTTTAGTCAATAATGAACACATTCTGCACTGCAGATAGCTCTTGTTACTGGACATTTGCACAAAAGAGTGTGCATAACTCTTTGTATGACGATAGGTTGAAGCCTGGATGATATTCACCAGACATTCCCATGTTTTTATGATCCTCATGGAATTGTTGCGTGTGTATTATTTAAATGCTCATGTCACAATGCTGTGAAAAAGTACGAAGACTGAAAGTTATTATGATTTGGGTTTAATTATTTAACTGGACTTGGAACATGTTTGGAGCTAAACTGTCATCTATAGTTCACCTTTAAACCAAAATGTTTAATTAAAATGTTTTGTTTTTTTTCCAACATTTTGGTCGTCTTTTTCGACACTTTTGTCACTTTTATCCAAGTTTATTTGTTACTCCATCCAATGTTTTTTTGTCACTTTTTAAAATGTTTTTATGTGTTTTTTCCCCACGTTTTCCCACATCTTTTTCTCTTTTTTCAACGTTCTTTTATCAACTTTTTTTTTCAAATGCTATAAAATTGAATAAAACACCCAAATTCAATAAAAGTATTGAACTGATCATTTATTTTACTTGTGAAGAGCGTTGTAGGGAACCATCCACGTTACTTTTTTTTTTTTTTTTGGTTGAAAGAAACCCATATTTCTGATATAGAAACTTTTTGAAAACGGGTCAAATTTGACCCCGAGGACATCAGGAGGGTTAACACTAAATGAAATCAGCGGATCCTTTGGGATGCCCAAACTGTGTGTTTAAAGTCATGGATATTCCTCTACAACCGTAACTAAAGGAACCCAGTAGCTCCATCGCGTCATAATAGTAGCGGGTGGTCCTAACACGCTGAACGTTGATAGAATGGATACCACACACAGACTGTCATCTGTCATGATGATGTATCAACACGCACACACAGACTGTGCGAGCCCAGCGGCGCTCGCGTTAGCGTGCGTTTGTGATCGATAGTCAAATAAAATAATGTCGATCTGTGTGACCGGCAAATGAGACTAAACGATGGCGGAGTCTCCTGAGAGCAACGAGCAGCTGGATCAGTGTGCGTGTAAGTGTGTGTGTGTGTGTGTGTTCAGGGCTGGAGAGCAGCTGTGAGTGGAACATCTCACCACACACAGAGTTGCACAGGATGAATTGATGGATGTATATAAGCGAAGAGGAGAGTTATTTCTGATAGATATACGTGTATTATATATAAGATATTAATGCAATTCAGGATAAATAGCTAGCTAGCTATTTATCCTGAATTGCATTAATATCTTATATATAATAGCTAGCTACATAGCTAGATAGCTAGATAGATAGATGGATAGATACAAACTATGGCCAACAGATTCTTTAATATTTCCCTCCATGTAAACAGTCTTTGACTCGCCCCTTTTTTTTTTTCCTTCCTTGACTTCAGACCAGCTGTTGGGGGCTTGTACTTCCTGCTGCCATGCCATTGGTCAGAAAACAGCCAATGGGGACAGGCTCAGAGGACAGACAGAATGAAGTGATGATGAACAAACACACACACACACACACACACACACACACACACACACACACACACACACACACACACACCCTCGGTAACCGGATTCCACTGCAAAGCCCACGCACAGGAACTGTCGGCCTTCCAGGGGGAACGAGGACTGTCGCTCACACAGACACACACACACACACACACACACACACACACACAGACACACACAGTAATGCCTGGCCTCCATACAACCACATTCCACAGATCTATAGAAATGTTGCATCTTGAGAAAGAGACAAAGAGAGAGAGAGAGAGAGAGAGAGAGAGAGAGAGAGACAGACAGACAGACAGACAGAGTAAGACAGACAGATAAAGAGAGCAAAGCAACAGGGCACGGCGACATAAAGAGAAAAAGGACAGACAGAAAATGGGAACGAGAGACAGAGAAGAGCTGGAGAAAGAACTGAGGGAAATGATACATCAACAGGTAGCTCAACAAGGGGAAAAGGAAGGCCTCATTCAACGACATCTTTTGTGTCTTTTGTATTCCTATCCTCAACCTCTCTTTCCTGTCAGGTTTGCTCACACGAGTTTACCAGTCAGATTCACCAAACGCTCTGAAATGCGCTAACTTGTCGTGGTTTGCCCGTCTCAGCCCGATAAATGCGCCCTGTTTGCGGCGAGGTGTACATTCGTGAGATTTCATCATTAGCATAATGGACCTACAATTGCCTGTTCTGCTCTGGTTGTGGGGAAGTTTCATTCCCCAAAATAGGCTTCGAAAAAGAAGAATTTCACACATATGTCCTGTTTTGGAAATCACAAAAACTTACTTATGACAAATGTAGCGCCAGTAACTGTATTAAAGGGCCAGAAACAATTAGAAGATATTAAAAGTACAGCTGTCAATGGCGTGTCCTCAGAGCAGAGCTGTACTGGGACAGAAGTTATGATGAATGATTTGATATGAGGTTAGCTCCCAACAAAAGCAAAGCGCTCCATGACTTTTACGAGAGGTGGTCATGGGACAGTCTGAGTGATATTAGAGGAGAGAATGTTAACAGCCTACAGTAGCTGCTGTTACACTGTCAGCTGTTAGAAGGGAGGATGATCCTGGACTCAGACCTGCAGACAGACAGGGAAGCTGTTTTCCGACTGAACTGAAGAAGATGCAGTGATAAAATTAGCCAATAAACAAGATACCATATCAGTGATCAATGACAATAAGTCCAACATAATCTTAAAGTGCTCATATTATGCTTTTTGGCTTTTTCCATTTCCTTTGTTGTGTGGACATTATAGGTGTACAAAGTGAAAAAGCCCAAAGTCCACCCCAAAGAGACTTACCATCTCCAACAGAAAACGCTGTTCACAAACTGCTCCAAACAGCTCTATTGTAGTCCAGCCTTCAGAGAAAAACGTGGTCACTTTGTAACACACGTTATAATGCTCGCCTAGCTGCTAGTGTGGCACGCCCTCATACTCTGCTTGTGACTGGCTAGTAGTCCTTACCTAACTCCCAACAAAGATGGAACAGAAGTGACATGTCTCACTCTGTAGCTAAAACAGAGAGCTCAACACACAGGGTGAAAAGAGGAGCTGCAGCAATGTCCAGTACAACAAATATCTGGTGTTTTTTAGAAAATTAAGCCACTTTAACCTATTCTGGTACAACCTCTAAATACAATTATGAACCTGAAAATGAGCATAATATGAGCACTGTAATTTGCATATAAATGAGGTTTATTGACCATGAATTCCAAAAAGTAGTCTCAAACTAGTGGTAGTAAGTTGGTGTTGGTAAAAATAAAAAAAAAAACTGTCGGAAAAAGGGACGGAAATGTCAAGTGTTGAAAAAGGTTTTTGACCCGGGGGGGGACAACACAAGGGTTGAATGGAGTCTGGTGGGTTTGGCGATAGCGATTTATTTGTTTAATGTTTAACAACAAGGGTCTTACTTTTTAACAAAAACGTCGACATCTGTATGGATAATGATGTCAGACTTCAGGGCATGTCGGTGGTAAAACAAGAATTTTTTTCGTCGACATAAATTGAAGGTGCGCAACTGCCCAACAACTTACATATTGGCTTGTTTCGCCGCTGCCGACTTTCGCGCTCTTGCTTAATACTGGACCAAAGATTGTCAAAGACTGTTGTTCCTATTACACACAAAAACGAAAAGAGGGTCCAGGCTGCAAAAAAAAATAAAAAATTGAAGCGACGCCCCTCAAAGCCAAAGAGGAAAGGAAGGACAAAAAGAGAGAGAAAAAAAGAACAGCCAATGTGAAATCGAGATAAAGACAGAGAGACGTGTTCATTAATGACGAGAGGACTCCCGCTCTCTGCAGAGAGGTGTTGAGCCGTCACAGAGGTGTGGAGGTCCGAGGTCAGTGGGTTTGGAGAGCCCTCCGGGGGTTTAAGGACCAGCTCGTTGAGGACTGACGAGGACTGAGCAGGAAGCTGAGGCTGACGCACCTGCTATTGTTTCAGCTGTTTACATGTTAGTCATGGAGTTAATGCCGAGTGGACCTGCAGAGCTATACTTACTCACACTCTGATATGATATATATATACTGTTTATGATTCACATGTTGGAATGTCAATATTCACATCATCATACTATGTGTGTGTGTGTGTTGAGAGAGTAAATGCATGGTTATGGAATATTGTATATCTACATACATGTGCTTTAATATAGGCGTTGTGTGCATGTGTGTGTGTGTGTGCACCTTCTTTAAGGTAAATGCAGCTTCTAAGCTCCTCTGAAACCTCGCAGAGCTTCAAAACGGAGCCTTCAGCGCTTTTTACTGACTGATGTGTGATTGTGTGTGTGTGTGTGTGTGTGTGTGTGTGTTTAAAGGGTTAAAGGGTTTTTTTATTTTTATTTTTTTCATGGTGCATTCCACCAGAACCTCACATCCAGACTGCTGCTGCCTCAGCTGTAGCTGCCGGCCCACAACTAACCTACTGATCTGTGAGGCGATAACTGGATGACAGGCATGCTTTGGTGTGGCTGAGTGTGCGCGCGTGTGTGCCTGTGTGTGCGTGTGAGTGAGAGAGAGAGAGAGCGAGAGAGAGAGAGAGAGATGGGGGAGGATCATCATTATCATGAACGACAGTGAGAGAGAAGAGAACAATTTAAAGAGGATGATATGAGAAATTGTGAAAAACAGCAGGATAAGAAGAAATAAAGAGGGGATGAGAGTGTGTGTGTGTGTGTGTGTGTGTGTGTGTGTGTGTGTGTGTGTGTGTGTGTGTGTGTGTGTGTGTGTGTGTGTGTGCGTGTACTGGCTGTGTATTATACTACCCATGAGGGTGTTTCTGCTGTGGTTACGGGAGTTCAGGTGATACTCTCAGCAGCAGTGAAGCCACAGCAATCCCCATAAAACCAGGGATGAGCAAACAACATACTGACGGTTACTAGTGGTGGAGCTAAAAAATGTCCGGTTTGTCTGCGCAGTACTCTATCAAATGAATGACATGAGTTGACTGTGCTATCAATCATATATCCCTAATCACATGTTCATTTATAACAAATAGTGGTGATCCTAGTCTTTCCTACAAGACCTTTTCTTATTGTTTATGGCTAAAGTAAGCCTAATGAGCATGGACATAATTCTATAGCCTCATTTACATTCAAACGTGAAGTTACCCCATACATCCAGTCTTGTGCCATCTGACAAGCAAAAGCCCCACTAGACAATACTTTTAGCGTGTACAGAGCCAGCATATCTCCACATGTAAATGGGAGAATTAAGGGTTTATTTCAACCAAACCAGAGTAGCAATTGTTGGAACAGTGGAAAGACGAACCAAGAGTATTTTAAGACGATAAAATTACAGTTTATTTAACCCTGCTGTTGCCCTCGGGTCAAAGTTGACCCCTTTTAAAAATTCCATACAATGCTCTTTGCAAATATAATTGATCACTTTCAATGAATTTCGGGTGAAAATTGAAATGGTTTCAAATCAGTATCCTGACTAAACTCATCCACTCAACGTACGTTCCTCTGATCTTCCTCTAATCTTCCTCTAAAAGAAAGGCCATCAATTCGTCAATGTCTAAACGGTTCAACCTCTGGGGAGCAGAAATGACATGATTGCATTACAAAAAATATCCGTCCACTGTTGATAGTTCTTATGAAAAAAAGTAAAAAAGTGCCTGAGCCCTGCCTGAGAAAGCAATTGAATTGAATTGTCAGGCAAAAAAAAATGTAAACCTGGCTCAACTTTTGCCGTAACACAATGTCATCTAGCAAGGTGCTGTGTTGGCCAATCACATCCGTGCAAGAGTGATTACTTGTAACCTCAACGCTGTATTTCTACGGTTTACTTTGTTCCTTGTGACAAAAGATGAAATAGTTGCCACTGTGATAACTTTCCAGATTTGTTTGCTGTGCGGTGTTTTGGCATCTGATACGCTTTCATTCAAACTTGACGTTGAGGATTTCATTTTCTCACTGGAACCTGCGACAACAACCCACCAGCACAGCCTCTTACGTTGTTTTAACGCATAGCGGTTTTCGGTCTGAATGTCAACTTATCCTTCCGCTAAGTACTTGGTGTCTTTCAGTAGTGAGCTGGGGGCGTGTATGCGTAATAATGGTAAGCCACATTCGCAAGTGTGTGGGAGAGATGATGGTGGCGATTCATTGAGGAGATTGTTTCCGGCTGGAAGGAGTCGAGACAGCCTCAAGCGGACGGCGGCACACCAGACGTTTCCACACAGAGAACGCTACTGAAGACAGAGAAGCTGGACGACCACTCCAGTTTCACCACATCACAAACTTTTGTAATTACACCTCGTAAAACCGGAACTACAACAACGAAGAAGAGCGGGGCTGGCCCAGCGAAGGACAACGACGCAGCGGACCTGAAGCTACGTTGTGGTTACCGGGCAAGCAGCCATCTTCAGATGCAAAATCATGCAGATACTGGGTGAGTCAGATTAACACAGCACAAAGCACTCTAGAAGAAAGAAAGACATACACTCATCCAGGCAAGTTTAGTATCATTCTCAAGTTAAATGTAGGGATGGTGAGGAAGGGTAGATTAACCTTTAGCAGCTGTGTTTGGTTGTTTAACGAGCCCAGGTTAGCTTAGAGTGTTTGCTACAAATCTCACTTTAACGCCCATTTTGTTTTTACTTTTCTGTTTGTGCACAGGTTAAACAAATCTCCACATCCAACTATTGGAAGGTAAGTGAATAAGCATATTTCCCGAAATGATGTAGTATTTTATTTTGAAGTATTAGTTATGTTAACCAACAAAAACACTTATTTATTGTTTGGAAAAGATGGTGGTCATGGTTTAAAGAAACTAAAGGGCCATCATAAGATGTTTTGTGGTGCTATAACAATATCAAGCAATGTCCACCTCAGGACCAGCAATCACTATTCACACAACCACAAGGGGTCCTTGTCAGGAAACTGAAAACAGAGGTTGCATTAGACATGTGATCAAACTATTATTTCCAATGGTTTATCTAATGAAAACAGTCTCACCCTCGAAAAATAGCCAACTCCTGTATCTCCCTGACAGGTGTAAAAATGCTCATGACGTGTGATAACGGAGCTTTAAACTAACTGTCAAGTCAATTACAGTGTGAAAACTCTGTGCAGTGTCACTCACTGCAGAAGATCAGTGTGCAAACTCTTAATGAAGCATCAGGACAAGAGAGGTGAGAATCATAACAGCAGAACTCTAACTGCTGATGAATATATTGGGGTATGATCAAACACATCAGCTGTTTCGCATTCGCCAGAGGTACCTCCCCAGGGCTGTGGAGTAAGGTCTGGCCCCCTCCACACATACATTCTGGGATAGGAGAAAAAAACTCTCTGGGTTTTTTGCATTTCTTTAAACCAATCGCAATCGTCTTGGTCGGCTCTAAGCTCTGGACAGTGGATCTGCAAAATTGTCTCGTGTAGGAACTGGTTTTGGTGGAACATTTGCACCCCACAAAAACGGTAGCCTGGGAATCCAGACCTAAATCCGAAAGTTTGAGGGTCTGGCATTGAGTAATGAAAATGGCCCAACTCGAGGGGCGTCACCAAGCATGCATTTGAAAATCTCACTGCACGCAATTGGTTAAAACACTACGACCAATCACAACATTACACGCGGCAACGTATCCAGAGCCCCATACGCTTAGCTACCAGCGGAGCTAACTGGTAGATTAAACTGTCGTCATCGGTTTAGCTCGCCTCTGGCTAACGAGAACTTGGCACATACAATAGTAAATGAAATTAACTTTTCACACAATACAGTAATGTCAGCTATTTCAATTAGCTAGATACATTGTGAAACGTAATTTGCTCTTAGCAGTGTATAACCATGTGTATTTTGTCCAGAGCTAATCCCCGCCCAATCGGTCCCAAAACGTCCCAGATAGAGAGTAAATACTGTAAACATACTTTTTGTGAATCCTTACAATCACTCTCTGAAAGAGCAAAGCAGGCCTGTCTTGTTGCACAATTGAAATTTTCTTCAAAACTTGCCATTTTCAGTGTGTAGCTTGCTAGCTCAAAGGATTTGGTTGTTGTTTCCCGTAGCAAAACAGGTTTAGGTACGGCAGCACAAAGAGAGTGGAAGGTGAGGGACATCCGCAGAACATCCGGCGCCGCCAGAACATCCTGGAAATAGACTAGTCAGCTAAATGGATCTGAAGCTGATATTATTTGGTCAACTGCTGTTAGCAAGTTCAGGAATGAATCTGGAGTAAAGTTCCCAGATAAAATATAACTGCTCTTTTAGGAAAACGGCATAAAATGTAATCCTGCTGCAAAATGTATGGTACATGAAAAGGAAATATTAATTTCCAGTACCTTTAGTGCACACAGGAACTACATTAAAATATGTATCATGTTTGTGTAAATATTGTATATATTTCACATGCAACACAATGTACAGCAAATACTGAAAAAATAAAAAACAACTTTATACATGTACTTATATCTTCAGGTAAATGAAAAACAAACATGTTTTTTCTGATGTCACATGATGTCAAACAACAGACTGAGTCCTTTACATCCCTGGTGTGTTTGAGTGTATTCATGCCACCTTCAGCCAGCAGACGATGGTTTTTGGAGGGTGTTTGGGTGTTTTTAGAGGAGCAGAGGTTGCTGTTGGGGGGTTGGGCTCGTACCTTGGCAGGAGGCCACGTTTCCCAGCCCCCATCACCCATCCACAGCTAGGAGAGAATCACCAGTGAGACCCAGTCAGCTTTCCAGTTTACACTGGGTAAAAGCAGTCAGTTCGCACCAATTATAAATCTGTACTGCTACTGAAGTAAAAAGGCTCTGTTGTGTAGAAAACAAACACTGAGGTATGCTGTTCTGCTGGATGGAAACACCCTTGGAGCAATTGACACTGTTGGACTGTCCATCCATTCATTTTTAACACAGAAGACAGATAAGTCTGTCCTCCCCCAAAAAACGCTCACACAGGTTGTTTGCTCAAGCAGCAATTACAACCTATATTTACAGTGAAGGCTTGGATTGGGGTGGCACCTAAATCATCGTTGCAGCTACCGCCGTGGTAGCGATAAAACAAAATCATTGTAAATTTTTCCAATGAAATTTTTTTTTATTAACCCTAACCTGCATTTACACCATAGGCCACTTAAACCTCCAACTGAAATTCTTCCTTTTGAAATAATCTTAAACTATTTGACCCCTAAACTTGCACCTGACAGAAATTATGGAAGAAACAGTAGTTAACATGTTCTAAACCACCCTAATTACGCACCAAACTGAAATAAAACCAGGATATTGGGAATTTTGGTAACTGATTGTCACTAGCCTGGATGCCAGCCGAACTTAGCCCCGCCCACAACATTTGAGGTCGGGAAGTTTGGTCTAGACTTGATCTGTTGTGGAGCAACTATGCTCGAATGAGAGCTGTTTGGACCAATAAAATTGTCAGGGTGGCCTTTATACGATGATGGACAGATGATCAACAGTAACGTAATCAACCACGTCACCAAAGAGCGCTTGGGTTGAATTCGTTTACAACTAAGATGGCTGCCGCTGGAGAATTGAGTTACAGAATGTTATAGAAGATATCGACAGCGCATTAATTTTAAAAGAGGAACAGAGAACCGCGATCAAAGAATTTGTCGATCGGAAAGATGTTTTTGTCGTCCTTCCAACGGGATTCGGCAAAAGTTTAATTTATCAGCTGGCCCCAGATGGTCGCTAAGAAGATGGGGCGCTCTGATTGGTTGTAGGTCTAGCCCATTGAGTGCAGAGGCATTTTCTTACCTGGTTCGGTTGAAACACGCCCCATAATCACAGCCCAATGGAGCAGTATCAGACTCATACTCTATGACAACGTCAGGCTACATTGTTACATCAATACTCCCCAATGAGACAAAGAGCAAATTGTGTTTGATTCGTTCATTTCAACATTGAATGAATTAATGAATGATGAGGTTTAGATTACAGGACAGGACAAAGTAAAACAAAAAAAATAAATAATAATAATGAATAAAACAACACAAAATTGCATGTGAATTATGCTATATTCCGGCCAAGCCATCATTCCTTCAGTCTAAAAGTTGTGGGTCTGACGTTTGATCTTTGCTTCCAGTTATCGTTCTCTCCTGAGAAATTCCGAAGTTAAATTCACAGCAACAGGGCTTCCTAATAATTTAGTCAAATTTGTGTCACCAGATCTTTGGCCCTGCTGAGAGCATCTCTCCAGGGATGGCAATGTCAGTGGCTCCAACCCTTTGGTCCAGACTTAAATATCTTGACAATTATTGGATGGATTGCCACGAAACTTAAAGACATTGCCCAGTGGATCAATCCTAATGACTTTTCATGTAGCTGCACCATTAGGTAAAAATGTAGAGACGCAAAGATTAATGAATTAATCAATTTGTTTTCAGTTATTAAATTAATCACAAACTATTTTGGTAATCGATTAATCCATTTGAGTCATATTTCAAGAAAAAGTAAATTCTCTGATTCCAGCTTCTTAAGTTTCTTCACTCCTCTGCGACAGTAAACTGAATATCTTTGAGTTGTGTACAAAACAAGACATTTGAGGACGTCATGTTGGGCTTTGGGAATCACTGAGTGACATTTTTCACCATTTGAGGACATTTTATCAACCAAACAAGTAATCCAGTTGCAGCCAATGTTTTGGTTTTTCCAACTCTCTGGTTTACAGCCATACACTGTAGCTGCAAAATGGACCCTGGCTGCAGCATCTAGCTCGGTTCTAAACATCTGAATCACAGGCCACATCTCAGATTATTTTTTAGTGATTCGAATATGTGTGTTGTTTCCCAGGTTTGTCGTTGGGAGCATGAAAGGATGAGATTGACATATTTGTAAATTGTAATTCTTAAATCAGCATATCTCTTCCATCAACGTGACAAACATTAACTGCTGCTAGCAACCACTTTGACTGAAAACAATGTCATCAGAAAGGATTTGTCAGTCAGTGCTGATTGGTCAGGGCACACTAGCCCCCACCCTCCCAAACAGAAATCGTATAACATCAACACAATGTTGGACCGAATAACGAAATGAAAATGAAATGGGAGTTCAATCCAGATTATCCAGCTAAATGTTTTGGAAATTTGCAGATTTGTAGTTGTGAATGGGCACAGTAATAACATTATGAGGTGTATATTCAAAAGTTAAACATTCTAAAACCAAAAAATGGAGCCAAAATGTGTAACCAAAATCTATATTGGCTCAAAACTCTAGTGGCACAAATGTATTTCATTTGGTCAGAGAGTTGTAGAATAAACTGGGGTCATTGGAAATCTTCCCGCTGTTAGCATGTGAGCTCATCCTCCCCTCTAAGTGTTTTTTTTTGTCTTTCACTAACGGCCGACGATGAAGCCAGAGGATTTTGGACTTCAGCCCAGCATGTAAATTTATCTGCCATTTCCAAACAATTTCCATCAGGAGCCATTCAGACTGTGTAACAGGATAATTTGACAGCAGCCCAGTAGGAAAGCAGCCAGTGAGGCAGTAATGTTTGATTTATTTTATATTTCCGTCCTCTACAGTTTGCTGTAGCCTCACAAGGCCACAGCTGGATATGAGAGGTGGTTATAAATAAATAAAAGCTTAGGAAGTTGGCGATACACGGACGGATGGACGGATGGATGGATGGTTGGTTGGATGGTTGGTTGGATGGATGGATGGATGGATAAGGGAAAGGATCACACCAAAACACACACTGATGTGAACAAATGAATACAGTAAATGGTTGAACAGTGAATTAAGGAGTGATCGGATGGATGGATGGATTTGTTAGTGAGTCATCCCGGCGACGAATGGTTGATGGCAACAACTGGACTGATGAAAGAACACATTTCAGTGAATGAATGAATTAAAAGTATGAATACGTGAGTGTTCAGTTAGAGCGATGGATTGAGCGCTAAAATTAGAAAGGAATAAATGAATATAACACCTAATATGGATGAATTAATGCTTGAAAGGAAGGATGAATGGATGGATGAATAAATCATGTAATGAGAGAATGAATGCATAAAAAAGACTGAGTGACTGATTGAGTGAGTGAGCAATTTAACACAACACAATAAATGAATAAATTAACAAGCCACCTAAAGAAAATTAGCATATTAATCAGTGGTGGAAGAAGTATTGAGATCCTTTACCTAAGTAAAAGTAATAATACCACACTGTAAAAACACTCTGTTACAAGTAAAAGTCCTGCATTGAAAATGTTTATTGAGTAAAAGTATGTAAGTATCACCAGGAAAATATACTTAAAGTGAAGGAAAGGGATGGAGGGAGGGCGGGAGAGAGGGAGTGAGGAAGGGAGGGAGGGAGGGAGGGAGAGTGAGGGAAAATTTTTTAATAAATCATTTACAGTTTTTTTCTGAAGCTATGGTACTATTCTCACAAGTTCGTGCTAATGTTTCACTACCTTAATAGTACAAACAAACAGATCATGAAAAAGTACCTCTTTTCACAACTCTAAGTACATCTGACATTGACTGTGTGCAAAAAAACAAAGAAAGACCAGTCTCACATTGAAATACACTACGGCCACAGTCAAAAGTGGACAGGAATATCTTCTCTATTATTAAAATACTTTTTTCTAACACTATGCTCATTGTTGATAACTGCCATTTGACTAATGTAGCCTACTGCATGTATAGATGTCTATTTTGCCTGATATAGTCCAAAGCAAAACTTCCGAATCACCACCCTAAGGTGTGAGATTTGTATATGACCCCGATGGGATTTGAACCCTCAACCTTAGTGTTGGTAAACTTACAGTAGTGCTCAAACCAGCAGGGCCACAATGGACCACTGCAATGATTACAGTGTGTACATACAATACAACAGATTGGGATGGGATTGGATGAGGCTTGTGACGACATCACTGCAGACCAATGTCAGGCTTGGATTCGAAATTCAAAAGATTTTTCCAAGGGTGCATGAACTATGAAAAAATACATTGTGTGATGTGGACGAGTACTTACGGCCATATCCAGAAGACCGAATTGATGCAGAGTCATGTAGTGTGTACTACAGAACACTTTTACAGTATTTGATTAGACAAGACCTTACAGTGATGTTGCAATAAAAGTGTGTTTCTTGCATCAATTAGTGGGAAAGATGTCTTCATTGATCACACTTCTGATTATGGGATAGGAACTATGGAACTAGTTTGTTGTTGAATTTGATGGGTAATGTACAATTTCGCCTATACTGTAATGTGAAAACAGTGAAGCAAACCGATCATCTTTAGCACTTCAAAGGGTCATTTTGAAAAATGTATCTTACATTGTCTGGTCTTGGACTAAGTGATTGTTACGATAACTTAACTGAAATAATTACACTATGATATGTTTAGGTGACTTAACAAATGTACTTGTTGCATTTCACCAGTAACTCAGTGGTTGAAACATTGGTCTTACAGTGAAAGATGTTTACAAGCCAAATGAAAGGAGAATCAGTTGCTTTGAATGCAACAGTTTATTATGACCGGTTGGAAGTCTTGGACTATGTTCAGACTGCAGGCAAAAGTGGCCCAAATCTGATTTGGGTTTTTTTGTGGTCAAGTGACCAGGTCAGACTTCTTCAGAAGTAGCAGGAACACTCAAATCTTGCCCAGATCAGATTTTTGCAAATCAGATTTAGACCACTTCCATATGTGGTCCTGAATCAGACCCAGTGACCCAGACCCAGTGTGAACAACCAAGGCGGATTTGATGCGACATTTACGTCAATCTACATCGACATTTGTCACAATTACGCGCCGGCCGGAGTTAGCACTAGACACAGACAGTATAATTTAAAAAAATGACTAGGCCTACAAAGAAGCTATTCACAACGCAGTCCCACCACTCTCGGCTTTGTCTCTGCATCCACACAGACCTCTGTAGTGAATTTGCAGCCGTAACCCCGCAAAAAGGCCAAAATAGCCAACTTGAGTCTCTTTCTCTTCATTCTTCTCCTCCTCAGCACCTGCTCATTAATGTTACGGCTGCCATTACACAAACATTTTGAAATAAAAGCGAAAATGCTTACTTCCTCCATAACCCCCCCTAACTTTAGTGCAACAGCGTGCTGCGTCTGATGTCATTGTTATTGTCCACACTGGAATCTGATATAGGCCACATGTTAAAAAGGTAATGTGAACAGCCATACAAAAAAATCAGATCTGAGCAAAAAATTATAATTAAGCATTAAGACTTGCGGTGTGATCGTAGCCTTGTACTTAAGAGTTTTGAAACACTGCACCATACTATTGACAATAGTACCATAGCGAATAAAAAAAACCTGTAACATACCACCTAATTGATTATTCTTATTAATTTGAAGTAAATGAAAATAGTGACTGGATTAGTTAAAAAACTCAGGCGTATTTGAGTGAACAGAAGTTTGAAAACATAAAAAAAATCCACAAATGAACAAATAAATACATGGACAAACTGCTGTAAGAAATAACGTATGAGTGAATGCAAAAATAAAAGTGAATGAATGGAAGGTTGAATATATTAGGGAGTAGACTTTAGAAGTTACTGAACAAATTTAAATATGACAAGATATGTTCTCTGTGTGTGTGTGTGTGTGTGTGTGTGTGTGTGTGTGTGTGTGTGTGTGTGTGTGTGTGTTTGTTTGTTTGTTCCCAAGGCTGTCAGGGCAAAGTCATGTCCTCGTAACAGAAAGGAAATGATAAAAACCAAAAAGGCAGGGAGGCCTTGAAAATGCCACACTGGGATTTTTGCTTCCCTTTACTTTCCTCAACAGTCATGATTGCCCAGTTGCCCGTGACAACAGTCAATCACTTTGTTTGGTTTGGTTGCCCCTGTCGGCAAACCACTGACAACCTCTGTATCCCAAGACTCTGATGTACATCTCCAAAGCACAAAGTGTTGTGTTCAAACAAGGAAAAGAAAAAGGTAGATTGTATTTAAACATAAAATCTAGTGGATCCAGTTTAAAATGATGTTCTCATTTTGTCAACAAACTTAAGTTTCTAGCATTAAAAGACAGACCCTTAACTCCTGCGGTGGAGCTGTCCTCTGTGAGGGCGACTGTGTGCATCATAAGCCATTTGTTCAAGCAGCAATCAAGACTAATTTAAGTTTTGTGTTGTCTTGCCGTCAACCTTGAAAAACACTTATATTTTAGTTTGTTTTTGTTTTTTCCAACGTTTGAAATTGTAAAATTTTTCTTCAACACATTTTCAGCGCTTATTACTACGTCCCATATTTTCTCATATGAAACAAAAATTGAAAACGGGTCAATGTGACCCAAAGTCAACACAAGGATTAAGTTTTGGTAACACTTGAAGGCATCTATATAAGAGTGTTCTCTAGTGTAAGAAGTGCAAGAACATTCAAACGCAGGACTTTCAGCCAGGGGAACGCATGGTGTTTTTTCTTAACTTAACGGCACAAACGGAACTACGTCATAAGTCTAAGTCATGCATAGCCAGAATTTAAGCTACATAACAGGTGATATTACACTAACCACAATCTTTTTCTAAACTAACCCTAACCCAACCTTAACCCTACCTAACTTAGGGCGTTTTGACACTTAAAGTTCATGGACTTTGTGTGATTCGGGGGTGAAGTTGCAATATTGTTGCATTTTTTATTTGGTTCGGTTTGCTTTCACACTGCACTTTGTAAAACGCCCCAAACGGTCACTTTTTTATGGGACAGAATATCTGAAACTCGCCGACACGTCCTGGTCTCACAAATAATTCCGTACAAGGTTAATATTGCAGAAGGGAAGGACCGATAGTGGTTTTTCAAAGCCGATACCCATTGCGACTATTAGTAGTTAATAAAACCGATATGCATTTACAGTGAAAATGAAAATCTTTAAGTCAAAATTAAGATTCTGGAATGTTACAAACTCCAACACGAAACGTTCTTTAAATGCTTTAAGCAATTATTTAATGAATTAGAAACTTTCAACATAATACCCAGTAACAGAGTTAGATAGTGTTGTGGGCGGGACATTAAGTCAGACTCAGTGGTGAGTGGAACTGAAGCAGAGGGACAGACACAGAGCTGGAGCCGAGCCAAAGTAGTGCACAAAACGTTGAATGAACGAGAATCTGTCTTTTCCTAAATTGCAGGCTATTAAATGCTCTGTATTTGGTTCACCTCATGTATTTGGGTCGACCACGTTCTCACCTAAAGTGATCCGAACCCTAGTTCACTTGGAAGCGAACCGAGACCCACGTTTTTCAAGCGGACCAGAATTAGTTTGAGCCGCACCAGAGTTCAGATGAGCTTTCACGCCAGCCCAAACGAACAGGGTTCGTTTAAAACGGACCAAACTAAGAGATTTTGGTATCCAAACCTCACCAAGTAGTTTTTCTGCCTAAACGTAACAAAACTGCGACCATTTCACAACATTAATGATGTGTGACCTGATCCGAAACCCAAACATGTAAATGCAACAGCCTTCATATATTCCTCGTGAATTGCAACATCCTTTACCACAACTTTGATATTCATAAGCACGGAAATGCACTTCTTTGATAAGCTTTAATCCATCGATGTACAAGACTAAAAGAGAAATAAATCCATAACATCAGGCTAACTTGTCCAACAGCCTGCACTCGTACATGATTTTTTAATTTCAAAAACCAGAAGGAGGTCATCAAATTACAGCGAGCACATCAAGCCTCTGTCTGTTTAATATTCCACCGGCAGAATCAAACACCAGCATCTGTACTGTATGTTCTCTTAATTATCAATGTGCATCTCCTCGTGGATGCATATGGTCCATGAGAATTGAGCGGGAGGATTGCAGTGCAAATTCAAAACCCGACTATTACCAAAGTCCTCAGAACACCTGGCGCCACAACCGACGATACATATCCTTTTAACAGAGATTTGTCTTGTGGAAGTTGTTAAATTAAAATGAATAATTATTTGTTTTATGAAGTTGGGAATATGTGGTTGTTAGAATATGTATGTAAGTTTAGAATTTGTCTGAAAAATAAAAATATGAAAAGCATGTAACAGCTGTTGTTTTTGATAGTCGTGTGGATGATTGACACATAAGAAGATAGATAATAACTCAACCAAATCAGCTCACTGCATGATTTAAAAACACCAGAAAAGTTGCAGGCAACTAAAGACTACTTTAAAGGGGTCATACTGGATTATACTCATTTTCATGTTCATCTGTGTACTTTGGTTTTCTGCTAAAACATGTTTACATGCTTTAATGTTAAAAAAAACAGTTATTTTTCTCATACTGTCTGTCTGAATATACCTGTATCTGACGAAAACGCTCCATTTTAGCGCCTGTCTTTTTAAGACACCCTCCCCCCCAAAAAAATCAGTCTGCACTGATTGGTCAGCGTTTCAGTGTCTTAAGCATCTGCGTTTGGCCTCTCTGCACCATCATTGCAATTTCTAACTTTTATCACTTTCTACCTATATATAGTATAGTTATGACAACACAACCGTACGGAAGTCCTGACGGCTCGTTTAAAGGCACCGTTTCTGAATATGGGCTGTGTACATCTCTACTTCTCTGTATATACTGTATACTGTATATATATATATATATATATATATATAAATAAAAGACATGGAAATGTCAACTTTTACAATATGGGACCTTTAAAAGCTGCATAAATCAATTTCTATATTAATAAAAGATAAAATGACAAATGAAATGGATGAAATTTGAAAACTGTGTTGGTTTTTCAGCCTGCAAATGCAATTCACCAACCCAGCTCAGCCAGACATTTTTCTACTGTTGGAGGAATATTAAAGTTATATTCATAAGCAGGCTTGGGAAGTAACAGAATACATAGAACAGCGTCAGGTAGGTTGGTAGTTGCCCCCTGGACGTCCTTCTTTTCGGCAGGATGTCCGTTACCTTCCGCTTTCTTTGTGTTAGAATTTTAAACTCCAGTTGATTTCTGAGGACTATGGTTAACTGCTCCTCAGATCTCTGCAGGGTAAATCCAGACAGCTAGCTAGACTATTTGTCCAATCTGAGTCTTCTGTTGCACGACTAAAACAACTTTTGAACGTACACATGTTCCACCAAAACTAGTTCCTTCGCGAGGCTATTTTGCAAAGCCACCTGGGATAACCAGAGGGTCTCTTTTGACAACAGTGCTTCACTCTGCTCTGCCTGAAATTCTTCCGCTTTCACTGAGGAAGTGGTCAAGCTAAGAAGCTACTTGAGACGATGTACTGTGTGCAGTAGTAGACTATTAGCTCTGTACAAATTCCTTCTCTATACATGCAAAACAAAGGTAGCAAGGACCTTAATGCACTTTAGGTCTGTCCTTGACATAGTCTTACTGCCAGCAAGTCAAAAACAGACGCTTGGTCAGGGGCCTTTGGCGTTAGTTACTGATAAAAAAAAGTCTGTCTGGGTTGCCTTCTGGCGTCATTTTTCAACGCGCTTGGTCGGGACCCTTTGCGTGATATTTCACTGTGCAGGGTTAAAACCACTTAGGATTAAGAAAATATTGTGGATAGGGTTAAAACATTTAAGTTTAAAAGAAACATGGGACAAGAATCCCGGGCTCCTAGGTAAAATGTCCTACCGGCGCTATCGTTGGTAGGACTTCTTCTAATTCCACGTCATCTTACAGAACTGCTGCCATGCCTGGTGGCGGCTTCCCATACATACACAAAAAAATGCCTTTTGTGTCTGTATCTGACACAGAGTCACTGCCGTCCAGATCCACACAACAGCGTGAGGGCTTTGAAGCCCTCGTCAGTGTTGTAGTCAAGACCACCTAAACCGAGACCAAGTCATCACCGAGACCAGAGCGTATCGAGACCGAGACAAGACCGAGACTTTGAGGGGTTGAGACCGAGACAAGACCAAGACCAAGGCAGAGCGAGGCAGAGTCAAGACCATGAACAGACCAGTGCCAGACAGCCACAACTTCTTCTTCTGTCTCAGAGATTTACTTGCTTGGGAGTGCGTGTTAAGGGGGCGGAGAGTTCGTTAACAGTAACACATTTCAAATTAGAAAAGAATCAAGTTATTGGTTGCATTTGAAGCAGGAAGTTTTACATCCAATCACAGTAATGATGTTAACACATACTGTAAACCAGAAAATACACAAGTCATTTAGTGATAACCCTGCCCAATTGTGGTCTTGACCGGTCTTGAAATAAGTCCTATGAGTCCTATTTATCTGAGACTGATTACAAATGAGGTTGATACCAGGACGAAAAATGGTCTTGGAACGGTCTTAAGATCAAGACCGATCTTGAATACTACAACGCTGCCCCTCGTCCCTGACACTGAACATCCTCTACCACTGACCTCAGATCAAATCCAAGCAGGGTTTGCTCTCCTCTGTATGTATATCACCGCTTTCACACAAAAAAAGCACAAAAGCTGAGCGACACACTCTGTGTTTATAAAAGAAGACATTTAGAAAGGGACTGACCTGGTGGCAATGTGGGTTGGACCCTCTGCTGTACGAGTACGAACTCCTCTCTGTTTTACCTGCAGGAAAAGAGAAAAGAGAGGGAGCAGTTAGCAGAGGGAATCACCTCAACAAGGACAGACCCTTTACTTTTCTGAAAAACTCATATACTGCTTCATCTTCAAGCCAATGGAATTCCAAACAAAGTTAGGGTTAGCAGACCAAAAATATATAGACAGGTTTCATTCAGTCATTCATACAGAGGGGGCGACAAACTAGACAAGATGATGCAAACCGCATCAATCATCATTAAGTCATTCCATCATGTTCATTACTTAAATGAGTTAACCTACTATATATAAATAATGTGGCTTCATAACAATCAGCAGCATCAGTAATCATTCATTCATTTAAAATCAACAGTGGTGCCCATACGTTTATGAACCCATGTTAAAGTTGAATAAAAAGAGGAATAAATAAAGCATTTTTTAGAAATTGATCTTAATACTTATCTTAATTAAAAAAAAATAGGAAAAAGTCCAACCTTTAAGGACACCAATTTTCTTTGTGAATGAATGATGAATCGTAAATAAATAAATGTTCTTCCTTAAAATAAAGGGGGCATAAGTAAGTACACCCCTATGTTAAATTCCCATAGAGGTAGGCAGATAGCCTAATAGCTGGTTTGATTTGCATTGAGAGATGATCTTATGGAAAGTAGCTCATGCCAATCTCTAGGTATGGTGAAGGGTATGTGATGATGTAGGGGGGGGGGTATTTTAATTTAAATCTGTATGGCTCTATGGGAATTTAATTTAAGGGTGTACTTATTTATGTCCCCTATATTTTAAGGAAGAACATTTATTTATTTACAATACATTCACAAAGAAAATTGGTGTCCTTAAAGGTTGAATCTCTCCTCATTTTTTTTAATTATGGCATTAAGATCAATTTCCAACACATGAATTTTTTTTATTCCTCTTTTTAGTCAACTTAAGCATGGGTTCATAAACTTCTGAGCAGCACTGTATATGTACGAATGGATCATAAGAACAGCCGGAACACGGACACTGTCGCTCCCAATAAAATAATCAATAGTATGAATGTCGATGGATTTATTTATATTGAAAGTATATTTCAATCTTTCTTTCATTCATTTATGGGATCATTCTAAACACGGTAAAAGAGTTTCATCAGAAAACAGCCAAAGCCAATTTTCATGATCATAGTCAGTGTGTGTGTGTGTGTGTGTGTGTGTGTGTGTGTGTGTGTGTGTGTGTGTGGTAGGCTCTCACAGCACAACAAAACAGACATCTGCTCGGCCTGCGACGTATAGAAAACTCTTTATTCTACAAGATCCAGCTTTAAAACCACAAACAACAATTTCAACCTCCGTGTTCTTTCAGTTGTAGATTTAGTTTCTTTGCATGTGCGGACAAAACAAATTACAATACCAGACAAGGTATACGGTTTTCAGATGGCATTTAGTAACATCTACAAACCAAGAAAAATATGGTATCTGTTTCAGATCACTGTTGATGTTGCATTGATCTGTTTGTAATGTATTTTTTCCGGCAGAACATCCCTGTCGTGTCTGTACTAGTATATTACATCAACCCTTCTGAAGCTTTGCCATGTATGGTACTGTACTGCTCTCTCTCCCTTTCTCCCTTGTCGGTCCATGGAGACTCATTAGTGTACTTGCTAAACCACTGAAGAACCACTTCCTTTACTTATTATAACATTATGCATCATCACTGACGCTGTCATTTCCCCCGTCTATCAAACGGGATGCATTGAATTTTTTTTTTGTGGGAAATTCCTATCGTCGTTGTCGGGCAGAAAACTTGTATCGCCATATTTCCAACATCTTAATTTTGTCCATGAATCAATGCTATCGAACAGTGACGAGGCAATTTTGTCTGACTCGAGCAAATCTTAGCCTTTCTTCGTTTCCTGAAAAACAACGATGGTGGACATACGAGGTTTTTCGCCTGACAGCGATGTAGCCTACGTACATTTCCCATTCCCCAATTTGGACACTAAAATAAAATAACAGCCAGTAATTTAGTGCAGCATATAATAATCAAGCTGTTTTAGGGATAAAATGAAGAAACACAAACGTATGTTTTCTGGGTAAATCAGCAAATGAAATCCCTGAGATATGATGCATTATATTGATATAATAATCAGATAAAAATCCAATATTCTGGGCGCCTGGGCAGCACGCCTGGTAGAGCAGGCGCCCATATATAGAGGTGTACTCCTCGACGCAGCTGACGCAGGTTTGACTCCACCCAGCGGCCCTTCGCTACATGTCATTCTCTCTTTCCCCTTTCATGTCTTCAGCTGTCCTATATGAATAAAGGCCTAAAATGCCCAAAAAGAAAATCTTGAAAAAATTCAATAATCCTATATTCCTAAAGACAGAGATATTATTTAGAGGATGTTTTATCACATTTTGCTGCTTCCATCCAGGTTTTCTAATGCAATACTTCAAAGTGAGCGTAAAATGACCCGAATGGAAACACAGCTGTTGTCTCACGGTGTATATTTCGCCATATCACCCAACCCCCTGGTGTTACCCCAGCAACCTACTTGCTTGCTTCAGAATCTGTGTGGCTACATTACAACCACTTAGCAGTGGAAATAAAATTCTTCTTCTTGGAGTTTCAGCAGTAGTTTTCCCCTATATATGCATCCTGCAACTGCAGAGGTTGTGCAATATTACTTTCGGGTTGTTGTTTGCGCAACTTACAGCATGTGTTGTGAATTTCACATCATTTCCCAGAGTCCCCTCCATATGGAACGTATCAGGAGCTGGTGCACAGGCAGTTAAACTCTCTGCCCAAACCCCTCCAAACGGTGCATACCACGGATACTTTTGAGCAGAAAATAAGCCAAGCCACCACTTACCAATGCCCTAACAACCATTGCATTATTAAAAACCTCGCCTGCCAATAAGTACTACAACTAGACATTGCAGCTTTTTTTTCTAATTTCCTCTATTAGTTCTTAGTGTTGATTTTGTGGTAGAAAAAGAAAAGATGTGTGAAGTGTTTTCTGTTAGTACAGTTTCCCTTTGATTTGACGTACATATGTAAGCTATTTTGTTTCAGGCTGTCCTCTCCCCTTGATAATGTGCAGGTGTGTTAAGCCTTAACCCACATCTGATACACATTTATTGGACATGAGAAAAAAAAGAGCGCCGACATCCTCACCTAGACC